>JAFEMH010002012.1:0-389849 GCA_022495995.1 Adenophora triphylla var. japonica | reverse complement strand
AGCAACTTTGTTTCGGCAGTGGTCCCGCCAGGAAGAAATTCGTGTAAAGTTTGATGACATTGGTGCTCTTGAAGATGTAAAGAAGGTGCTGGATGAATTAGTTATTCTACCAATGAGGAGGCCTGGGCTTTTCTCTCGTGGAAATCTGCTGCGGGTGTCTTATTTTTATCTTTATTGCTATTAGATATTATATGTTTGAGTGACTAATGCTTGTTTTTGTCAGCCTTGTAAAGGGATATTGCTCTTTGGACCTCCTGGAACTGGTAAAACCCTTCTTGCCCTTTGAAGCTGGGGGCCAGAACACATCCCAGCATAACTGGTTCCACACTCACGTCTAAGGTACATGGGACATGTAATTTCATTGTTTAGAGTATCATTTCGTCATTCTTTGCACTTCCAGTTTCAGCTTTCCTGTATGCATATTAAGAAATTTCATGTTTATGCACATTTTTTTAACGTTTTGGTGGTGAATGACTGAGATTGTGGGACGAATTGCCATTTTACCTTAGATGGCATAGTGCTCAATCTAAACTTTTCACTGACAATGTATTGTATCTCTGGGTCAATTCATCCACAGTGGTATTATGAGGATTTCCCATCTGGAGGCACCCATTTATCTGGAATACGTACATAAATTTGTATCCACTTTCATGATCTATTAAGAAAAGAGTATACGAATACTATGTTACATTTTAGTGCTTTGACAAACTGCAAGAATGTAATGATTAATTGATAATTATTGCACCTATAAAAATGGTAAATCTTTGAAATCGTGTTGAAGTAGGTGCTAAATTCACCCCATCAACCCATATTAGATAAATGACAAAAGATCCAGAAGTCCAAACCTTAGGTCATTTCTCGCATACACTAGATCATTCATCCTCTTTGCCTCAGCCAACCTTTCTAATGATGGAGAATTAGTATGCATTGGAGCTGGCAAAAAGAAATCAAATAGCGATTTAAAGGGGAATTAATAGTTAGCTATTTTGTTACAAGCCATTGGTAAATGAGGTTAATAGTATGAGTGGCTGAGAAAGGATATATTTAATTGAGAAAATTAGTTTTGAGAAAAAGGAAGATGGTTTTTATTTATAGCTGTGAGTGCATATGGTGGTTGAGATTCTGGTGGGTTAGATGAGGTAGTGGTGGTACTGTTTGAGAAACAAGGAGATGAGGGAGGTTTGGGGAGGGTTACATAATAAAAGAACACTGAGAGATTTTTCCGAAGACCACATTGAGTTTTCTGGGTAGTGTTGTTGTTGAGTAAACATAGAGGATGTAGAGAAGCATAAATTGGGGGAGAATTTGGCACCCATCCATGTGTAGTTGCAGGGAAGTATAATTTGCTACTCCCTCCATCCCTAAGTAAATGTCTAAATGTTATTTAGGGTACATTCCGAAAATATTTACTTTTTGTACAATTTAATTGCAAAGATGCATAAATATTCTTAATTATTCACTTTCTAAACATTTAGTTTTGCATGTATTAAATGATTAGCGAAAAACAAAACTTTTAAGTAAAAGTTGTTCTTTTTTTTTTCTTTGTTTTTCTTTTTACAAAAAGGACATTCATTTTGGGACAAAAATTCTTGAAAATGGACATTCTTGGTGTTCTATACAATTGGGTTTCTCATAAGATCTGTTCAGTGGCAATGAGAGATGGAAAAGAAAGGAGTCTGCTGTTTGATAGATTGTCATGTCTAAACATTCGGTTCTGGCTTAAAAGAATGTGGACAGGCATTTAAATCTTTGTCTTTATTTTTGCAAGTACATCTTATCTGTAATTTCACACAGATATTTTGAGTAATCTATGAGGGATGCTATACAAATTTCTTGAGCTGGAAGTATCAGATGAATCCTTTCTCTTGGGTTAAATGTGAATCACCCGTAGTTAGGTTGTAGCTTTCGTTTATCTAAGTGTTGAAAGACTTAGTTGCTCAAAAGCTAACAAGATTTGATGTCGTCTTATGCAGTGGTTTGGTGATGCTGAAAAGCTTACAAAAGGCCCTCTTCTCGTTTGCCAACAAGCTCGCTCCGGTTATTGTTTTTATTTGGATGAGGTGAGACTACTGCTTAGAAGCATTCCAATATGCCACTGTTCATATCTTCAAATGGCATGCACCTGAGCAAACTTATAGGTTGACAACACTTGGTGCCCGTGGTGGTGGTTTTTTAGGCAAGAGGCAGCTAGGCGAATGCGGAATGAGTTTATGGCAGCTTGAGATGGATTAAGAACTAGGAACCGCCGGAGGATTCTAATCCTTGGTGCCACAAACCAGCCCTTTGCCCCCAGTCTTGATGATGCTGTCATTTAGCGCTTACGAAGAAGGTAAGGCGGTTGGGAACCAATGCTTTTTAAGATTATCTTCGAAATGATATTTGCTTGAGAGTCCGGCTATTATTTTATCGGCTGATGTTTAGGGGTATAATGTAATTCAATCGGTTATGGGAAAATGTTCTATAAGTTGATCGGAGATTACATTATACTGTGTCTGTCCTTACGTGGCCATAGTTGGGGTGATAGCTTTTGTACTTAGCCAAAAAGAAATTCACGAGATAGCGAGTAATCTTATATGGTTCTACGAAAAATGAGTCTTATAAGATGTGAATATGCCTAAGCGGTTCACAAAAGAGAGGAGTTATTACTCCCACGTTGTATGCGACATATGGTTCGGAGCGGGAAAGAGTAAATTGAGGAATGCAGTAATGTGTTTACCGCTTTAAACAAAGGTGTTGTGTGTAACCATACTATGTGTTGCATCTTATATGGCATCTTGTTGCATCATAATAGATTCTTGAGATTTATTCTCACCCGCTTCTCCGCTTTACTATTTTAGATCGCGACGGACGGGTGGCTAGAACCGGTGAGGTCGGGGAAGGAGTTTGGACTACTTTCTTTTGGGATTTGTCGGGGGGTATGTATATGGTTAGGTGGTGTGGTAGGGAGTTATCATTTGAGAATTACTACTCTTTTGGAGATTTGTATATAGAACTCTTTTGTAAAACGTTTTCTATCGGGTATATGATGTAATTAAACGGGGTTGTTTTTATAAAGTTGTTTTATAAACTTGCCTCCAAGAGGAAATGTGTAGTTGTTTTATCTTGGCTTGTGAAAGTTGGTTTTTATATTTAGAGAAGTAACAAAAGTTTTTAAGTTTAGGTGGCTTTTTACGAAGCTAGAGGGACCCTCATCTCGGGGCACGAGCTAAGCGTTTCGGGTCCCCCACCACAGGTAGTCAACCTCGACCTTTCGCTTGGGTCAAATCTCCAATCGAGACCCTCGCTTTGGTCCAGATCTCGGAAATCTCCAAATAGAGACCACTGCACGTGTGGGTCCAGATATCGAATCTCCAATCGAGACCCTTACGGTCAGATCTCAAATCTCAATCGAGACACTTTCACGGTCCGATCTCCAATTTCCATTCCACGACCTTCGCGGTCCAATCTCCCGATATCGGCCTTTCATGGTAAAAATATCCAATCGAGAGCCTTTCACGGTCCGATCTCCAATTTCCGTTCAGGAGCCTTCGCGGTCCAATCTCCGTCTCGACCTTTCGTAGTGGTGAAATCTCCATCGAGACCTGCTTCACGGTCCGATCTCCAATTTCGTTCCCGGAGCCTTATTTGTCGATCTCCGATATCGACCTTTCATGAGTCAAATCTCCAATCCAGGCCTTTCACCGCAGTCCAATTTTCGATCTTGAATCCCGACCTTTCATGAGTCGAAATATTCCAATCCCGACCTTTCATGGTCCAATATTCAATCCAGGCCTTTCATGGTCAAATCTTTAATCCTACGACCTTTCACGGTCCAATTTTCGATCTCTACCTTTGAAGGTCTAATCTTTTTCGACCCGAGATAGGATTATGTGAAAACGTGTTTTAAAGTAGACTTAAAGTAATAAATGCACGTTGCACGAGCCCTTAAAAGCCTTGAGCCAAATACCCCTGCTTAGGAAACCTAAGCCCTACAGCTTTACCGTTCCTGCGGCTGAGCGAAGAGTGGTTCGGAATTTCGGGTCGGCGCCTCACCCGAGAATTACGGTTATGGGCGTCGGAGCCCAGGTTTCCTCGGTTTCCACTCAAATCCTATGACCGAGACTTTTCGATATGTCGGACTCAGCGGAGAAATGTCGTGGCGTGAACGGAACCAGCCAGATAAGCACTTGACATGACCCTAGAAGAAGCCATCCCAGGCTGTGAGTTTTCACAAAGAAACGGAAGAGGATCGGCGAGAAATTTTGTGGGTACGGCTTACGAATGAATAGGCGAGGTATAAGAAACTATCCCCGGTCAGACGATACTTTCGTCCTAATCGAGAGAGCGACGATCCTCTCGATCAACTCCCGATTCTGAACCTTGACCGGGTTCCTCATGCAGGCCGTCAAACTACGGGAATCCTTCAAACCAAGGAAGCAGTATTAGAGGCTTCATATTACCACTTCTAAAGGCACCCCTATCATACGAGCGGCGAAGCCAGTCACTACCCGCTTTAACTTCAATGACCGACGCGTATTTGGACCCTCTGAGCAAATCCAAAATATCTCTCAAAATCCTCCCGGAGTTCACATTTCCCTTCCTATCAATATGCTCGAGAATTCATTGGGTTTCACCCCCACGCTGACTCTTAGAGCCCATTACTTGGACGGTCGACATTTGCTCCGGCTAACCGTGGCCTCCAAAATCCCTCGATTTTCCATAGTACCCGCTAAATTATGCTCCATTCCATCAAAGCACCTTGTCCTAACCCCTATCGTGGTTCCTCCATCGGTGGACCTCTCGTTTACTGTGTTCCAAAGAGCCCGTAGGTTTCTATCAACCCGCATGTGGTTATGCCGGCGTAACAAAAAGGCAGACGAAACTATGGGAGAATTTTACGAGGAACAGAGCGTAAGCTTGCCGAAATCATGAAGTCACCGCCTGAGGATGAGCAAATGAGAATCTTCAAGTCATGTTTGAAGCCGTCGACAAGAGCATCGCCGCCCATCGCTTGCCTTGATCCCCGAGCCATGGTCAATACGGGTTCCCAGGTTCGAGAAGGACTGAAGGAAAAGCATGCCGAGCACAGAGCTACCTTACCAATACAGAGCAAAGAACTACATCAAACCCCGCACCGTTCTCTCGGCGAAGGAAAAGACACCACCGTCGACCACCTCCGGCAGGGACATCGGTCAAACAATGGGGACACACCCCAACGAAGCAATGACTCTTCCGGAGGCGGCCTTTCCATCGCTTCAACAAGCTAGACATGCCTCTAAGCAAAATGTTAGAGAAACTCATCAAAGAAAACCTCGCTCAAACTCAGTGGAGAACAACAAGCTAGACATTGCCTCTAAGAAAAATGTTAGAGAAACCGATCAAAGAAAACCTCGCTCAAACACAGCGGAGAACTACAAGCCAAACAAGTCCACAACCAACGCTAACGACGAAGGCAAATCGCACCTTCCACACTGCAGATCATGGACACATAAATAGCAGCTTGCATCGGTTTGCGGTATGAAATTCGAAGTTAATAGAAGACGGAAGGCTTAAGCGCGTCTGGCAGGTTCGGCCCAGAACAAAAGAGCGGCTAGAGTAGGGCTACCTATCCTCAAGAGTTGTCAACTTGCCTTTTTAGTCAACCTTCGTAGGTTCTAGTACTTTCCTCGTTCAATCAATTTCTCCTCGGACATTGTAGTTAATCTTAAATTTTCTATAAAAGAGTCTTTTTCTTTTCTTGCTAGACTTGAGACATTATTTGCACACCTACATTACATCTAATGAAATGGTTGTATCCTATATGATCACTTGCATTGCTCAACAAATATTCTCTCGAAATAATTAATGTTCTGATTAATCGGTGTGAGAAAGTCAACTAATGCCCTCCCCATACATTTTCCTTACCTCACAAAGGCCTCCATCAATACATACACTTCCCAAATCATATCCCCATCATCGCCTTGACTAAGTCAACGACGGCGGAAACATCAAGGAACGACAAAAGGTCACTCAGCATTAAAAGATCGACCTCCTGACGACAACAACCTAGGGGCTTGCCTTCGCCCTCGTGCGCATCAAGAAAGTTCAAGCAGGGGCTTGCCTTTGTCCTCAAGTACTTCAAAAAAAAAAAAAAAGAAAAAAAAAGAGAGAAAAGTTCAGCGGGGAGCTTCAAAAAGAGAGAGAGAGAGAGAAAAGTTCAAGCAAGAATTTCAAAAAAAAAGTAAAAAAAAAAGAGAGAAAGGTTCAAGCAAGAACTTAAAAGAAAATAAAAATAAAAAAATGATGAGGCCAAGGACCCAGCACCACCAATCAGAAGCTTGACAGATGGGCAAAATTATAGCTCGAAGAACAGAAATGTCGATAACAATGGAGCGATTAAAGCAAAGGCAGAAGCACATCATAAGCCCTTATACTATATTCAAATTCTTTCTCCCCCGATGAAATACGACGATCAAGAAGCAATGGAATCACGGAAGATGCCGTCAACAACGACTTGTCAAGGAACATCTCAAGGCCCATACCTCATCATCCAAACTTCCCATCCGAGCCTTTTCACCAAAAGGACCGCAAATATTCATACCCTTTCTAAAGCCAAACACCGTTCAGCCAGAAATATGGCAACTTGAGCTCCTTACACTGAGGGGAACCTAGGCAACCGTAAAATGGTTCGGTCGAGCTAAACGAGATATGAAATCCCATAAACCCGGTCTCATCAATGACCTCCCATATACACAAAACTTTCTGTCACACATAACCAACTTTGATCCGCAACATCGGTTGACTTTCTCCTCATAATTAATCAAGACATTTGTTCATATCGATATTAGTGGTTGAATAACCCGAACATTAACTAAGAATTTTAAGCAATCTTGTGATCATTGTGAATAAAACAAGTTTTCAGATGTCTCAACGAGACTTCTTTTTCTACGATAATAGGAAAAATAGAGCTAAACACTGTCTTTCTGTCAGCAGGGACTTCCATACACTTTTTCAAACCTCTCTACGCTCATACTCTTCCAAAAGAGTCAAATCCAAAGCAAGTTACATTTGCACGCATTAAACTAGGCATCCACATAGGAATCGGGATTTGTTCCCACTTCTCTAAAACACGTCCTTGCGAGTGCACATTACAAGTCATTCCTTTTACTTTTTGGTTGACTAATCGAAAATATCAAGGACGGTTGCCTCGTCTGGCTACATAAGGCTCAACTCAGATTGGGGCTTCATCAGATTCACTCCAAGACCTCCACAGAAGACCAGCGCTTCCTCTAAAATGGGGCTTTGCCACGCGAAGATAGTTCTTCTTTCATCTTGGGAGTCTACTTTGAGTTCTGATTCCTGGGGCTTGTCAAAAGTATCTTTTCAAAGATTGAGGTTTAATCGTAGGTGGGGCTTCTCAGATGCAACTTCGAAAGACAGAATTTGAAAGAAAGACTTTGACCGAGATCCAAAGTTTAAATCCAAGATCAGAATTTGAATCCTCATGACACCTCTGGGCAGCAGTAGCAGCAAGGGCAATTTTTCTCCAACAAGTCTTCTCTGTCTTCAAGCAACACAGCTTCAGAACCTACAGGGGTGGGAAAGCCGAAATATCCGATTCCTGGGGCTTGTCAAAGAGTATCTTTTCAAAGGCATTGTGGTTTTAATCGAATCAGGGGCTTCTCGGATGCAACTTCGAAAGACGAGTTTGAAAGAAAGGCGTGACCGAGATCCGAAGTCTAAATCCAAGATCAGAATCTGAATCCTCATGACACCTCTGGGAAGCAGGAGCATCAAGGGGAGGTTTCCCACAACCAAATGATATCATCCCACCTGCTCAAACAGCTACCAAAATACATTCGGATACATCCCCAACACATTTCCACAAATACAATCCCTCTCACAATGCATCCCCACAAAAGGCCAGCAAAGCCAGAGCCGCAACCCAATCGGCCAGCACTCGAAGAAGCAAGTTCTGGAAAGGAAGACCTGATCCTCACACAACTAAAGCAGACTCAGACGAACATTTCCCTTTGGTCTCTGCTTACCTTTTCATACCCTCACAAGATTAAGCTAGAGGAAAGTTTAGCTCGAACCATGGTCCCCGTGGACGCAACTCCAGAAGAAATAATCCAGATGATCATCAATATCCACTATGGAAACATGAGGTCGTTTTTATTGGGAGCCATGGTTCGGACCAAACATTCCCTTTGAAAAGGGCTGTTTGAAAAGGAGGTCATTTTGATTGGGAGCCAAAACTTAGGAAAAGGCTGTTTGAAAATGAGGTCGTTTTTATTGGGAGCCAAAACATAAGAAAAGGCTGTTTCAACAGAGATTGTTAGGTTCAGAGGTCAGGTTACATTTCGGGAAGAGTATATGGAGATCACCCGAAACACCTAGCATGACCAGTCTTTCTAACTTTCTCAAAAAGCGTGCGTGTGTGTGTGTTCGTGTTACTTTTGAAAATGAGTTTGAATGACAAACTTTAATCTTGGTTTGAATGACAAACGTTGATTTTTGAAAAGGAGTTTTGCGTGGCAAATCTTGATTTTGAGCTTTTTTTATCTTCTTGTTGAAAATAATTCGGTAGAATTTTGTCAGAGTTTCCCCTTAATTTGGTGTTTAGAAACCTTAGGGATTTGGGTAGCGTTTCGACTTGGGTCGGTTTAGCCTATGTTTTTTAGGATTAGAATCACCTGAAGCCCGAGTAGCGCGAGGGGGCCCCAGAAGGAGCGAGAGAATTCCACAGAAGCTCAGTAGCACGAGGGCCCCCGAAGAGTAGAGAAAGACTAGCATTTGTGCTAGGGGTGAAGAGAGGTGTTAATTGGTGAGGAAATGAGGGAGTAGGAGGGGAGTTTGAATCCTCATAACACCTCTGGGCAGCAGTAGCAGCAAGGGCAGTTTTCCCACGACCAAATGATACCATCCCACCTGCTCAAACAGATACCAAAATACATTCAGATACATCCCCAGCACATTTCCATACATACAATCCCTCTCACAATGCATCCCCACAAAAGCCAGCAAAGGCAGAGCCGCAACCCAGTCGGCCAGCACTCGAAGAAGAAAGTTCCTGAAAGCAGGACCCGATCCTTACTCAGCTAAAACAGACTTAGACGAACATTTCCCTTTGGTCTCTGCTCACCTCTTCATACCCTCACAAGCTTAAGCTAGAGGAAAGTTTGGTCCGAACCATGGTCCCCATGGACGCAACTCCAGAAGAAGTAATCTAGATGATCGGCAACATCCACTATGGAAACATGAGGTTGTTTTTATTGGGAGCCATGGTTCGGACCAAACTTTCCCTTTGAAAAGGGCTGTTTGAAAAGGAGGTCATTTTGATTGGGAGCCAAAACTTAGGAAAAGGCTGTTTGAAAATGAGGTTGTTTTTATTGGGAGCCAAAACTTAAGAAAAGGCTGTTTCAATAGAGATTGTTAGGTTCAGAGGTCAGGTTACATTTCGGGAAGAGTATCTGGAGATCACCCGAAATGCCTAGCATGACCAGTCTTTCTAACTTTCTCGAAAAGCGTGCGTGTGTGTGTGTTCGTGTTACTTTTGAAAATGAGTTTGAATGACAAACTTTAATCTTGGTTTGAATGACAAACGTTGATTTTTGAAAAGGAGTTTTGCGTGGCAAATCTTGATTTTGAGCTTTTTTTTATCTTCTTGTTGGAAATAATCCGGTAGAATTTTGTCAGAGTTTCCCCTTAATTTGGTGTTTAGAAACCTTAGGGATTTGGGCAGCGTTTCGACTTGGGTCGGTTTAGCCTATGTTTTTTAGGATTAGAATCCACCGACGAGTAGCGCGAGGGCCCCCGAAGAGCAGAGAATTCCACCGACGAGTAGCACGAGGGCCCCCGAAGAGTAGAGAAAGACTAGCATTTGTGCTAGGGGTGAAGAGAGGTGTTAATTGGTGAGGAAATGAGGGAGGAGGAGGGGAGTTTGAATCCTCATAACATCTCTGGGCAGCAGTAGCAGCAAGGGCAGTTTTCCCACGACCAAATGATACCATCCCACCTGCTCAAACAGCTACCAAAATACATTCGGATACATCCCCAGCACATTTCCATACATACAATCCCTCTCACAATGCATCCCCACAAAAGCCAGCAAAGGCAGAGCCGCAACCCAGTCGACCAACACTCGAAGAAGAAAGTTCCTGAAAGCAGGACCCGATCCTTACTCAGCTAAAACAGACTTAGACGAACATCCACTATGACGAACATCCACTATGGAAACATCATCACCTTCACAGATTTGGACCTACCAAAATTTAGGGCTAATCACAATGAGCAGCTCTCCATCACTCTTCAGTTGGATGAGCACCGCCTTCCCCGCGCACTGTTGACTGAGGCTCCGGAATGAATGTCTTGCCCGCCAAGATGATGGACCTGCTCGACATCAAACTCACCGATTTGAAGCCTTCAGTCCATACTGTCAAAGCTTATAATTCTACCTCCCGCACAGTTCTCGGGGTTTCTACCTCAAACATTTGGTTCGGCATACGGATGATACCTACCAAATATCAAGTGCTGGACATTCCTGTCACTTTCACAGCTATTCTGGGGAGACCATGGCTGCATCAGATAAACGGCGTGACATCCACCCTTCACCAATGTATCAAATTCATGCAAGGAAATGAGCTGAAAACTGTCTACGGGGATAGCGTCACCACCATAGGGACCTGCACCAACGACATTCCAGTGTTAGAAATCAAGCATGACGATGATATGGCATTAACTAGATTCACAATGGAAGCTTCCAAGATCCAAATATGCAGTGTGGACCTTCTACTATTCTAGGATAAGATCCCTCCTACCATAAAGATGATTGAAACACATGAACTTCATCCCAGGTCTGGGGCTCGACAAAAGGTTTCAAGGACAACACCAAGTCATCAAAGTCAAGGACCACAATACAGCCCAGGGGCTCGGTTATGTGCCTAAACCAGCTGACATCAGGGAAAACAAGAGGCTCGCAAGCACCAAAGTAACAACCCGCAAAAGGGGAACCTCCTACAAGACACCCAACCTCCAACCTTACAGTTTCAACCTCGCTCGCTACTTCGTCAAAGGAACCGACAGCAGAACTGATGAAGATGAGAAAGGAACTGGGGGAACTGACAGCAGAACTGATGAAGATGAGAAAGGAATAGGAAAAGTCCGCACAGAGACTATAGAAAGGATGGGAAAGCTGGCACAAAAACTCAAGCATTTCAGAGGACTCAAGACTAATCCGATAAGGGGAGCATTCCTCGACATCACTGCACTACCTGGACCAGTTGCCACCACAGTTCAGCATGAGTACTCATTCAAAGGGATCCCAGACATAAAACAATAGCTCAAAATGCTCTCCTTGGGATACAGACTGTTTGGTCCAATCCGCAACATCAACGTTCGAAAAAATGGTCCCGAGGAAGAAAGAACCAGAATCTGTGGAGAACGCTCTGAGTGGGCCACCTTCAAAATCTGTTTCACAATATCCAAATTAGCCAAACATCCTTGAACCATCCCCCCATACAATGCCAAATCCGTCTCGGGCTCGTGCCACAGTGCAAGTAATAAATAACAGTGCACATATCGATAAAGTTTACCTGTTATTCAGTGCATTTTCCGTTATTATTTATTTTTGATCAACCTACTTACTTATTTGGTTCAATTGAATGCCAAGAGTAAGTGAAGAGCAATCATGATAAATGTTCAAATGTGCAAAGTTTCGCCCCAAGGGCCTCTCGAGTACAAATAATATATATTGCAGGCAGTACACACAGTTGTCTAAAGATATATTAATAGGGCTACTCAGAATCCTGCTTTTCATCCGAGCACTCAACATACTGTGTCACCGCAGCGGGATCCGTGACAGACAGGTAATCCACGAAGTCATCCCATCCAGAATACAAGAAATGACAGCCCCGCGCCTGTGCTCCCGATGACTCCCCATGCTCGAATCCCGAATACGAGGAATGGCGGGCCCCAAATCCAGAAGTCTCACCAGCAAACTGACTGAAGCCCTGCCCCGCATCTATCCCACCATCCGTGGAAGCAGATGAGTCCCTAGCAACAGAGGGTCTGGAAGGCATCGACTCATGAACAGCCGTACTTCTCCGAGAACTGCACCGCAAGAAGTTGACAAGCCTCCTGGCAAAACCAGTCATCCCATCCAGGCGTATGACAGTCTGATCGTAGGTACAGCCAGAAACCTGCAAACCAGGAAAGCCATCAAAAGACAGAAAGGACAGCACAGATGCAACATTTGCGGAAAGCTACTACAGTACAGAAAGGACAACACAGATGCAACATTTGCAGAAAGCTACTACAAGACAGAAAGAACAACACAGATGCAACATTTGCAGAAAGCAGCTACAAGACAGAAAGAACAACACATATGCAACATTTGCAGAAAGCTACTACAGTACAGAAAGGACAGCACAGATGCAACATTTGCAGAAAGCTACTACAGTACAGAAAGGACAGCACAGATGCAACATTTGCAGAAAGCTACTACAGTACAGAAAGGTGAATGAACGCTCGCCAAAAAAATAAAATAAAAAATAGGGAGTCGCCACGCCGTTTTTAAGGAAACATTGAAAACCTTTTTGAAAGAGAAAATGGGTTCGGGGGTCAGGTTACGTGTTGGGAAGAACCGAGAGTTCACCCAACACGCCTCGTCCGTAGACGAGTCTTTCTATTGTTCAACATCCAATTCATTCAAATGTGTGTGCGAAGTGTGTGTAACAAGATATGTATAAAAATGCATTTTAATGCTGTATTGATAAACTACGAGGTATACAACTTTTGAGCCACTTATTTTGGGGGGCCATGTCCCGATTACAACTAGGCAAACGGATTACAAATGAAAATGGATCTGCTGCATTTGGCTAAGTATGTCGCTCGACACAGGACCATGAATGGCCAGTTGTGTCGCGGGACATACTATGCCATTTGCAGAGGCCTTACAAGTAGGTTAATTACAGAATAAGCCAATATCAACAACGAGGTTAACAAAATGGAATTAACGAAAACAAACCAATAGCAACAACGAGGTTAATCCAAGATGGAATTAAAGACAACAACGAGATTGCAGATTGAATCATTATAATTGCAACGAGGCAATATTATCACCATATGAATAAACACATGAAAGAGAATGAATGTGAAGGATTCATCCTCTATTTGGTGTCTAGAAGAACTAATCTCAAATAAAGCCCAAGTATACAGAACAAATCACAGCATACTGGGAAACAAATGAATAACTGAGAACAATATCAAACATGGCAAAAACCATGAACAACGAGGATATAGAGAAAAGGAATTAGGATGTACCCTCGTAGTGTCCACGATCCTTATACCAAGTTAGGTATAAGGAGCTTCAATTTGACTTCAGAGAGAGACGGAGGTGGTGAATGGCTCAGGGTCTGTAACAGGGAAGAAATTGAGAGGGGATTGGATTGGGTTTCTATTCAACCGGGGTAGAGGGAGAGAACGACGAAGGAGGCCACCGGTGAACACCGGTTTAGGTACAGAGAGAGGTTCGGTGTTGAAGGTCGTTTTGAGAAACAGAGGACGGTGTTGTTGGAGGTAGAACGGTGAATGGGTTTAGAGGGGGAGGATTGGTCGCTGTTTGGCCAGAGTAGTGATTGAGATTAGATCGGTGAGGGTTGAGAAGAACGATGATGGCTGATTTAATGGAAGAGAACCGGTGAGGAAAGGAATTGGGTTTGGTGATTTGGCTGGAGAGGGAGAGCTTGGTGATGGGTTTTGGCCGGAGAGGGAGGACGGTGGAAAGGTACGCCAGTGAATTGGTTTTTTGAGGAAGAGCTCAACGAGGATCTGGTTTTGCGGATAGAGAGAGAGAGAGAACAACCCTTTTCAAAGTTTAGGCTCATAATACAAAATGGCGTGGCGACTCTCTTTTCCGTGAAATCAAAAACCGCTCGCCGCATCCACACGATCTGGGTAATTTTAGAGGGCCATGGTCGAATCAAAGCCTTGCACACGGTCTCGGGCATCTGTGGTTCCTCGATATTTTTCAAATTTGGGGATTTTTAGAGAAGGTTTGGGAAGCTGATCGACAATCAATTAGGAGAAAGGGCAAGGGGGACTACCATCCCCGTCTTTAGCCTTTCCCAATTCCATTTCATCAATTCTCTTTTCTAGGAGAACTTCAGAAAGGGCGAGTGGGGCTAGCATCCCCAACTTCAGCCTTTCCCAATTCCCTTCTATCAATTCTCTTTTTTAGAAGAAGAAGTTCTCGTGCGTATATTGTTCTGCTCGTCTTCCGTGACTGGCATGATTATCTCCTTGCCCATAAGTTGCCCGGCCATTTTATGGAATGGGTGTCCGAGGGTAAGGAGGCATTCTATTCCTTCTCGCAGAGAGTTCTCGACGAAGTGGACTTATACATTGGGGAGATGGGTTACGACGAGGAGGGCTCATACGTCGAGGAGATGGACCACGAAGAGGTGGCATCCTTTGTCTTATATGATTTATCCTGGCCCTCAAGTCCATCGAATCTACTTCCTGGTCCTTTTGTTGATTCAATTGGTCTCTCAGATCCTCACCTTGACGGGCACTCCCTTGACCTGTAGCCCTACCAGCTGATTGAACCGCCTGGGTGACCAATGGTCTGGAATTATCAACATCATCAAGTAAGGGAGGATTTTGGTCAATGGGATGGTTTTCCCTATTCTCTTGATTACCTCGCTATTAGAACGACTTTCCCATCGTGTGAAATCCCTATTCTGGTTGGCCAAATGAATTCAGCCAACGAGTGGTCTGGGTCCAGTTTGAGCAGAGCAGTCTGAGTCTCATAGATGTGTTGCAAGGTATCAATCTGGCGATGCAGCAGAGTCCTACGATCCGAAGGTGGAACATATGAGACTGCACCCTCATGAGCTTTGTTTCGTCTGGCCTAGCTGGCTATGGGTCGACCACTTCCTCACCGACGACGATTGTGATCAAGAGGGATTTCTACTGCCGGTTGGCCACTGGAACGTAGGTTCATTCCCAGCGGCGGTGGCGGAGGTAGTCCGCCATTGATAAGTGGCGGAGGTAGGATAAAACCACCATTGTTTTAAGCGCGACCATGGATTTGTGGAATTGTTCCTCCGGCGCCAGTGTTATCCTCTATAGGTTGATTTTCAGGTTCAACCATTAAACTTGTGGTACGTCTGTCTTCCATCAAATGTGAGGAAGCAAATTTTTAGGAATATTCAATGGGTGTCACGATCGTTTCCTGGCAGTGGAACGAAACTGATGATGCCAAAAAGGTCGGATCAGCCCATAGCTAGTGGGTCGGATATTCCTGTTGACTTGAATAGTTAAAAAAGAAGAACAAACACGTAAACTAGGCCTGAGCTTCACCGACGAAGGCCCTCTGGCGTGAATGTAAGTATTGGTGTGTATGAGAGCAAATCAATTGACAATAGACCAGAGTCAAAGAGAGCGTTACCAAAATTATGAGATTTATGCCATGTATTTATAGTGGTATGAGGCGGTTTCCTTCCTTGGAAAGGAAGTTTAGGAGAGAATTAAGGAGTTGAATCATATTCGGTACATGGCCTTGGTCGACTTAATCCATGGTCATCTGTCACTGATTGACATAGAGTTTATGTCAAAATCACGTGAGATGACCAAAGGTAGGGAGGCCTACTCCCTTTGTCATCTTAGGGAGACATATCTTTGGTGGGCTTAGATGTGGGAGAAATGGTGTTGGTCGACTCATTAGGTATACTTTAGTATTGGTCGACCTAGCTCTAAGTCCATATATGTTGGTCGGCATAATTTTATGGCGAGATTACATTGTGATTAGGTCGACATGCTACTATGTCGAGATATCGTGACTACCGTAGGTAGGGAGGCTCATTACCTATATCGTTTTTAGGAGTCATATATACATTCACTTGGAGCTAGGCCCATTAGAATTATCCATAACTTGGCCCAATGGGTCATGCCCGATTTATGTCGTTCAGGCCATTTTTACCACCAAACAATGATCATTACACCCAAAGTAATTATATCTTCAACAGGCAAAGGTCAAGTTCATGAAGTCAGTCGTTATTGATCTTAAGGGTACAATATAATGATAATATCCCCCTATCCAACATAATAACAATAAGGATAATGATCTTGATAATAGGCGCAAAAGGAAAAAACATGATATCACTGCATGCCACTTCAATAACTCTGCAAGTCATAGTACAGAGCGAATGTTTGAGTGACATATGTAAATTGGTTGAAACTGACAAAATCATGCTCATGTTAAGTTGATATCCTTATCTTTCTTATTGAGACGATATCTCCATATATGTTTTAAAAGTTCTTGTTCTTATGTAGGAGCTTCTAAGCCTTTCAGCTGGGGAAAATTCCCCCGACTAGCTCACAATTGTGTGTCTATTTTAGGTTGAAGACAAGCATAGGTCGGGTATCCACCACACTCAAATAATTAGACCAAGTTGCACACCAAATATTATAATGGTAATATCAGTTTGTTCTGTTGTCGAAATTAAGATTTTCTTTGCCTTCTTTCATCTTGAATCTTCAACCTAAACCCAGATCTCTTCATATTTGGTCATTTTCTTATTTCTTGGTCATTCTCCAGAAAATGAAAATATTTGGCCTAATCATATCTAAAGCTCTCAAGTCAACCGGTGAAATGGGCATCCAAAGTTGTTGAGCAAAATCCTCCTAAGAGGTCACATAATGAGAAATCTCATGGAAATTGATGTGCACAAATAAAATGTAATCCAAGTGTCAAGAAAAGTATGAAGACCATGGGTGACTCAACAATAAAGTAATGGCATACGTGGAAAAGTCAACTTTAATAGTGAAACCACCATGTTGGAGCCAAGTGACTTAAGAGGATCATGTGGACAAGCTAAAGGGAAGATGAGCGAGATCACTGACTCTGGCAAAATGGTCTTCTCGCTCCAGTCAAATTGATCAAAAGGACAAAGGGGAGGTTGAGCGAGATCATTGACTCTGGCGAAATGATGATCTCGTCCACTCTCCTACGTATCCATTCTGGCATAAGTCAAGTCTGGCGAAATCACCAATTCAGGCGAGATGGTGATCCCGCCTAAAAAGTTTCTGGAGCTTCTCTAAAGGTTCCCGACAAAGGACTGACCATCTCTGACTCATAAAGATTGGGATTAAATGAGACAAGAGACATCTCCTACTGTTGGCGCCCCCATAATCTCAGAAAAGGTGGAGAAGTCTGCTAAAGTATGTCGGGGCTAACCAGGAAGAGACACGTGTCACGTGGTTCAGTGATAACATCATATCACCTTATCACCTTATCATCTCATGAGGATATATATATATACAAGGGGAACCTTAAATATCAAGTAAGCCATATTTCCTACCCTTAAGCTCTCTTCTTTTCAGTTCTTGAGCTTTCTTCATAACTAGACACTTACTCTCACACCGGAGGGGCTTTAGCCTGAGAAGCCCCCGGCTTAGCTTACGGTGTTCATTGTGCAGGTCGTAGGAGGACGATCGTGCCAGATTTCCTTACGTGTAGTCAATGTGTGGTGCAGTCAGCCAAGCTCATTTTCTGGTAGCATCAGTTTGGTTCCATTTCCAGGAACGAGTTCCTCACCACCAAAGGCCTTTTTCATCTTCAAGAAGTCCAGATTCAGAGTCGTTTAGAGATCAGCATTTGTTGTTGTGTTCAATTAGTTTCAATGAGCCAGTTGGGACCTCAAAAATGAGAGCCCTCAAGTCGGTTGTGGAGATTCCCACTCCCCATAAGAATCAAGAAGACCCACCTCAAAATTCTCGGGATACCTTCCATACGGGGAAGTCAAGAAGGAGACACCAAACCCCTTCTAGGTCAAAAAGAGGAGAAGGAAGGACTGAGAAAGAGAAGGAGAAGGATGCCATTGCAACAAAAAAGGCGGCTAGGGCTCAAGAGGCGCTCTACATCAAGCAGCAGAATTAGTTGCTGCTACAAGTGCTGAAAAAAAATCGGAAGTTGGAAGAGTTGGGCAAGATGCCTTCGGTTATCCCCAAGGAGATAATAGGTGACATGTTATTGACGCCATCGAAAGTACCAGAGCCTAGCAAAGGAGGTAGGACAGAACGAAGTGAGGAGGTGACTCAGGGAAAGTCGAGAGAGCGGAAAGCGCCATCTCCATCCAGGAGAAGGAATGACCACGAAGGAGAAGGGAGACGAGATAGGCGAGTTGAAAAAGTGAAGGAGAAGGAGAGCAAACACAGAGAGAAGTCCAAGTCGCGACATGACACGGGGAAATAAGGTAAAAGACAAAGAAGGAGAGTTCATTATGTATCAGGTGAGGGAGAAGATTCTTATTACTATCAGTACTCAGATTCGGAGTTGGACTCTGGATCCAAATATGACAGTACATATACTCCGGGTAAGTTGCAGAGAGAAAAAGCACCAAGCAAGTTGCAGTTTCCAAAGAAGGAGGAACAAAAGGAAGAAAAGGACTGGAAAGCGGAGATAGCAAGACAAATCGCGGACTTGAAGAAAACCATTGACGGAGAAATCGAAGAGAAAGATTCTTACTTAATTGTACCCTTTTGCTCAGAAGATAAGAGAATCGGAGCCTGATCCCGCATTCAGAAAACCAAATCTGCCGGAGTATACGGGAAGCACCAGAGAAAGGAACCACATCACAAATTTTGAGGTAACAATGTCGCTCCTGACCAGCGATGATGTAACTAGGTGCAAAGCTTTTGCCAACACTTTGACTTCACATGCATTGGAGTGGTTTCTGTCTCAATCCATGGGATCTATCACGAATTATGGCGACTTCAGAACAAAGTTTTTGTCTCGTTTAAGTCATTCGGGAGCCTGCCCAGTCAAGAAGCAAGACTTGTGTAACATTAGGCTGAGGGATACATAGTCACTGTTGAGTTACATGGACAGGTTTAAAGCACTATCAGACCAGATTCCAGACACCAACCAGGAATCATTAGTTATGCTCTTCTCCGCTGGCCTGGCATTGGGAAATTTCAAGAGAGAAGTTGGGATGAGGACCCCAAAAACCTTGGACGAGATGTTCGAACGTGTTCGTGGGTTTACAGGATTTGGTGAGCCGAAAGTCGCGGTTTCCCAAGCCACAACTCCGAGGTAAGTTGCTAAAGAGTGAATTGAAACTGTACGGGCAGAAGGAAGAGAAACACCCAAAGGAGGAAGGAGAGAGTGGAATAAGGGAAAAGGAAGGGAAACATTTAAGGAGCAGGTCTTCACCAAATTAAGACTTACTCCAAGTAAGTTGATGAAAGTGGTTAGCCTGCCTCCGGCCCGCGAGATGAACAAGGAGCTGGAGAGGAGGGAAAAGAGTAAATATTTTGAATATCACAAAAACATTAGGCATATGACAAATGATTGTCTTAATCTTAAGAGAGTGCTTCAAGCTAAGGTAGACCTAGGCGAGCTGAATGAGTACGTTATCGAGATGAAGTTAGGCGGGATGGAGGCACAAGGCGGGATGAAGTGATGAGAAATGTGATAAATGTAATCAGCGATGCTATTCCCAGCATTACCCAACTAAACAACCATGTGATGAGCCTCTCTGATACCTTTCATGTTCCAGCATACCCGCCAGGAGAGGAAAGAATCATAAGTTTTACAATGACGGAGTTGGCGACTTCGACGATCCATGCAAACCAACCTTTATTTATTTCAATCATTCCTCCAAGTAACATATTTCAGAGAGTGCTGATTGATATGGGGGCCTATCGAAATATTCTTTATTATAAGGCGTTTAGGAGAATGGATTTGACAGACGTACATCTCACTCCATATGAGGGCATTCTTGAATGGTTTACCAATCACACAGTCAGGGTAAAGGGCATCATAACTTTGAATGTGGAGATGCGAGATGAGGATCCGGATGTTGATAGGAGGAGGGCGAGAAGTGTATAGTTCATGGTGATCGTTCTCATCTCTCCTTACAATGCAATAGTTGGGGTTCCATTTATGAAAAGTTTTGAGATGGTGGATTCTGTAACGACCCTAACCCTAGGCACTAATTTTAATATCATATTGTATGCCTTTAATATTACTGTTAATATTATGTGTCCATTTTTATATACTCGAATTCTTATATTAGGATAAATGATAGGAAAATAAATTAATGTTCAAAAAGAAATATAATAATAAAAACATGAATAAAATAGGGAAGGAGGAATTAAGTATGAAGAATAAATATTTGAGTAGGAGAATTTTAATTTAAATACATTGGGAAAAATTTAAATGAAAGTGGCTTTTGGTGAAAGCCTAGGTAGGATAGTTGTGGGGGGGGGACCCCTTTCCCTAAATCACTCCCCATCCTCCTCATTTGTCAACAACACCCATACCCCTTCCCATGCTCCCTCAACCATCCGACCTCCCTCCTCCTTTTCTCATCATTTTCATCTCCTTCCTCATTTCTCTTACTTCTTTCTCTTCTCTTCACTTTCCATGGAAGCTTGGTGAAAGCCTCCCATTCCAAGAGTTCATACCAAGTTCATTCCTCAACCATTTCCAAATCCAAGTGTCCTTTTGTGAGTGGTTCATCTCAAGGAATTGATCAAGCCTAGAAAAGCTTCATTTCATCTTGTTCTAGCTAAGGTGAGTTGTTATGATTTCCCTTCTCTTACTTGTTCATACTCTCCTTAATGTTCTCCTTGTTCTTTGATGTTGGGTTCATGCTTTGGGAATTTTATAGGAGTTGAAGGGGTAGTAAATGGAATAGAATGAAGTTTGTGATCTTGGAAGATAACCTAGAGGATTTGAAATGGGTGAAGGTTATAATGATAAATAATTTGGAATCACTTATTTGGGTTTATATGATTTTATGATAACCTTGTTAAATTAGAAAATTCTTGGTGTTCATGAGTATAAGAAGTATGGTAAAGGAAAGAAAAAAAAATGGTAAGAGACAAAAAGGGAAACTTAGGAATTTCTGGCCCAGGCACTTGGGCGGTCGCCCAAAGGGGCATGAGCGGCCGCCCATGTGTCCAGAAACTATATTGCTTGAAAAACCCTCTTGGGCGGTCGCCCAAGAGGTATGGGCGGTCGCCCAAGACCCCAGGAAACTGAACTTTGAATCCGAACCGAATTTGTGTAGCAACCTTGTTTGGTCCCTTATAGATTGTGACTCCCACTTAGTAAATTGAGCTTGAACCTTCATAGAGGCCTTGTCTTATTGTATAATGATCTTGTAGGATGGATTGAGAATCCTAACCACTATAAATTAATGGCACCTAATCACTTTCGGATATTAATCAACCCTTCTCAACTTAGATTAAAGTAGAACTTGGGCTACTTAAGCATTGTGACTACAATTTAATAATTTAACTTGAATCTCTATCGGGACCTTGTAATATGGATCATTGTCAGGAAACAATTGTTAAGTTTGATTAGTACTTCACCAAAAATAGTTCCAACTTGGAAAATAGATCTTGAACTTTTATTAAGGTTATTCGAGGTTGTATAATGAAAATGTAGGAATGATTTATGATACATAGTGGCCTTACTTACTCCATATCTTTGGTAAGTAGTTGCAATAATATAGAAGCTATAGGTTCACTATTGAGCTAGTTAGTAATGGGTATGTATCACCTTGTGGCATTGTTATTCCAAGTTGTGGAATTATTGATTATATGGTTATCATAATATTCTAAGTATGGACTATTAGACATACTGTTATGTGCATTCCAAGTGTGGATTATTTGGTTATATGGTTACCTTACTTGAATTTATATTCATTGATGGTATTGATTAGCATGAGTATACATTACCATGTTGTTATATTATGATGCATAGTGTACTAAATGGTTGTTGCACTATGGTATTGATTTCATGAGTATACATTACCATGTTGTTATATGATTATCCCTTTTTGTGGATTATGTTTCAAGTATCTATATTGTGCTTGAACATGTTGATATTCGGGGGTATAATGGAATTCAATCAATTATGGATTTGTTCTATAAGTGATTGAAGGTTCATCATACCTGGGACCGTCCCCTCTGTGGCCACAGAGTGGGTGTGCTAACGACTGTATTGACCCAAAAGGCTTTACAGACCTGTTGCGATTGGTGTACGGGGGGAATGCTTCTGTATTAAGCCTAAAGCTTTACAGTTAGCGATCTTATTGTTGGATACTCTATTATAGGTATCTTTTCTTATATGGATCTCTGGAGTATGAGTCCTATAAGAGGTGAATGTGCTGGAGGCAATTCACCAAAGAGTGGAGTTTTACTCCCACGTTGTACGACTTATTGTTCAGACGGGAAAAGGTAAAATGAGGTAACGTAAGGTGTTTACCGCTTTTATAATGTGTTATGTGCTACCATGCTATGTGTTGCATCTTGTTTGGCATCTTGCTGCATTCATAATAGCTCATTGAGATTTATTCTCACCCTTCCCTTTTACTGTTTTAGATTGTGCTGAGACAGGTGACTGGAACCAGTGAGGCCGGGGTTAAATTGTGGACTTTTGCTTTTGGAAACTTGTCAGGTTAAGTGTATAAGTTGGTTGTCTGGGTGTATTTATTTAGTAAAACTCTTTTGAGAAGAAGTGTATAAACTCTTTTGTAAAACAAAGTTAAGTATGAGTTTCGATGTAAGAAATCATTTTATGGTTTATGGAAGTTGTGGAGTGGTGACATTATTAGTTGGTTTAATTTGGTATTTGAAAATGGGTTTTCTTTTAAAAGGAAAATAAAAGTTTTTAAAATTTAGAGAGGAGATTTCCTAGTTGGGCTCCTCAAGCTCGGGATACGCTTTAGGTCCCGGGTTGGGGTGCTCACAGTTGGTATCAGAGCTTAGTTTAGAGGTCAAGGGTAGATGTCTAGACTAAGTGGGAATGTGTGGTAATTAACGTCGAGTGTTTAATGCAGGAGTTCGTTCTAATGGCCGGAAGCAATGATGATCGGCGAAAGGTTCTAGAAAATGAAGGAGATATGGGTATAGGTGGAAATCAGGATGAAGAGATGATGAAATTGTTCAGGATGTTTGTACATAATATGGAGACTAGAGGATCAGTTCCGAATCAACCTGAGGGATACCAAAGTGATGGATTAGAAAGATTTATGAAGATGAACCCACCGAGCTTTTACGGAGATCCGAATCCGTTAAAGGCAGAAAAATGGTTAGCAGAAATGAATAGGATTTTCGAGGTTATAGAAAGTCCCAACAAAGAGAAAGTTAGGTATGCCGTTTTCAAACTTGATGGTCTAGCTGATCAGTGGTGGCAGATTGTGAAGGAAAGTTGGGAGCGGGATCATACGCCCCAGACTTGGGATAATTTCACTCAACAGTTCGAGGACTATTTCATTTCCATGGTTACAAGGGATAAGAAGGAGCTTGAATTCTTAAGACTAAAACAAGGGAACATGACGGTGAATCAGTATTCGGTCCGGTTTGAGGAATTAGCTAAGTGTTGCCCTCATTTGGTATCGCATGAAGTGAAAAGGGTTCAGAAGTTTGTAACAGGTTTGAGGAGTGAGTTTAGGAAGAAATTATGGATTGATAGTTTCATCGATTATCAGACAGTCATAGATAGGGCATATAAGATCGAAAAGGACATTGAGGAAAATAGTGGAAGATCCGGAAGGGGAATTGGAAACAAGCCAAAGTATATAGGACAAGGATCCAAAATCATTAGAGGACAGCCAAGGACCTTAACTTCAGGAAGTGTGAGAGGAGAGTTTGTTGTAGCTTCTTCATCTAGGCCAAAATCCAAACAGTATGGGATGAATTGTAAATTTTGCAAGAAGATTGGGCATACCGAAGATCATTGTTGGAGTAAACAAGGTAAGTGTATTAAGTGTGGAGAAATGGGACACTTTAGGAGGAATTGTCCAAAGTTTCTTCAGGGACGAGTTTCAAGCAGCAGTCAGCCGGGTGGACGACAAAGAGGTGGTACCAAAAGAGATAGCGAAGGAGAACCGAAAGAGAAGGTCTATGGTCGAGTACATGTTTCGAACCTAGGAGAGATAACTTCCTCAGAGGTTACTAGAGGTATACTCCCTGTCTCAGTAGTAGGGGTCATATTTTATAGATCCTGTTGCATATCATTATGTTTGGCATCACATTTTGCTTATGTGTGACATACATTGTTTGAGATATTGTTTTATTGTTAGAGGATTCTGCTCTTATGAGAGGATACCTCGAACCTCCCTTGATTTACCACGATAGTGATGTGGTCATGACTGAGCATGTATTGCCAGTTGATTTGGTATGATTACCAATTTGTAAAAATGAGATATACTTGACCTGGAGGGTTAAGTAGTTATTATGCATTGGTAGACTATCATAAGAAATGAGTCTTCTTTTCTATACCCAATTTGATTATATTGGTATTTGATATAGATAAACCTTTATATGGTATTCTTGTTATATATGTGTTTAAGCCAGAAAAATGTTGGTTAAAAAGTGAAAAAGGTATTTGGTTGGTGTTAGACTTGCATAAGAAGTCTTTCCGGAAAATTTTCGTGCTAGTTGTGAGTAGATGGTAATTGTATTTCCATCAAGGTATCGCATGTGTTGATTCTAAGTATGATAAGCAGAATTTTTAAGCCTTATTTTGATGGCTTTATGGTAATTAGAATTGGGGGTCTCTTTGTTAATTAAAGTTCCGAGAGGATCATGAAAGTCATTGGAGGATAGGGTTAATAATCTTTGGTGAGAAGTCCTTGTATGCAAAGTTTAGCTAGTGTGAGTTGACTCGAGAAGTTTCCAAAATTTGGGGTTCTATAGTTTAAGCTTGGAAGTTACTATGGATCTTACGAGGATTGTGTCCGTAATCTTTGAGGTTGGCAAAGTGCTACTAAAGGAATTCTTAAGGAATTCTATGGAATTATAAAACCGTTGGTTTAGATAACTCGGAAGGATACCAATGGTGTAAGATGTAATAAGAATGGGTCATACTGGTAGAAATGGAGAATAAAGTAACTATAGATCCTATCCTTACCTTACCTAATGAATGTGAGAATTTTGTGAATTATAAGTGCGTATTAAAGGAAGATTTGATTGTGATATTAAGAGAAATGTGAAAGTGATAACGTATGCTTTGAGGAAGTTAACTTAGATAGAGCGGAAATTTTCTTATTCCTTACGTAAGAGTGACTACAATTGTGTTGCGTTATCTAAGTAAGAATCCTATTTTCTTGAAGTTTCCTTTTTGGGATTTGTGACCGACCCTATGAGTTTGGAGAATTTAATTATTCGAGGGGGAGAGATCTACAAGCCTAAGCGATGGTTGGAACTATTAAAAGATTTTAGTCGCGTCATTTTATATTATCCGTAAAAGTTATTGTGATTTCGAATGCGATTAGCCGAAAGATTTATGTGTCGCTAAGTGTATCCTTTGAGTCGTAAGGCGAGATATTGTTGCAAATAGTCAAGTTAGACCCATAGAATGTGGAGACTTTAAGGGAAGTTCAACTGTGATTCAGAAGTTAATAGGATGAGAGGACAGTCTCAAGATGAGAGGATTATCTAGATTTTTGAAGAATAGATTGTGTGTTGGGTTTCCTTTCAACCGGAGAGGTTCTATTAATCTTAAGGGAGTTTAGTATAATAGCAGTTTAGTTTAGCATTGAATGGGTATTGTCTAAAGATTGGTATGAGAAAATTTACTTGTGATCCTTCGTACGTATGGAATTCTTCAATTAAGGATGCTTAGGCAGATTTGAATTAGGTAGGAAAAACGTTGAGAGTTATTAGGATTTCGATTCCGGGATTAAATTCTAGAGTGTTTGGATTGTGAGAAGGTATATAAGAATCATGACATTTAGGAAAATATTTGAAGGTTGTAATTTGAAATGCTTGGAGAAGTAGCCTTTGTTAGTGATCATTAAGGTAATCAAGTTTAAAATTCGGGACGAATTTTCTTTAAGAAGGAGTGAATGTAACGACCCTAACCCTAGGCACTAATTTTAATATCATATTGTGTGCCTTTAATATTACTGTTAATATTATGTGTCCATTTTTATATACTCGAATTCTTATATTAGGATAAATGATAGGAAAATAAATTAATGTTCAAAAAGAAATATAATAATAAAAACATGAATAAAATAGGGAAGGAGGAATTAAGTATGAAGAATAAATATTTGAGTAGGAGAATTTTAATTTAAATACATTGGGAAAAATTTAAATGAAAGTGGCTTTTGGTGAAAGCCTAGGTAGGATAGTTGTGGGGGGACCCTTTCCCTAAATCACTCCCCATCCTCCTCATTTGTCAACAACACCCATACCCCTTCCCATGCTCCCTCAACCATCCGACCTCCCTCCTCCTTTTCTCATCATTTTCATCTCCTTCCTCATTTCTCTTACTTCTTTCTCTTCTCTTCACTTTCCATGGAAGCTTGGTGAAAGCCTCCCATTCCAAGAGTTCATACCAAGTTCATTCCTCAACCATTTCCAAATCCAAGTGTCCTTTTGTGAGTGGTTCATCTCAAGGAATTGATCAAGCCTAGAAAAGCTTCATTTCATCTTGTTCTAGCTAAGGTGAGTTGTTATGATTTCCCTTCTCTTACTTGTTCATACTCTCCTTAATGTTCTCCTTGTTCTTTGATGTTGGGTTCATGCTTTGGGAATTTTATAGGAGTTGAAGGGGTAGTAAATGGAATAGAATGAAGTTTGTGATCTTGGAAGATAACCTAGAGGATTTGAAATGGGTGAAGGTTATAATGATAAATAATTTGGAATCACTTATTTGGGTTTATATGATTTTATGATAACCTTGTTAAATTAGAAAATTCTTGGTGTTCATGAGTATAAGAAGTATGGTAAAGGAAAGAAAAAAATGGTAAGAGACAAAAAGGGAAACTTAGGAATTTCTGGCCCAGGCACTTGGGCGGTCGCCCAAAGGGGCATGAGCGGCCGCCCATGTGTCCAGAAACTATATTGCTTGAAAAACCCTCTTGGGCGGTCGCCCAAGAGGTATGGGCGGTCGCCCAAGACCCCAGGAAACTGAACTTTGAATCTGAACCAGAATTTGTGTAGCAACCTTGTTTGGTCCCTTATAGATTGTGACTCCCACTTAGTAAATTGAGCTTGAACCTTCATAAAGGCCTTGTCTTATTGTATAATGATCTTGTAGGATGGATTGAGAATCCTAACCACTATAAATTAATGGCACCTAATCACTTTCGGATATTAATCAACCCTTCTCAACTTAGATTAAAGTAGAACTTGGGCTACTTAAGCATTGTGACTACAATTTAATAATTTAACTTGAATCTCTATCGGGACCTTGTAATATGGATCATTGTCCGGGAAACAATTGTTAAGTTTGATTAGTACTTCACCAAAAATAGTTCCAACTTGGAAAATAGATCTTGAACTTTTATTAAGGTTATTCGAGGTTGTATAATGAAAATGTAGGAATGATTTATGATACATAGTGGCCTTACTTACTCCATATCTTTGGTAAGTAGTTGCAATAATATAGAAGCTATAGGTTCACTATTGAGCTAGTTAGTAATGGGTATGTATCACCTTGTGGCATTGTTATTCCAAGTTGTGGAATTATTGATTATATGGTTATCATAATATTCTAAGTATGGACTATTAGACATACTGTTATGTGCATTCCAAGTGTGGATTATTTGGTTATATGGTTACCTTACTTGAATTTATATTCATTGATGGTATTGATTAGCATGAGTATACATTACCATGTTGTTATATTATGATGCATAGTGTACTAAATGGTTGTTGCACTATGGTATTGATTTCATGAGTATACATTACCATGTTGTTATATGATTATCCCTTTTTGTGGATTATGTTTCAAGTATCTATATTGTGCTTGAACATGTTGATATTCGGGTATAATGGAATTCAATCAATTATGGATTTGTTCTATAAGTGATTGAAGGTTCATCATACTGGACCGTCCTCTCGTGGCCACAGAGTGGGTGTGCTAACGATCGTATTGACCCAAAAGGCTTTACAAACCTGTTGCGATTGGTGTACGGGGGAATGCTTACGTATTAAGCCTAAAGCTTTACAGGTTAGCGATCTTATTGTTGGATACTCTATTATAGGTATCTTTTCTTATATGGATCTCTGGAGTATGAGTCCTATAAGAGGTGAATGTGCTGGAGGCAATTCACCAAAGAGTGGAGTTTTACTCCCACGTTGTACGACTTATTGTTCAGACGGGAAAAGGTAAAATGAGGTAACGTAAGGTGTTTACCGCTTTTATAATGTGTTATGTGCTACCATGCTATGTGTTGCATCTTGTTTGGCATCTTGCTGCATTCATAATAGCTCATTGAGATTTATTCTCACCCTTCCCTTTTACTGTTTTAGATTGTGCTGAGACAGGTGACTGGAACCAGTGAGGCCGGGGTTAAATTGTGGACTTTTGCTTTTGGAAACTTGTCAGGTTAAGTGTATAAGTTGGTTGTCTGGGTGTATTTATTTAGTAAAACTCTTTTGAGAAGAAGTGTATAAACTCTTTTGTAAAATATTTGAAGGTTGTAATTTGAAATGCTTGGAGAAGTAGCCTTTGTTAGTGATCATTAAGGTAATCAAGTTTAAAATTCGGGACGAATTTTCTTTAAGGAGGAGTGAATGTAACGACCCTAACCCTAGGCACTAATTTTAATATCATATTGTGTGCCTTTAATATTACTGTTAATATTATGTGTCCATTTTTATATACTCGAATTCTTATATTAGGATAAATGATAGGAAAATAAATTAATGTTCAAAAAGAAATATAATAATAAAAACATGAATAAAATAGGGAAGGAGGAATTAAGTATGAAGAATAAATATTTGAGTAGGAGAATTTTAATTTAAATACATTGGGAAAAATTTAAATGAAAGTGGCTTTTGGTGAAAGCCTAGGTAGGATAGTTGTGGGGGGGGACCCCTTTCCCTAAATCACTCCCCATCCTCCTCATTTGTCAACAACACCCATACCCCTTCCCATGCTCCCTCAACCATCCGACCTCCCTCCTCCTTTTCTCATCATTTTCATCTCCTTCCTCATTTCTCTTACTTCTTTCTCTTCTCTTCACTTTCCATGGAAGCTTGGTGAAAGCCTCCCATTCCAAGAGTTCATACCAAGTTCATTCCTCAACCATTTCCAAATCCAAGTGTCCTTTTGTGAGTGGTTCATCTCAAGGAATTGATCAAGCCTAGAAAAGCTTCATTTCATCTTGTTCTAGCTAAGGTGAGTTGTTATGATTTCCCTTCTCTTACTTGTTCATACTCTCCTTAATGTTCTCCTTGTTCTTTGATGTTGGGTTCATGCTTTGGGAATTTTATAGGAGTTGAAGGGGTAGTAAATGGAATAGAATGAAGTTTGTGATCTTGGAAGATAACCTAGAGGATTTGAAATGGGTGAAGGTTATAATGATAAATAATTTGGAATCACTTATTTGGGTTTATATGATTTTATGATAACCTTGTTAAATTAGAAAATTCTTGGTGTTCATGAGTATAAGAAGTATGGTAAAGGAAAGAAAAAAAAATGGTAAGAGACAAAAAGGGAAACTTAGGAATTTCTGGCCCAGGCACTTGGGCGGTCGCCCAAAGGGGCATGAGCGGCCGCCCATGTGTCCAGAAACTATATTGCTTGAAAAACCCTCTTGGGCGGTCGCCCAAGAGGTATGGGCGGTCGCCCAAGACCCCAGGAAACTGAACTTTGAATCTGAACCAGAATTTGTGTAGCAACCTTGTTTGGTCCCTTATAGATTGTGACTCCCACTTAGTAAATTGAGCTTGAACCTTCATAGAGGCCTTGTCTTATTGTATAATGATCTTGTAGGATGGATTGAGAATCCTAACCACTATAAATTAATGGCACCTAATCACTTTCGGATATTAATCAACCCTTCTCAACTTAGATTAAAGTAGAACTTGGGCTACTTAAGCATTGTGACTACAATTTAATAATTTAACTTGAATCTCTATCGGGACCTTGTAATATGGATCATTGTCCGGGAAACAATTGTTAAGTTTGATTAGTACTTCACCAAAAATAGTTCCAACTTGGAAAATAGATCTTGAACTTTTATTAAGGTTATTCGAGGTTGTATAATGAAAATGTAGGAATGATTTATGATACATAGTGGCCTTACTTACTCCATATCTTTGGTAAGTAGTTGCAATAATATAGAAGCTATAGGTTCACTATTGAGCTAGTTAGTAATGGGTATGTATCACCTTGTGGCATTGTTATTCCAAGTTGTGGAATTATTGATTATATGGTTATCATAATATTCTAAGTATGGACTATTAGACATACTGTTATGTGCATTCCAAGTGTGGATTATTTGGTTATATGGTTACCTTACTTGAATTTATATTCATTGATGGTATTGATTAGCATGAGTATACATTACCATGTTGTTATATTATGATGCATAGTGTACTAAATGGTTGTTGCACTATGGTATTGATTTCATGAGTATACATTACCATGTTGTTATATGATTATCCCTTTTTGTGGATTATGTTTCAAGTGTCTATATTGTGCTTGAACATGTTGATATTCGGGGGTATAATGGAATTCAATCAATTATGGATTTGTTCTATAAGTGATTGAAGGTTCATCATACCTGGGACCGTCCCCTCTGTGGCCACAGAGTGGGTGTGCTAACGACTGTATTGACCCAAAAGGCTTTACAAACCTGTTGCGATTGGTGTACGGGGGGAATGCTTCGTATTAAGCCTAAAGCTTTACGCTTAGCGATCTTATTGTTGGATACTCTATTATAGGTATCTTTTCTTATATGGATCTCTGGAGTATGAGTCCTATAAGAGGTGAATGTCCGGAGGCAATTCACCAAAGAGTGGAGTTTTACTCCCACGTTGTACGACTTATTGTTCGAGACGGGAAAAGGTAAAATGAGGTAACGTAAGGTGTTTACCGCTTTTATAATGTGTTATGTGCTACCATGCTATGTGTTGCATCTTGTTTGGCATCTTGCTTTGCATTCATAATAGCTCATTGAGATTTATTCTCACCCTTCCCTTTCTTGTTTTAGATTGTGCTTGAGACAGTGACTTGGAACCAGTGAGGCCGGGGTTAAATTGTGGACTTTTGCTTTTGGAAACTTGTCAGGTTAAGTGTATAAGTTGGTTGTCTGGGTGTATTTATTTAGTAAAACTCTTTTGAGAAGAAGTGTATAAACTCTTTTGTAAAATATTTGAAGGTTGTAATTTGAAATGCTTGGAGAAGTAGCCTTTGTTAGTGATCATTAAGGTAATCAAGTTTAAAATTCGGGACGAATTTTCTTTAAGGAGGAGTGAATGTAACGAATTCTAACCCTAGGCACTAATTTAAATATCATATTGTGTGCCTTTAATATTACTGTTAATATTATGTGTCCATTTTTATATACTCGAATTCTTATATTAGGATAAATGATAGGAAAATAAATTAATGTTCAAAAAGAAATATAATAATAAAAACATGAATAAAATAGGGAAGGAGGAATTAAGTATGAAGAATAAATATTTGAGTAGGAGAATTTTAATTTAAATACATTGGGAAAAATTTAAATGAAAGTGGCTTTTGGTGAAAGCCTAGGTAGGATAGTTGTGGGGGGGGACCCCTTTCCCTAAATCACTCCCCATCCTCCTCATTTGTCAACAACACCCATACCCCTTCCCATGCTCCCTCAACCATCCGACCTCCCTCCTCCTTTTCTCATCATTTTCATCTCCTTCCTCATTTCTCTTACTTCTTTCTCTTCTCTTCACTTTCCATGGAAGCTTGGTGAAAGCCTCCCATTCCAAGAGTTCATACCAAGTTCATTCCTCAACCATTTCCAAATCCAAGTGTCCTTTTGTGAGTGGTTCATCTCAAGGAATTGATCAAGCCTAGAAAAGCTTCATTTCATCTTGTTCTAGCTAAGGTGAGTTGTTATGATTTCCCTTCTCTTACTTGTTCATACTCTCCTTAATGTTCTCCTTGTTCTTTGATGTTGGGTTCATGCTTTGGGAATTTTATAGGAGTTGAAGGGGTAGTAAATGGAATAGAATGAAGTTTGTGATCTTGGAAGATAACCTAGAGGATTTGAAATGGGTGAAGGTTATAATGATAAATAATTTGGAATCACTTATTTGGGTTTATATGATTTTATGATAACCTTGTTAAATTAGAAAATTCTTGGTGTTCATGAGTATAAGAAGTATGGTAAAGGAAAGAAAAAAATGGTAAGAGACAAAAGGGAAACTTAGGAATTTCGGCCTGGCACTTGGGCGGTCGCCCAAAGGGGCATGAGCGGCCGCCCATGTGTCCGTAAACTATATTGCTTGAAAACCCTCTTGGGCGGTCGCCCAAGAGGTATGGGCGGTCGCCCAAGACCCCAGAAAACCGAACTTTGAATCCGAACCGAATTTGTGTAGCAACCTTGTTTGGTCCCTTATAGATTGTGACTCCCACTTAGTAAATTGAGCTTGAACCTTCATAGAGGCCTTGTCTTATTGTATAATGATCTTGTAGGATGGATTGAGAATCCTAACCACTATAAATTAATGGCACCTAATCACTTTCGGATATTAATCAACCCTTCTCAACTTAGATTAAAGTAGAACTTGGGCTACTTAAGCATTGTGACTACAACTTAATAATTTAACTTGAATCTCTATCGGGACCTTGTAATATGGATCATTGTCCGGGAAACAATTGTTAAGTTTGATTAGTACTTCACCAAAAATAGTTCCAACTTGGAAAATAGATCTTGAACTTTTATTAAGGTTATTCGAGGTTGTATAATGAAAATGTAGGAATGATTTATGATACATAGTGGCCTTACTTACTCCATATCTTTGGTAAGTAGTTGCAATAATATAGAAGCTATAGGTTCACTATTGAGCTAGTTAGTAATGGGTATGTATCACCTTGTGGCATTGTTATTCCAAGTTGTGGAATTATTGATTATATGGTTATCATAATATTCTAAGTATGGACTATTAGACATACTGTTATGTGCATTCCAAGTGTGGATTATTTGGTTATATGGTTACCTTACTTGAATTTATATTCATTGATGGTATTGATTAGCATGAGTATACATTACCATGTTGTTATATTATGATGCATAGTGTACTAAATGGTTGTTGCACTATGGTATTGATTTCATGAGTATACATTACCATGTTGTTATATGATTATCCCTTTTGTGGATTATGTTTCAAGTATCTATATTGTGCTTGAACATGTTGATATTCGGGGTATAATGGAATTCAATCAATTATGGATTTGTTCTATAAGTGATTGAAGGTTCATCATACTGGGACCGTCCCTCTCGTGGCCACAGAGTGGGTGTGCTAACGACTGTATTGACCCAAAAGGCTTTACAGACCTGTTGCGATTTGGTGTACGGGGGGAATGCTTCTGTATTAAGCCTAAAGCTTTACAGTTAGCGATCTTATTGTTGGATACTCTATTATAGGTATCTTTTCTTATATGGATCTCTGGAGTATGAGTCCTATAAGAGGTGAATGTGCTGGAGGCAATTCACCAAAGAGTGGAGTTTTACTCCCACGTTGTACGACTTATTGTTCAGACGGGAAAAGGTAAAATGAGGTAACGTAAGGTGTTTACCGCTTTTATAATGTGTTATGTGCTACCATGCTATGTGTTGCATCTTGTTTGGCATCTTGCTGCATTCATAATAGCTCATTGAGATTTATTCTCACCCCTTCCCTTTTACTGTTTTAGATTGTGCTGAGACAGGTGATTGGAACCAGTGAGGCCGGGGTTAAATTGTGGACTTTTGCTTTTGGAAACTTGTCAGGTTAAGTGTATAAGTTGGTTGTCTGGGTGTATTTATTTAGTAAAACTCTTTTGAGAAGATGTGTATAAACTCTTTTGTAAAACAAAGTTAAGTATGAGTTTCGATGTAAGAAATCATTTTATGGTTTATGGAAGTTGTGGAGTGGTGACATTATTAGTTGGTTTAATTTGGTATTTGAAAATGGGTTTTCTTTTAAAAGGAAAATAAAAGTTTTTAAAATTTAGAGAGGAGATTTCCTAGTTGGGCTCCTCAAGCTCGGGATACGCTTTAGGTCCCGGGTTGGGGTGCTCACAGATTCCGTACCACATCAGAGGGTAAAGTTCCCTACTCCAAAGGGGATTATTTGTATTCGAAGTCAACCGTTGACAACCATAAGGAAGAAGATAGTGATGCAGAAAGTAAAGAAGATAGTCACTATGGCTTATGGAATTGTGATAGGGGGCCACGGATTCATATGATTTCCAACCCCTTTGAAGGGGGGGGGGGAAGAGTTGGAAGAAACTGAAAGTATAAAGGATGGGTCGGCAATCATATGCAGGCCAGGTCAGGTGCAAACGAGATGGGAGTGTATGGAAGTTGAGGATATTGAAGATGAAAGCGAGAATACCCAAGTTGTGCCTATGTTAGTGCTGGTAGAGGAGATGGAAGAAGATAATGTGGAAATGGAAGTTGAAACAGAGGAAAAAATCGATGAGGAAATTATTTGTGAACAGGATCCCACGGCGAGTTCAATGGAAGCAGAAACTACCGAGCTAGTTAGGCGAGATGAGTCAGCCCGAACGGAGATCGAAACTCCAAATCGCGAAATTGAAATTGAGTCCTTGCAGGTGTGAGATGAGACTGAGATACAGGCCCAAGAAGATTTGGAAGAAATCATAGTCAACCAAAGTTTCCAGAGCAAAAATTAAAGATTGGAAAAAGTTTGTCTCCTGATAATCGGAAACGATTGGTGGAATTCCTTGAGCAAAATTTGGACGTGTTTGCTTGGCAGGTGGAAGATATGTGAAGAATCAGAGAAGAGGTTGCAGTTCATCGCTTGAGTGTTGATACAGAGGCAAAGCCAATCAGATCTGAATGAAGCTTGTCCAAAGGACAGTTTTCCGCTTCCGAGGATAGATAGATTGGTGGATTCAATAGTTGGTCACAAAGTTCTGAGTTTTTTTGATGCCTACTCTGGGTATCATCAAATCAAGATGGCAAAGAAGGACAAACCGCTAACAACATTTATGGCGGGATCGTTGGGAAACTTTTGTTACATGATGATGTCGTTTGGATTGAAGAAAGCGGGAGCAACGTATCAAAGAATGGTTAATGAAGTCTTCGGTCCACAGTTGGGCAGGAATGTGGATTGACGATATGGTCATCAACTCGCGATATGATGATCACGTAAAGGATCTCGTAGAAACATTTGGAAACCTCAAGAAGAACAGGATGAAGCTGAACCCTAGCAAGTGTACCTTTGGGGTGACCGCATGGATATTTTTGTGATTCATTATCAATAGAAGGGGAATTGAAGCAAATCCGGAGAAGATTAAAGCTTTTCGGGAAATGAAGCCATCAAAAACCATCAATGGAGTTCAAAAACTCAATTGGAGAATCACTGCATTGGGAAGGTTCATCTCGCGATCAGTAGAGAGATGCTTGCCTTTCTTTAAAATTCTTAAGGGGGCCAGGAAGTTCTCTTGGGATGAAGAGTGTGATAAGTCACTCAAGTAGTTGAAAGAGTATCTGGAGAAACCACCACTTCTATGCAGTCCTATGGCAGGAGATGATTTGTATCTATTTAGCGGCTTCAGATCGCGTAGTGGAAGCAATCTTGATAAAGTAAGAGGGATCAACTCAAAGGCCGGTTTACTACGTGTCAAATGCGCTAAGTGATGTGGAGACAAGGTATTTTACCATGGAAAAGGTTGCTTACGCCTTAGTGGTATCAGCTCACAAATTGAGGTCTTACTTCTTAGCCCTTTCCATCACGATGCTAACTGATGCCCCCTTGAGAAAAATCCTCCAGCAGCCAGAGTCTTCATGGAGATTATTGACTTGGTCCATCGAGCTCACTGAGTTCGATATCAAATATGAAGCGAGAAGGGCTACCAAAGCTCAACCCCTGATTGACTTTATTTTAGAAGCTTCGTTTACCAGGGACGTTGCAGAAATGGCGAGATCAAAGACAGTGCAGAGGCCCCCTAAGGAAAGAGAGATGGTTACTTGTGAGTTCCATCGATAGTTGATAGATTGCTGGAGTTTGCATGTGGATGGCTCGTCAGCGAAAAGGGGAAACGGAGAAAGGATTTCGTTGATTTCACCAGAAGAGGTTAAGTTTGAAAAGGCATTAAGGTTCAAATTTTCAGCATCAAACAACCAAGCAAAATACGAAGCGTTTATAGCTGGCAGGCGAGCTGGGTGTTGGCGAGTTGAAAATTTACTCATATTCTCATTTGGTGGTGAAAGAAGTTAAGGGTGAATATGGGGGTGGCGAATCCAATCCTCATGAAGTACTTTGATATGGCCAGAGGGATGTTGAAAAAATTCAAGTTTTGGGATCAGATTCAAGTGGATAGGGCGGACAATGAGCGAGCTGATCATTTGACCAAGATTGCAAGCGAAGAAGTCAAAAATCTAAGTGGCGAGATCAAGGTGGAGTTTCTGAGCGAGCATGCTTTCAGCAGTCAGCATATTTTGGAGATTGAACAGGGAGAAAAAGATTGGGTAAAGGAGATGAAGGAGTACTTAGAAAGGTAAGTTCTTCCTCAGGACCAGGATCGAGCCAAGGCTGTTAAGAGGATCTCGCCAAGATTCGTGATTCAAAATGACATCCTCTATAGAAGGTCATTTACTAGGCCTCTTCTCAGATGCATCAAAGAGAACATGGTGGAAAGAGTTTTGTTCGAGATTTATGAAGGCGTATGTGGCAGACACCCAGGTGCAAGGACCTCGATGGATAAAATTTTATTCCATGGATACTACTGGCCAACTCTTCGGCGAGATGCAGAAAAGTACGTGAAAATGTGTGACAAGTGCCATCGATTTGCAAATATTCCAAGGCTTCCAGCGATCTTACAAATAGGGGTATTGGCGACCTGGCCATTCAATATGTGGGGGATTGATCTCATTGGACGTTTTGCAAAGGGGAGAGGTGGATGCCAATATGTGGTGGTGACTGTTGATTACTTCACCAAATGGATTGAGGCTAAAGCCTTGACAACTATCTCAGAGGACAACATTATCAAGTTTGTTAATGATTATGTATGGTGTCGTTTCGGCCAGTCGTAGATGATCATCTCAGACCATGGATCACAATTCTCCAAAAAGTTTACATCTGAATGTGAAAGGTTCAACGTAAAGCATTGGATATCTTCAGTTGCATGGCCAGAAGGGAATGGGCAAGCTAAAGTCTCTAATAAGAAGGTGTTGGGTTCATTTGAAAAAGATCTTGGATGGCAAAGTTGGCAAATGGGTGGACAAACTCCAAACAACATTGTGGTACGTGCGAACAACGGTGAAGGAACCCACTAGAGAGACTCCATTGGCTCTTACTTACGGATCAGAGGCCATGGCTCCAGTTGAAATGGGCCTTCCTTCTCACAGGGTCACTTGCTATAGTGAGAAGGAAAATGAAGAAAGAAGAAAGGCAGTTTGGATTTAAACGATGAGTTAAGAATGGAGGCCAAGCTCAGAGCAGTGAATTACAAGCAAAAGATGATGGCCCAACACGACAAGAAAGTCAATCCGCGCTCCTTCAACTTGGGGGATTGGGTGTTAAGGAAAGCTGATGTAACGGGAAACAAAGCGGGGTATAGCAAGCTCAACCCAAATTGGGAAGGACCTTTCCAGATCTCCAGAATCATCAGGGAGGGAACCTATATGCTATAAAGGATAGATGGAACAGAGTTGAGAAATCCTTGGAATGTGAATCATTTAAAGATTTATTATAAGTAGAAAATGTAAGGTGGGAAGGCGCTATGTATGTTTTGATCAATTCAATGAATGCGTTTGATCTCGTCTATTTCGTTTTTAACAAACAAATTGGAATATAGAATAAGTATGAGAAAAGAACATGAAGGACTTGGAATAATTCCAAGGACTCTTCATGGTGAGTTGCCATTCAAACCGCATCTCGTTGGAAAACAAAACCCTGGCTTAAACATACCAGGTACCTCACTTTAAGCAAGACGCCTTCAATAGCGGCTTGCCAAGGTGATTACAAGGGAAAGGAAACGAACATGTCAAAAGGACATGATTAACGAATTTGGAAAAACTTGAGAAAATCTCAAGTAAAATCTCTACGTGAGATTAAACGGAATGTGATAACATGATGAACTTGGGTAGGTCCTAAGTCAATTTCATGGCAAGTTGCTATTCAAACAACAACTCACAGGAAAACAAAACCCTGGTTTCAAGGTACCAGGTAACCCGCCAATGGTAAAGCGCCTTTATTAGCGGATTACCAAAAGGGCACAAGCACATGACCTCTACGAGGCAAGGCCGAAATATGGCTCATGGCATGTTGCTATTTAAAAGGCAACTCGGGAAAAAATAATAGAAACCTGGTGTTAAAACTAGGAACCCGCTCTCCGCGAACTACCTTCATTAGCAAAATGCGAGTTGAGCGAGCTAGCATGATGAGCTCTGGTAGGTCCTTAGCAATATTCATGGAAAGATGTAATATAAAATGCAACTCGTACGAAAAGAATGAAAACCCTGGTTTCAAGGTATCAGGTAATCAAGCTCATGATGAAATGCCTTCAATAGAAATTCATATGTTGAGCTATCCACCTTGGAAGGCAACATGATGAGCTCGGATAGGTCCTGAGCAAAATGCATGGCGAGTTGCTATTCAAACGTCAAACTCGCAGGAAAAATTATAAACCTGGTTTCAAGGCATTAGGTATTTGAAACGCCATCACGTGGAAACAGAAATGGAATACTTGGAAAATGCCAAGTAATATCTGCACGTGAGATGAATGGAAGCAAAATGGAAATGGAATACTTGGAAAATGTCAAGTGATATCTCTATGCGAGATGAATAAAAGTGAAATGGAAACGGAAAAGGTTTGGCGAGATGCCATATTTTAACTGAAAAAAGGTTTGGCGACATGCCATATTTTAACTGAAAAAGGTTTGGCGAGATGCCTTATTTTAATCGCAAAGGGTTTGGCGAGAAGCCATATTCTAATTGTAAAAGATTTGGCGAGATGCCATATTTAACCGAAAAAGATTTGGCGAAATGCCATATATCAATAGAAAAAGGGTTGGCGAAATGCCATATTTCAATGGAAAATATTTGGCGAAATGCCATGTTTCAAATGAATTCATTTTTTGGCTAAATGTCATGTTATTAATGGGAAAATTGGCGATATCCGACATTATATAAGATGTAAACTTGGCGAAATTCCATGCATTGAAACAAAGGAAACCAGGAACATGGTTAAGTACATTTACAATTTTCTAGCAAGACTGTCTAAAGACAAGCATTACTCTTTCGAAGGGGGAGTAAGGGGTATACACCCTCACAAAAGTTAAACAGATTTGATAACATTTTTAGCACTTGCTGAAACAAAATGACTAAAGAGATTAACAGAAAGGGAAATTTCATAAAATATAAACAATGACATGAAGTTAATCAAATTAATAAGATTAGATAAAAAATTGTTTTAACTTGGCACGCAGGCCCCAAATAAAGAAACTGTTCAAGACGAAGAAGAGGCTCTCTCTAGCGATTTGAGCATTCCTATTGGCGACTTGTTCTTTTACTTCAAATGAAACATCAAAGAAAGAATAAAAAATGTTATCCATCTCCACTGGTGGCTCTTTCCAAACGGGGTTCCCCATCTCGCGGCAAACTGAGCCAGCTCCTTCATCTCTCTTTCATCAAAGGGCAACAATGGATGCCCAAGCTTGGCCAGCTCGCCATACATGGGTTCAAACAGCCACTTTACAACTTTATCCATAGGAGAACCATCTCCTAAAGCATTCCGCGCTGTGATAAAGGCAAATCGCTGAAGATGGTCGAAAGTTTTGGCCTCAACATCAAGGCAGAATTGCTCAGAGGCCTTATATTCTTGTATTCCGTTTTCCCTTGAAATGTCAACAATCCGCTCTAATTCATTGATGCGGGCTTGGAGACTGGCGTTCTCTTGTGAAAGCTGGGAATGAGCGAGATCAATTTCCTTCTTGGCGGTTTCAAGTGCTGACTTCGCATCTTCGGCTTCTCGCCGAGCGGTTTCAGACACAATTACTTGGCCCTTCAGTTCAGCATTCTTCTTTTCAGTCTCAGCCTTGTCCAAGAGGAACTTGTCCCATTGTTTCTTTTGAGCTATAGCTCCCTTCTGGGCATTGGAAAGCTTGTTCGAGATGTCAGCATTAATGGCCTCAGCAGAGATCAAATCTTGTTTGCATTTGCTCTTCTCGTTCTTCTCTCTTTCAATGGCTCTCTCCCAGACAAATTTATCCATAGAAGCTTTCCCCAGCTTCTCATCAAAATTTTCAAAGGCCTTGATAATGGTACCATTCCTTCGAGAAATAAGAAGATGAAAATTTTCAAAGTAAAAATATGGTAAAGAAAAAATCAAAGCGAGATGAATGAGAAAAGAGAAAAGGTACCTCAATAGCCATTTGGCCCAAATAGCCCTTCAAAGATGCAAGGTCTTCACTTTCTAAAGAAGCAACGTGCTACATGTCGCACATCCTATGAAGAGCTCCAACTCCAAACAGACTCTTAACGGGATCACGCATTGACAGGTGAAAGCCCTTTAACTTGGGCACATCTGCTATCTCAGCTGTAATCTTCTCAATTCCTTCCACATCACTTGGAAATATAAACCCAGTGCTCCAAACACCGCAACTCCCTAGCGGATTCAACTTCATCAGCTTTTCCCTTTCCTCTTCCCTGACTTTGCTCAATCAAATGGCGAGATGGAGTAGGGCTCAAATCAGCTTCAAAACGAGTTCGCTTAGCTCCCCTAGACAGCAAGTCACCACTTCCGTGAGGCTTCTCATGCGCAGACTCTTTGCTCGCGGACTCAGTCATGGCGATATCACATCCACTACACCTAGCGTATTCAGAGAGATTGGTTGGATCAGTTTGAGTTGCTTCCTTCTCCGCAATTGCAACTTCCTCAACTTCCTCCTCAACATTTTCACTAGCCCTAACTTCAACTGTCTCCTCCTTATCCTCGCTGTCACCTTCTTGATCTTCCCCTACGGCTTCAGTAGACTCTGAAATCGAGTTCTTCTTCTCGACTCTAGACTTCCTCTACGGCTTCCCAGCAGATGCTGGTTCTGCCTTCTCTAAGGAAATGGCTTCAACATCCTTTCGTCTGTTGAAATGGGAAGGGGAATGTTGGCGGTTTCAGGGAGACCACTCAAAGCGGCTTGGCGAGATTTAGCAGTAGCTCGCTCAGCTCTCAACTTAGCCAAATGTGCAGCCTTCTGAGAAGCGAGATCAATGTTATCAAAATCTGCGAGTTGAAATGAAAACCGTATCAATAAAAAGATATTTCAAACGACTCAAGTTAAAATGAGAAAATGGAAATGAGCATGAAATAAAGTATTCACCAGCAAGCATGCGTATGGAGGCACAAACATTCACTCACCCTGGCAAGGTATACAGTTGGAGGCAAACACCCCTTTGTCATGGATGACCCAACCATCAAAGGAAGCGGGATAAGCAAAAGGGATCATCGGGTCCACTCTACCAACTAAGCTAAGCGAGATCCCAACTCGCCGTAGAATATCCTCATCTCACAGAATCAATCTCCAGGAGAACAAGGCCTTTATGCCTGCCCTAGACAAAGTTCTAGCAAAATCAACCTTAGCTTGTTGCTCATCTGGGGTTAATGGCGATTTGGGCCCTAACTGAATGATGAGAGGAGAAAAAGCAATGGGATGGTGCCATCCTCGACTTGGGGTTATAGCTATGGGATTGTCATATAGATGGTGAATCTTATTGGGCACCGTTGTCAAAAGTGTGTTCTTTGTGTTGGTCCTAAAGAAAACTCTGTCATCATCAGCTGAATTAACCTTCATCACATCAAAATATTCCTTGAGAAGAGGCAAGCTAGGCTCGTGGCGATGTGATCTTAAAACCGCTATAAAACAGGTAAGGATCCTAACCGCATTGGCATGGAGGTCCAAAATGGAAGCATACAACTCACTAAGGAAGAAACTAATAAACGGATCCAAAGGAAGTCGCAAACCAAACCTAAACTGAGAAGGATAAGCGATGACTATATCCTGATCTTTACTCATCTCATTGAGATCTAAGGAACCATGGTAATGTGGGAGATGGTAAACAGTGGGGTCAATGGCAAACTTGGTGTAAAATACAGTCCAATCAAAAGATTACGAGATGCTCCTCGCCCCTTGATCTCGCGCCACCGAATGCGAGCTGCTCATTCTGCTAGATCCTTGGCCCTGCATCTCGCCACCTCCCGCTCGTATCTGTTTGGAAAAAATAGTGTTAAAATCATTCTTAACCCTGTAGTCCTCATCTGAATCATCAAAATCCCCACTCTCCTCACTCTCAGTCCGCTCTGAGCTAATACTTAAGCTTGAGCTTTATGGTCCCAAAGGGTATCCCGCCTCTTTGCAAATGTACACACAAAAGGACTCCCTATCTAAAAACCCTAGCATGGCGACATGAGAAGAAGGAAGGTGTGTGGGTCCTTGAATTTTTAAATAATCTAATACTATTGTTTCAGCACCCTTAGCAATTAATAGGGTATTTAACTCGACTTTGGTCATTCTAACCCAGTTACCCCTCTCCCGCTTATAAAAACCTTTCGATTTTTTACATTGCCCAAATTTTGTATCCCTAGCACATTGTTTTACTCGGGCCATTTTCATACAAATCTACTACTACAAGAATGAAGAAAAGAAGAAGATTACCTGAAAATCAAGAAAAAAAGTTCCCAAGATGATTCCGGCAAAGTCTCACGGGAAAAAATGGAAAGAAAATGGGGGAGATGAAATTTCCTCTTTATACCCACAAAACAGCAATTGAAACAACCTAAAAACTCTCCCCTGGAGCTCGGGTCTCACTAAGGATTGGTTTAATCAGAGTAAAATGAGAAAAATGGCTGTTGGATTAGAGACTTAGGGCGTCGTCAGAATAAGGAGCTATTTGTCGGAGAATGGACAGTGAAGATGAAGGGAGAAAGTGAAAAGTAAAGTGGTGGGCCTCTCTTTTTTATACCGTGGAGATGAAAAGTCACAAGGGGAAAAGACCCCTTTCAATTGTACCGTTATTACAGTTTTGGGAGCCAAAACCATCATTAAATTCAAATTAAAGTGGCCGTGGCAGTTATCGAGGACGTGGGCATTTATCATGAAAATGGTGGCCCATTAAATGTCATAAAAGCTCATTATTTTAACACGTGTCAGAAAACAAGCGACATTGCCAGATGAAGACGCGAGATACATCTCGCCCATTACTCTTATTTGGCGAATTCAATTCCATTTGCAAGACAGGCGATTTCATTTAATAGCGAAATGAAGTTCACAACAAGACCATTAATAGAACCAGTTATGATCTGAGGGGCTACTGATGTGCACAAATAAAATGTAATCCAATTTTCAAGCAAAGTATGAAAACCATGGGTGACTCAGCAATAAAGTAATGGCATACATGTAAAAGTCAACTTTAATAGTCAAACCACCATTTTGGAGCCAAGTGACTTAAGAGGATCATGTGTAAAAGCTAAAGGGAAGATAAGTGAGATCACTGACTCTGATGAAATGGTGATCTCGCTTTACTCAAATTATATAAAACGGATACTAGAAGGTGGGGCGAGATCACTGACTCTGGCGAAATGGTGGTCTCGCTCCAGTCAAATTGATCAAAAGGACAAAGGGGAGGTTGAGCGATATCATTGACTCTGGCGAAATGATGATCTCTTCCACTCTCCTAAGTCTCCATTCCGACATAAGTCATGGCGAAATCACCAATTCAGGCGAGATGGTGATCCCGCCTAAGAAGTATCTGGAGCTTCCCTAACGGTTTTCGACAAAGGACTTACCATCTCTGACATATAAAAATTGTCATTAAATGAGACAAGAGACAACTCCTACTGTTGGCACCCCCATAATCCCAGAAAAGGTTGAGAAGTCGGCTAAAGTATGTGGGGGCTAATCAGGAAGAGACACATGTCGTGTCGTCTAATGATAACATCATATCACCTTATTCTCATGAGGATATATATACAAGGGGAACCTTAAAGGTCAAGTAAGCCATATTTCCTATCCTCAATCTCTCTTGTTTTCAGTTTTTGAGCTTTATTCATAACTAGACACTTAATATCACATCGGAGGGGCTTTAGCCGGAGTAGCCCTCGACTTATTTTACGGTGTTCATTGTGCAGATCCTAGCTGTACGATCGCGTTAGATTTCCCTACGTGGAGTTAACGTGTGATGCAGTCAGCCAAGCTCATTTTCTGGTAGCATCAGATATAGACATATACTTCATAGGGACGTGAAGTACCCAAGCAGGTAAGATCATTTAGAAGAGCCTTTTTATTTTTAATGGTCAATTTGATTGAAGTTTAGTTTATTTTTTAATAAATAATTAATTATGCTCCTAAAATTTTAAAATCTGTTAGAAATATTTTTTAATAATGCATCAATATATTTTTTTTAATTTTAAGCAAATAACTATTTTTCCTTCTAATTTTTATTAAAGTATAATTAATTTGATCATAAAATTAAGATAATTTTTCTAGGACATGCAAAATGACTGTTGTACCACACAGTGAAAATAATTCATATTTGATGTAATTTTCTCAAAAAATCACTTTCAACATAAACAAATAATGTCAAAGGGCTTGTGCCCATCCGAAATTTTGGACAAGTTTAAGTTTCTTCATCATATAGAATTGTGATTAAGTGGTTAGGAATTTCAAAAAAAAATAAAATATATTTTCCAACATTAAAATAGACTCTAAAACAATTTGACCTTGTTATCTTCAACCAACCAAACCCTACACAAATTACTCACCCCATATATGTTTGTCTAAACTTAAGTAAATATATCCAAAGAAATATACAGTAAAACCTCTATAAATTAATAACTTTGGAACCATGAAATTTTATTAATTTAGAGAGATATTAATATATCGATAAATTAATATTTTATTAATTAAAAGAGAGAATTTTTAAATTCAACAAATTTAGTGTATATATATTAAAAATAAATAAATTTATATATAATTCATTGATTATATTCATGCATCAACCAATTATTTTATAACTAATTAAATATATTCATGTATGATATCAATTCATTGTATACAATTAATTATTATGCATTTATGGATGCATGTACTATTCATTGGAATTATTTCAATACATGTATACAAAAATTCATTGAACTTAAATAATTATTATGGTCAACTAAATATGTTCATGCATAATAAATGAAACATGTGCTATAAAAAGCTCAATATGGAAATAAAATAATTCATAACATCAATCAGATTTTTTTTTCAAAATATAGATTTTTAAAAATTTATATACCAAAATAACATCCTAAAAATATTATGTACCAAAGTAACACTTTTTTATAGAGTCCGGAATTGATAATTCCGGAATAAAGAAATCCGGAACTGCCATTTCCGGAATACGGGATAAGGGATAAAGGGGCGATCGCTCCAAAAAAGGGGCGACCGCACCAACCAAATGAAAATAATTGACTTTTGGTTTGGTGAATTTGTTAATGGGTTGAAAAAAATGTCTCATACCCAAACTAAAACTATTTCACTGCCCTGAAAATGGATTTTCGAATTTTTTTTTTGTCCCAAATCTTTGAGCTTAATTATCACTTAGTAAATTAATTTTTTTTTAATTTTTTTTCACCAAAATTCATAATTTTTTTCCCTACAAATTGATATAAGTTTCATTTGATTTGGACACAAAAAAAAACACTTAGTTTTCAATTTGGGCTGAATTATTACCTAGTAAATTATTATTTTTTTTAATTTTTTTTTCACCAAAATTCATAATATTTTTTTCCCTACAAATTGATATAAGTTTCATTTGATTTGGACACAAAAAAAAAATACTTAGTTTTCAATTTGGGCTGAATTATTACCTAGTAAATTATTATTTTTTTTAATTTTTTTTTTCACCAAAATTCATAATTTTTTTTCCCTACAAATTGATATAAGTTTCATTTGATTTGGACACAAAAAAGAAAACACTTAGTTTTCAATTTGGGCTGAATTATTACCTAGTAAATTATTTTTTTTTTAATTTTTTTTTTCACCAAAATTCATAATTTTTTTCCCTACATATTGATATAAATTTCATTTGATTTGGACACAAAAAAAAACACTTAATTTTCAATTTGGGCTGAATTATTACCTAGTAAATTATTATTTTTTTTAATTTTTTTTTTCACCAAAATTCATAATTTTTTTTCCCCTACAAATTGATATAAGTTTCATTTGATTTGGACACAAAAAAAAAACACTTAGTTTTCAATTTGGGCTGAATTATTACCTAGTAAATTATTTTTTTTTTAATTTTTTTTTTCACCAAAATTCATAATTTTTTTCCCCTACAAAATGATATAAGTTTCATTTGATTTGGGCACAAAAAAAAACACTTAGTTTTCAATTTGGGCTGAATTATTACCTAGTAAATTAATTTTTTAAAAATTTTTTTTTTCACCAAAATTCATCATTTTTTTTCCCTACAAATTGATATAAGTTTCGTTTGATTTGTACAAAAAAAAAAACACTTAATTTTCAATTTGGGCTGAATTATTACCTAGTAAATTAATTTTTTTTTTCACCAAAATTCATAATTTTTTTTCCCTACAAATTGATATAAGTTTCATTTGATTTGGACACAAAAAAAAAACACTTAGTTTTCAATTTGGGCTGAATTATTACCTAGTAAATTATTTTTTTTTTAATTTTTTTTTCACCAAAATTCATAATTTTTTTCCCTACAAATTGATATAAGTTTCATTTGATTTGGACACAAAAAAAAAAACACTTAATTTTCAATATGAGCTGAATTATGCGAAAAACTCATAAAAAACGCGTTTTTTCTAACCTTACAAAAAAACGTGTTTTCTTCAACGGCCCATTCTCTCTCTCTCACTATACGCACTCTCTCTCTATACGCAAAAGGAGCTCCCTGCGTCTTCTTCTTCTCCAAGCCCGACCTCCATTGCCGGACCAAATCCCTCAACCAATCCTCTTCCTCACCGGCGACTTCAACCAAACCTAATTCTCCCTCAATCCAAGACCAACGCCAATTCCAAATCAATCGGCGACAACCAAATATGAATTCTTTGAGAACAAAACTCAGATCGAATGCACACACGCTCGACGGAAAGAGATCCAAATATGAATTCTTTGAGAACAAAACTCAGATCGATTGCAAGCTTAGGTCAATTTTGGCTGGTCGGCAAAGATGGGGGCACCGATTTGGGTAGAGATCGGAGAAGAAGAAGACGACTGGAGAAGAAGGCGAATGGAATTGCGTTTAGAGAGAGGTTAGAGAGAGAGACTGGCACGTAGGGATTGGGATTTTACGTTAGGGATTTGGATTTTTATGTGCCAGTTTTAGTGATAATTAATGCGCTTATAAGCATTTGAGTACCGCTTGAGAATTTGATGTATTGGTGGGCCGGGTAATTAGATGCCGCTTTATGTGTTTTAGAGTGCCACCCATGTTTTTTGGAGTGCCGATTAGTGTATAATAGAGTGCCACCCATATTTTTTGAATGCCAGAAAAATGATTATCGTTGTTTTTTTGAGTGCCAAATGTTCGTGTATTCGAGTGCCACAGTATGTGATTTTGAATGCCAGCTCATGTTTTTGAATGCCACCCTTGTGTTTTTGAGAGCCAAAGAAAATATTAGTGTAACAAAGTGCCAGTGTTAGTTGAACAGAGTGCCAAGGTGAAGAGTGCCAGCTTCATGTATATAAAAGTGCTCGTGTAAAAGTGCCAGCGTGCGCTTAACAAAGTGCCGTGTCGCTTACACTGGCACTTTGTTAAATTGGTACTGACACTTTTTTTACTGGCAATTTGTGATACATGAACTGGCACTTTATCACACTGGCAGTTTGTTAAACAGACACTGGCATAAACGGGGAAACCAATAATTACAAAAATGTCACCGTTTATTTTGAACATGGTTGTCAGTATTTACAAAATTGCCACCGCTTAATTTGAAAACACGTTTTTTCATATCTTAAGAAAAAACTAGTTTTTCATAAGACCAACTCCTGAATTATTACCTAGTAAATTATTATTTTTTAAAAAAATTTTTCACCAAAATTCATAATTTTTTTCCCTACAAATTGATATAAGTTTCATTTGATTTGGACACAAAAAAAAACACTTAATTTTCAATTTGGGCTGAATTATTACCTAGTAAATTAATTTTTTTTTTCACCAAAATTCATAATATTTTTTTCCCTACAAATCAAATGAAACTTATATCAATTTGTAGGGAAAAAAAATGATGAATTTTGGTGCAATTTTTTTTTTTTAAAAAAATTAATTTACTAGGTAATAATTCAGCCCAATTGAAAACTAAGTGTTTTTTTTTTGTCCAAATCAAATGAAACTTATATCAATTTGTAGGGAAAAAAAATCATGAATTTTGGTGAAAAAAAAATTAATTTACTAGGTAATAATTCAGCCCAAATTGAAAACTAAGTGTTTTTTTTTTGTGTCCAAATCAAATGAAACTTATATCAATTTGTAGGGAAAAAAAATTATGAATTTTGGTGAAAAAAAAAATTAAAAAAAATAATAATTTACTAGGTAATAATTCAGCCCAAATTGAAAACTAAGTGTTTTTTTTTTGTATCCAAATCAAATGAAACTTATATCAATTTGTAGGGAAAAAAATTATGAATTTTGGTGAAAAAAAATTAAAAAAATAATAATTTACTAGGTAATAATTCAGCCCAAATTGAAAACTAAGTGTTTTCTTTTTTGTGTCCAAATCAAATGAAACTTATATCAATTTGTAGGGAAAAAAATTATGAATTTTGGTGAAAGAAAATTAAAAAAAATAATAATTTACTAGTTAATAATTCAGCCCAAATTGAAAACTAAGTGTTTTTTTTTTGTGTCCAAATCAAATGAAACTTATATCATTTTGTAGGGAAAAAAATATTATGAATTTTGGTGAAAAAAAATTAAAAAAATAATAATTTACTAGGTAATAATTCAGCCCAAATTGAAAACTAAGTGTTTTTTTTTGTGTCCAAATCAAATGAAACTTATATCAATTTGTAGGGAAAAAAAATTATGAATTTTGGTGAAAAAAAAAAATTAAAAAAAATTAATTTACTAAGTGATAATTAAGCTCAAAGATTTGAGACAAAAAAAAAAAAATTCTAAAATCCATTTTCCAGGACAGTGAAATAGGAAATAGTTTTAGTTTGGGTATGAGACATTTTTTTCAACCCCTTAACAAATTCACCAAAAGTAAATTATTTTCATTTGGTTGGTGCGGTGCCCCTTTTTGGGAGCGATCGCCCCTTTATCCCTTATCCCGTATTCTGGAAATGGCAGTTTCGGATTCCTTTATTCCGGAATTATCAATTCCGGATTCTATAAAAAAGTGTTACTTTGGTACATAATATTTTTAGGATGTTATTTTGGTATATAAATTTTTAAAAATCTATATTTTGAAAAAAAAATCCATCAATCATGTCTTCTCATCTAAAAGGGGTTAATTGGGACCTAAAATAATTCATAACATCAACCATAATATTTATATTGTAATTTTTATGAATTATTAATTTAGAGTTTAATTGGGACCTAATATCTATATAAAGGGATTTTCCGAAAAATTATTATTATATTATTTTATCGAATTTGATGATTTTTTACAAAGGCCCAAGTCGGGACCGAAAGATTTTATTATTTTAGAGATGTTATTAATTTATAGAGTATTAATTTATAGAGGTTTTACTGTATATCAACAGCAAACTAATTAAATCATGCATAAAAAGTCAACATAGACGCCGGCCGGAATCACCCACAACGATAGGCATTACTCTACTCAGGTGCCCAAGAATCCATCAACCCTGTCATTGTCCGAAGCAGAAAGAAACTTCATGCACATAGGAGCCTTAACACCGGCCAAAGACAGTACAGACGCCGGAATCCCCCACAACGACTCTCCACATATCAGCCCAGAAGCCACAGCCGCGCTATAATCATCAGCCGCCTTCTTATTCTTCCATCTCCATAAGCAAACAATACCACTTCCAATACACATGCTTATAACAAAGTATGCACCAAGGAAGAATGGAATAGCCATTGCCATAGGCAATGGAATGAACCTATGAATCCCATACTTGTTCTCGTACTTCTCCAAACACGCTTTGATCGCGTTTACAACAATGCCCACGATGAAAAAACAGATGGCGAGTTGGAGGCAATGTTTGGGAAGGGAAGAGAAGCCTTCGACTCCTAGAAGTGCGATGCCTCGGTACATGAGCCCGTAGGGGGCAGGGTAGGACCCGGTTGGATCGCCCACGGAGTAGGCCTTGTAAAAGAACCAAAAGACTAGTGGTGACATGATGCACCCCATAGCCGTTCCGATGACTTGGCTAAAGAACATGGATCGAGGGGAAGCTAGGGTTAGGTAACCCGTCTTGAAATCTTGCATCAAATCCGAGGCTGTGGATACAATGCTCATCATCACACCACATGAGGCTAGACCTGCGAGGACCCCACCGTGGTCAAGGCCGACCCATGCGCTGAAAATAAGGATGGCAATTTTGCCATAGCTTGATGCTAGGGACCAGTCGGTTAGGCCACATCCATAGGCATTGCAGAAGGCTAGGATTGGAGCAATGATGTAGGCAACTAGTATGTGATACCATTTTAGCTGTGGAAAAATTAGAGGGACACATATGATACACAAGGCAGCCAGAAATACGTATCCGGGGATTGCTATTTTTACAGGGATTTGATCTTTAAGGAAGTAATGTCCTCGTTTTTTCTCGTCATCGGATATGGCTTTGTTGTCATTGGAGTTTTGGGTGTTGGATGGTGATGAAGCAGAGGAGCGATGTTGTTTGTACAAACTGTGAAGTGTTTTGGCTAGCATGAACACGACATGGAAAAGACCATCACCAAGCATCATGGCTATAGCAAGAAATACCTGCTCAAATACAAGAGCATGCAAAATTTAGGACTCCATACATTGGACACAAAAATTTCATCTTATTTCATTTTTCAAAAGTAGAACAGTATTTATCAACCATTTGTTGTTTTAATAAATGTGTATATATTATTTAATTATAAGAAAAGAAAAGATTACATTTACTAAAAATAGTAATACAAACGTACTTACCTTGTACCCCTGGAGGCCATGGAGGCTGCTAGCAGAAAGATTAGCGCTATACCAAATGCCTTTCTTGGTCTCAATGATCGGCCACATGATTCCCCACGACAAAATAGCACCAAAAAGCATAGATAGATTCACCAAGGGAGATGTAATCATCCCAACACCAACATAAGTAGATGAGAAATCAAAGTAGAATCTACAAAAAAATGATTAACATTTAGAACAATCACAATAAAAGTGACCGGACATGTGAAAATAATTAAAATGAAGTTGAAAAGAGAAGAACTATGAACTGACTTGTGAGCAAAGGCTTTGAGACCAAAGGTAGGGAAGCTACCAAAACCACAGCCATCAGCAGCAGCAAAAACCACTGGAAGAAGGCAAATGCAAAGCTAAAAGAGAAGGATTGGAATAGCTTCATAACTTGTTTCCTGCAACAAATCATTAATAATTTAATATAATTGTTGTATGTACAGAACATGGATCTAAGTAATTAACATCTTTTTAGATACACATGACATATCAGTTGGAGTTGTTAAGGCAATTAGCTGCCAGAATCCAATTTTAGAATTGTACTTACTTGGCCAATTTGGCTCCCTTGGGTGTATGTAAACTGTTGATGAGATGAGCTGTTGCAGTTCCGCTTGGGTAAGTTAACTTGTATTCCATAATCATCAACTGCAAATAATTAAAATCCCCAAAAAAAAATTACTCACATTTATATTGGATCTTGAATATCATTAGTCGATTAATTAACATAGCAAAGATTTCGTGCAATAATCAGTAATAATGAATTACAGTACCTTGCGTAGAGTGACAATGGAGAAGAGGCCAACAAAACTGACCAAAAAGAGGTAAGGAATGATCCAAGAAAGAGAGAGACTCTTAACATTAGAAGCCATGTTGCCTGCATCCGCTTGAGCAGCCACCCTCCTGCTCATTCCCAATATATATGATGCCGTCCCACCTGATGCCATAAAATTTCTCTAATTTTATTACTAATGCATAACAAAATTCTTTCACACATTAAAACTCAAATAATTCTACAACTTTTTTTTAAAAAAAAAATACATTTTTTGTTCAAATAATTTTGGGTAACAATTGTTGGTGTTTTTTCATCAAAGCTGGGCACATCCATTCTTTAACTGATAAAGTGGTTTCTAAAGAAAAAAAATTGTCTTTTTTTTAATCACTCTGCATGAATAATCAATCATAAAAGAGGAATGTGACACAAACAACAGTCTATGGATATTGCTAGCATAATCATGAAAATAAAAATCTATGAACACAAAAAAAAACCATAAGATTTTATTACAAAATTTTTTTTTTTGTTTGATGCATACTATTGTATCATGATAAATAATACTCTCAATAACAATTTTTAAATTTTCATTAAAATAATTATTTTTTAATCAAACTATTGGTAAAAGTATAATCAGATTGACTAAAAATCTAATTTCGGGGAGGGGGGGGGCGGAGGGAGTACATTATTAAAATTTGTTTTATAACCATAATAAAAACGTAAAAAAAAAAAAGGAAAGCGAGAAACATACTGCTAAAAGCGATGCCAGAAGAAGCAACAACGCAGGTCTGAATAACAGTATTTTCTTGACGAGTAAAAGGCTGTTTCAACATCCCGAATTTTTCAAGAACAGATGTATACCCTTTCAGCATAGCAAACCCTAGCAGTCCGGCCGCCACGTTCAGGGAAGGTATAACTCCGGTCGTCAGATTGAGTTTGCACACAATGAAGATGAAAACAACCGATAATATCGCTGATGCCACCACCGCCCTCACCGTTATTTGGTTCCCCCATGGCGGAACCGCCGTGTTCTTAAACACTTCCTCCGTCGATAGTGTGGCTGGCGGTGGTGGCGGTGGCGGCGTTATTTCTCCCCGATCATCTCCATGTCCACCACCCATTCTTCTATTCTATTCGCAAGGCTAAAGTGAATTATACCTTCTTTTTTTTTTTTTCTCTGGATTATGAGAATATTTTTTATTGTTTTTTGGGTTGGAGGGAGATTAAATATATTAAAGGGAAATATATAGGAGTATATAAGGAATGATGGAGTAGAGGAAGGATTAATTGATGGGAGAATTTGGGTTGGGAATATATATACTTATATAGAGGAGGAAGAATGGATTCTAATTGGTTTATGGTAATCCGGAATCTATGTTATGTTGTCTGGGATTTGACTTTTTTCATCAAATCCGTATTAAAATACAGATTTCTTTATTGGGGATTCTATTAACTATTTGACCGCACGAGTGATTGTAAAAGACTAGTTGACCGTATTTTATAAGTGACTTCTATTTTATTAATAATATTTTTACAAATTATTATTTTTTATTTATAATTTTAAGTATTTCAAAATAATAAATTGTATATTTTGAAAAAACGTAGCATCTAATCCTTGCCGAGAGTAAAATCTATGAGGGAGATAATGACGGACGAAGCACAAGACTTTTTTTTTTTTCCACTACTCACACACACACACATGCACACACAGAAGCGTCTAGGAAATAAATCATAGAGAGAGAAAACCTTCCCTCTAATTTTTGGGGGGATCGAACCCATGACCTCCAGGTTGAAAGCCATGAGCTCAAGCCAGCTGACCAAATCCCCATATGCACGAAGCACAAGACTTTGAATGCATTGGTGTGTGTGTTGAGGTAAGAGCATACCTTGACCAAGAATGCTAAGGGTGGTATTTATAGTGTAGAAATAGACATGTTGAGAAAGATCTCAATCGTTTAGCATATCTGCCTTGTATGGGACACTTGACACACTCTAGTTAGATGGTACAAAGGAAGGACACTTCAAAAGTGAGATTTGTCGACAAATGACGGTCCATAGAGGAGCAGATAACATTTGGTTCAGATCCATAACGCGCATGATAGGCGTCTGGTGCTCCATTAAATGGGATATATACAGTTCTGCAAGTTAGTGTCAGAGATCGTACAAAGTCGTGATCTATAAGATAGAAACCAGGAGTCTGATGGCCCCTTAGATAGAGAGAGGTCATGAGCAAGATTCTCCGTGGTCAGAAGATAATCGCGTTCTTCATATTTTTGTATTTGGGCCGATTCATAGGACTAGTTCAATTTAGAGCGATCTTGGGCCCGATTAGGAGGATCCGGGCTCATCAGTGGCCCTTTGCTCCAAGTGCCATATTATTTGTGTTCAGGGCGAGGAGCTATGTAAACAGCACGGTCTGCGAACTGGACGAATATGCGATCAGAGGTATTGTTAAATTTTGTCTTAAGCCATGAACGGATAACTCTCAAAGACACATGGCGATACACGTGTGCAGCGTTGGTGAAAGTTGGTAGAAGCGTAAGAATGCTTCCCTAATAAGAAAGAGTGGGCCTCATGATCTGTTGAACCGCCAGCGCGTGTTAGGTACGGATGGATCGTGAGGCGAATCTCAAAGGGGACATAAATACTAATCGCCATAAACTCGAAATTTAAAACTCTGTTGATTCATCGAATGAGGGAATATCAGTCGGGTGGCTCATTGATACGAGTTAACCGACTGGAGTTGGTCTAAAAATAACGAAAACGTTTTCCTTTACAATCTTTTATCACCTATTGAGATTGCTTTGAGCTTTTTAGAGAGAGAAATACTTTCACTCAAGAAAACTGTTAAATAGCGACGGAAATTAGCGACAGACCAAAATTCATCGCTATTAGCGACGGATTAGCGACGGAATAAGGACATTAAGCTGAAAACAACAACATTACCGACGGATTTAACGACGAATTTAGCGACGGATATGAATCTGTCACTAATCCGTCGCAGTAGTGGCGCCAAAAAAGTCCGCCCATTTTTGCCGACAAATTATCGACGAATAACAATTTTTTTTTTAGAACTTTAACGACGGATATTTTCTGTCGCTATATAAAAATAAATAAGTATTTTTTCTTTTTTAAATCAGCGACGAAATAGCGACGGATTTCACAAAAATAATTTAACGACGGATATTTTCCATCGCTATATAAATAATAAAATAAAAAAAATATTTTTTCTTTTTAAAATTAAAATTAGCGACGGAATAGCGACGGATTTTACAAAAATAATTTAACAACAGAATAGCGATGGATTTAGCGACGGAAATTTTTAATTTTGATTTTAAAATTATAAAAAATATATATTTTTAAATAAAAATTCTTAACTTTTTTTTTTAAAAAAATTCACTACTAACAAACATCTCAAATAATTTTTTAATCCATAAAAAAATTTAAAAAAATATATATGTTATTGTCTTTTTTTCTTTTATATACTTATTTTTAAAAAAAAATCTTAACTTTTTTTTATGTAACATTTAAAAAAAAATTCACTACTTAAAAACTTCTCAAGTAATTTTTTTTTATCCAAAAAAATTAAAAAAATATAGGCTATTGTCCGTCCCTCTTTTTTTCTTTTATATACTTATTTTTTTTTTAAAAAAAAATTCTTAACTTTTTTTATGTAACACTTTAAAAAAAATCATTACTTAACAACTTCTCAAGTAACTTTTTTATCCAAAAAAATTTAAAAAAATTTAAAAAATATATGCTATTTCCCGTCCCTCTTTTTTTCTTTTATATACTTATTTTTTTTTTTTTTTAAAAATCTTAGCTTTTTTTATGTAACATTTTCTAAAAAAAAATTCACTACTTAACAACTTCTCAAGTAATTTTTTTATCCAAAAAAATTTAAAAAAATAAAAAAAAATATATGCTATTGTCCGTCCCTCTTTTTTTCTTTTATATACTTACTTTTTTTAAAAAAAATTCTTAACTTTTTTTATGTAACATTTTTTTTAAAAATCAACACTTAACAACTTCTCAAGTAATTTTTTTTTATCCAAAAAAATCAAAAAAAAAAAAAAAAGTATATGCTATTGTCCGTCTCTCTTTTTTATTTTATATACTTTCATTTTTTTTTAAATGAAACATAATTTTTTTAAAGAAATGAAAGTATATAAAAGAAAAAAGAGACCATATAGTATATAGGGTATAGGGTATAGTACATAGGGTATAGAGTATAGGGTATTGGGTATAGTATATAGGGTATAGAGTATATGATATAGTATATAGTATATAGGGTATATGGTATATTAAATAGGATATATGATATAGTATATAGGGTATAGAGTATATGGTATATTATATAGGGTATAGGATATAGGGTATAGTATATAGGGTATAGAGTATAGGGTATAGGATATAGGGTATAGGGTATAGTATATAGGGTATAAGGTATATTATATAGTATATACGGTATATGGTATAGGGTATAAGGTATAAGGTATATGGTATAGGGTATAGTATATAGGGTATAGGGTATAGTATATAGGGTATAGAGTATAGGGTATATGGTATAGTATATAAGGTATATGGTATACTCCCTCCGTCCCACCAACATTGATACCAAATTTCTGGGCACGGGAATTAAGGAAAGTAAGTGAGAGAAAAAGTGAAAGAAAATGTTGTGAGTATGAAGAATTAAATAGGAGAGAGAATGAGTAGGAGGAATAGTTAGGAGAGAGAATGTTGTGAGTGTAAAAGTGAAATAGGAGAGAGAATGAGTGGGGTAAATAGTGAAGATTCCTTTGCCATTTTGGACAGTATCAGTTTTGGTGGGACAGACCAAAAAGAAAATAAATATCAGTTTTGGTGGGACGGAGGGAGTAGTATATATGGTATAGAGTATAGGATATAGTATATAGGGTATAGGTTATAGTATATAGTATATAGGGTATAGGGTATATGGTACAAGGTACAACGTATAGGGTATAGGTTATAGTATATAGGGTATAGGGTATAGGGTATAGTATATATGGTATATAGTATATGGTATAGGGTATAGTATATAGGGTATAGGGTATAGTATATAATATATAGGGTATAGGGTATAATATATAGGGTATATGGTATAGGGTATAGTACATAGGGTATAGAGTATAGTATTTAGGGTATAAGATATAGTATATAGTATATAGGGTATATGGTATATGATATATGGTACATGGTACATGGTACAAGATACAAGGTATAAGGTATAATATTAATAATTAAGCATTATTAATAATTTATATGTATAATTATTATTGTTGTTCTAAAGTATTTTTTTCTAATTTATAAATATTATTATTATTATTTCTAACATGTTTTATTCAATTATTACTTATTATTAATAATTTATAATATTAGTAATGATACTTCTTCTAGATATTTACTTATTTTATTACTAATTACTATTACTGTTATAATTATTTAATATTTTTATTTTTATCAATTATTATTATGAGATAATATTATTTTATAATCATGATGATTTTTTTTGTGAAATACAAATAAATATAAGAAGTGGCAATACTTCATTGGACACACAAATATTCACTTGGATCACTAGCCTAAAACAATATCTTGTTTGAATTTCAAATTTGTTTAAATGTGCAGGGACTAAGGAATAGGAAGCTACTCAAAGAAGGTGAAGTGGTCCTACGTGTGGGAAATGGAGCAAGAGTTGCTGCATTGGCCATAGGAACATATGATGTAACTTTGCCTAGTGGACTAGTACTTGTTTTGAACAATTGTTATTATGTTCCGGATTTGAGTAGGAATAATATTTATGTTTCTTGTTTGGATAATGAAGGATTTAGTTTTCTTATTGAGAATAAGAAATTTTCTATTTATTTAAATGATATGCTCTATTGTATTGCAAATTCATTTAATGGCCTTTATGTTCTTGATGTTGAGAAACAAAATGATGTTGAAGATATTTATCATGTAAACAAGAAATCTAAACCGAATGATGTGAACAACACGTTCATGTGGCATTGCCGACTTGGTCATATAAATGAGAAACGCATATCTAAACTCCATAAGGATGGACTTTTAGACTCACATGATTATGGATCATATGAGGTATGCGAATCTTGCTTATTGGGAAAAATGACCAAACCATTCTACACTAAGAGTAGTGAAAGGGCTAGTGACTTATTGACCCTAATACATACCGATGTATGTGGACCAATGAGCAGCATTGCTAGGGGAGGATTTTGATATTTCATTACATTTACTGATGACTTATCTAGATATGGCTATGTCTATTTGATGAAGTCCAAAAGTGAATCGTATAAGATGATTAGAACATTTCAAAATGAAGTACAAAATAAACTTGGCAAAACTATTAAAGCACTTCGATCCGATCGTGGTGGTGAATATTTAAACCAAGAGTTTGACAATCATCTCAAAAACTGTGGAATTGTTTCAGAGTTGACTCCATTCGGAACACCACAATGGAATGGTGTGTCTGAGAGGAGGAATAGAATCTTGTTAGACATGGTTCGTTTGATGATGAGTCAAGTTGACCTTCCTGTTTCATTTTGGGGACATACATTAGAGACTGCTGCGTTCACACTGAACAGAGTCTTTACTAAATCGGCTCCTAAGACCCCACATGTGATGTGGCATGGAAGAAAACCTAGTTTGTCTTTCATGAAGATTTGGGGTTACGAAGCTTATGTGAAGAGACTTGTCTTTGATAAGTTAGCACCTAAATCTGACAAAGTTATTTTCATTGGTTATCCTAAGAAAACCGAAGGATATTAATTTTATAACCGCAATGAGAACAAAGTGTTTGTTGCTCAATATGGTACTTTTCTTGAGAAACAGTTTCTCAATAAAGTATCTACCAGAAGTGTGAATTACCCCACTAAAAAAAGAGAGAAGGGCCGGGTTCATCTCAGTTGGAAGACACCATATTTATGAATAACAGAGTCGCCACACCATTTTGATTTATCCTCAAAACTTTGAAAAAAAAGGAAAAGGGTTCGGAGGTTAAGTTACTCATTAGGAAGAACATTTGGCGTTCACCCAAGGAGCCTGCAAAAGCAAGTCTTCCAAGGTCCAAAATTTGTGCTTGTTTGTGTGCGTGTGTAATTTGAGAAAAGAGAAAAAATGTGCCAAGTTTATTATGCGAACGTAAGAACCGTTTTAAGAATGTTTTAGTTCGGGATACCTTGGACTTTGGTATCTTCGGGATTTTGATCCCATACTCACTTTGAACTTATGATCATCATTACGGGACCTATCTACCCTCCAATTAGATTAATCAACCAACATAGGCGTAGGAGCCTTGGTATGTCTTAATCTAACTTTCCTTGGGAATTTTAGTCAAATGTGATCGAAGAACTTGTTTTTAAGTCCAAGAATGAGACTTTTTAGAAAAAGAATGAATCTTTGTCCATCAATCCTACATCTTGAGACAATGATGGTTCATAGGGCCATTTTGTGTTTGTCTCAAGTGATTATCGGAGATTTTGGGACCAAGACTCATTGATTTCTAAAGGGACAAAGATTATGGCATTTGGTAATGGGATTGATGTAAAGATGGAGTCTTTACACCAGTTCTCACTATGGAATGCTCAAGAACCATGGGACTAGGGGAATAGGATATAAAGATTGGATTTTTATGTTCATCCTATGTCTTTGATGCCTTAGTAGGCTTTTAGACAATCCTTGGAGAAAGATTCCAACTTTAGGGATATGGGGAGAAACAATATTAACATAAAGATTGCATTTTTAATATGGAAATACAAGGAGTATCATTAATCTAAGAACATAATGTAAAAGGATGATCTTCATGGCTTCTCCTATGTCCTTAATACCTCATTAGGTGGACAATCCTTGGAAAAACTAGATCAAGGGAAGGGGATGACATATAGTAAATAAAGATTGCATTTTTATACATAAATATAAAGGGGGATCACATCCTCATTTGGTAGATCATCCCTAGAACAAGCCACTTGTGGAATCTTGTTCATCATAGGGAGAGGATCTCCATTAAGTCATTTGTGTAGGGGAGTGGGAAATATAGAGTTACATTGCTAAAGATTAAAGCTTTATGACATAAATAAAGATAAACAACAAGTAACAATAGAATAAGAGTATATAGGAGTGTATTAAGGGTGAGGGAAGGAGAGATTACCAATATTGGTTTTTCTCTATCTTCCAAGGGAGGTTTTCCTAGGCAATATCTATCAGGAATAGATTAGGATAGGATTAGTGTATGAGAGAGAGTAATTTTATGTGTTTTTGGAAACTGGAATTCGAGTTGTGATTTCTGCACAATAACAGTGCTGAAAATTCCTCTTTTTTTATGAATAGAGGAGGCCTCTATTTATAGGCTTCTGGTGTGCTTCTTATAAGGCCGCCCGGCATGACCATGCGGTAAAATAAACCGCCCGGCATCTTCTCCTGTCGCGTTAACTTGTTTCTGGAAACATGCAAGGTTGCAGGTTGGAAGCTTCTTTTCAGCGAGGTCCTATCCAGAATTCTTATTCCTGATAGGTCCTTCCTTGCTCGAAAAGTATTGAAAAGTTCCCGAATTGCCCCTAAACTTTATAAAAGTTTGGGAAATTGCTAGAAAACTTTAATTGGAAGGCATGAGCCAGATTTGGGTACTTACAAAAGCTCCTCGGCAACGGTACTTGCGAAGCAAGTGGGGTTGTCGATAAAAGTGAGAATCCAATCTGGTGAACTGCTGAGATGGATTGGGATTGGGTGACCAAGGAGGTCGAGAGGCTGAACCTTTGGAAGGCTACCCACGTATCCCGAAGAGGAATCAAGCAAAATCGTAGTTCTAGATCTGCTGGGGAAAGGATGTCATGTGTGACGGATTGGCTGAACCTAAAGTAGGCTACCTACCTATCCCGAGGGAATCAAGCCATGATCGTAGTTCGGAACCGATAGGGAATGGTGAAGAGAAATAGGTCAATTGCTTTAAAGAAAGAAAGGTGACCAAAGAGGTCAAATGGCTGGATCTTTTAATAGGTTCGCACACCACTGGGGAGATGGTAAAGGAAGGGGGTGACCAATGTGGTCGGATGGCTGAACCTTTGAAAGGCTACCTACGTATCCTTAGGAGGAATCAAGCCACGATCGTAGTTCAGGATCACCGCTAGACAGTTAAGCAACAGATCTAGGATCCTTGGAGTTTTGACGGTTAATGAAGGAGTCACCTAAGAAACTAAAGCTTACGGCGCTATCTCTTTCGAATGAGATAGAGGGAGCTAAAGCTGCATACTAAAGCTTACGGCGCTATCTCCTTCTAAGGAGATAGATGGAGCTAAGCTGGATACTAAATCTTACGGCGCTATCTCCTTCTAAGGAGATAGAGGGAGCTAAAGCTGGATACTAAAGCTTACGGCGCTATCTCCTTCTAAGGAGATAGAGGGAGCTAAAGGTGGATACTAAAGCTTACGGCGCTATCTCCTTCTAAGGAGATAGAGGGAGCTAAAGCTGGAAACTATAGCTTACGGCGCTATCTCCTTCTAAGGAGATAGAGGGAGCTAAAGCTGGATACTAAAGCTTACGGTGCTATCTCCTTCTAAGGAGATAGAGGGAGCTAAATATGGATACTAAAGCTTACGGCGCTATCTCCTTCTAAGGAGATAGAGGAAGCTAAAGCTGAAATTTGACAATTTGGAGGTTGTCACCTGATTTGGTTTGAACATTTTGAGGGATCACCTAACGTTATTCCATTCTAACGGAGATAACGGAGGTTTTTGTGAGAAAATGTTATTCCATTTGGAAATTTTTGGGAGACAACGTTACTCCGTTAGGAGACAACGGGAATCATTTGCTTAAATGGAAAGTCCAGGGGCAAAATTATAAATTCAGCATGAGGTGAATAAGGCCGCTCGGCTAGGGATGGAGAAAAAGAGGCGGCACGGTTTGAGACTCCGTTGCACCGGATTATTAAAATAGAAGGGAAATTACGGGCAGTGGCCATTGTTGCCATTGTTGCCGAGGAGAGAAGAGAGAAAAGAGAGAGAAAAATGCCAAGGTCTTCAAAGTATCTAGTTTTCTACTGCTAAAATGGACCAAGGAGGACACATTAGGCCCCGCCAAGCGCACCGTGATCTTTCACAAGCCGCGAGGTTGAGGAGAAGGGAGTTTGTGAGGACCAATCGAAAGTATGACTTTGCGGTGCCTACCTCTCAGTTTTATCCCGATAAAAGGGATCACAAATCAATGAGACCTCAATCTATAGGGGTAAGCACTTTCGATTTTCTCAATTTCATCGATTTTGGTTGATTTTTGATTGATTAGGGCTAAATTTGAATTTTGGGAATTTCTTGGATTTTTTGTGATTTTGTTGATGATTCTATGGATTTGATGATTGACCTATGAAGCTAGACATATGGGTAATCATGCATGTGCAATTTATTTGAAGAAATATGAGTATGACTCATTTTTTGAAAATAAAGTGAGAAAACTAATGCCAAAAATGGGACGGAGTTCTTGCAAGTGCTAGAACTAGGTTAATTCCTGATCATGGATGCGAGAATGAGATTTTGGACGATGAAAATGATTCATGCATGCCTGTTTGAAAGATTAAATATGTATGAAAAGATTTTGTGAAAACTGAGATGTTTTGTGCTTATTCTTGCTTTGGGAGAGCATGTGCTCGGTGTGACGTGTTTCAAATGATGAAAAAACACGTGTTCTAGGTAAATGATGCTAGAAAATATCTTATGAATGCTTTACTTTGGAATGTGTGCAACACTTTGTGAACATGTGCATATTTTTGAGATAATTTCAAGGACTAATGTACCTTTGCTGTGCTTACCTGCAGGAGAGCAAATCTCGAGGACCCGTTGAGATTGCGGTGAAGTTGTGGGCGAGGATGCCCAACATCGAGAAGGATGGTCACAACCCTAAGCAGCTAGTTGAGGCTACGGGTCTCTATGCCTTTGTTGAGGCTATCAACAGAGGTGTTCATGTGACGAACAAGAGTAAGGGATTGACTCTGGCCCTTTCTGAGTTCTGGTGGGATACCACCCATAGTTTTCACTTGGGCTGGGGAGAGGCCACAGTGACCTCTGTCGATTTCACGTCTATCAAAGGCTTGCAATTCACTGATAGGCCTGTGACTTGGAGATACCACATTTCTGATGCGGAGTTCAAGGATTTTGTGGGGTTTGACATCCATCCAAAGGGGTTATGGATGGAGACTCATTTGGTGGAGATTGAGGTTCTCAGGTGTATGGAGAGATTTGCTGCCAACGCTGTGACTACTCACCAGCTCGCGAGGGCTTTTCTGTGGCTGACCCTATCTGTCACCATCTTTGCCAACTCCGGGACAGTGGCAATGACTTGTTTGATGGGTTCTTTGGACGATCTGGCTGCCATTGGGGAGATCTCTTGGGGTGAGGCTGGATTGGCAGAGCTTTATTTTGCTCTGGATCTGTACAGTCGGAACAAGGCTGCTTCTGTGGAGTGCTTTTCTTTTGCTTTGGAAGTATTCTCACTCTTCTTTCTGTTCTTTCCTTTTTTCTGTATCCTCGGAATTTGTGAGAGAAATGACCTTTATGTTCTGACATGCAGGTTTGGTTTTGTGAGGTGATCGGGTTCTTTCCGTGGAACCAGCAGAGTGATCCCGCTATCTTCCCGGCTATGGTACGCTGGAGGGGTGAGGCTCGGGACAAGTTCAACACGAAGACCCGGATCGCCTTTGATTACAAGATGGTGAGGCCTGTTCTCAATGCAGAAGGTTGTCAGAGGATGACTTTCTACCCTTGGGGGCGGTATCCTGCGGCTTTGATGGGCAATGTCGTGGCCGTGACTCGACAGAGGAGGTGGTTGATAGGCTTGACCTGTGACGTTATATATTTGGGTGATCGGTTTTCCAGGCAGCATGGTCACGTTCCTCCTTTAGGCGCCATTACTCCCCACGATCCTCCTCCTTTCATGCTGCATCCTAAGGATTGGCCAGAGGATTAGAGGGATAGGTACATGTCTGGGTTGGCAGCAGAGGACTACTTTGATCACGCTACTCCGTACGCCACCTTTGTGGAGGAGCGTTTGAGGATGCCACAGAGGCTGGTGAAGATAGCTGCTGCTGCTCAGGGGTATGGAGAGGCAGAGCCGACCGATCCACCTGTTCCCTTGACTCATCTATCTTATGTGGTGAATGGGGTGCCAAGGAGGCTGATGGTGCCCATTCCCGACACGAGAGCTGCCAAGTTTACTTTGCCGGTTGACAGCACTGTAAGTAAACTCTGGATTCCTTTTTCGGCTTTTCCATATTATTTCTGCAATTCTGAATCCTTTTATTTCTCGCAGGTCCCTGCTCGCACCTATGAAACTTTGGTGCAGCAGAACAGGGGATGGACGCAACTGGCTCGGTCTCTCTTGCGTAAGCTAGCTTGTGCTTCAAGGGCTGCGGGGAATGCGCAGGAGCCTGAGCGTAAGAGGAGGCACGTTGGGAGTATGGCTTCTTTGTCATCAGCCTCAGGATATCACTTGTCTTCGACCAGCGGCGTGCCTCGGGGGCGTGGGCCTAATACCGACATCTTGGAGCAGCTGGCGGAGTACGAGCACGTGCCCATTGACTTGTCCGCTGTGAGTGATGATGGGGACTTGATGAGGGACCCCGAATACTACGAGCTGAGCAGCGACGAGGAGTCGGAGGCTTAGGGTCCTTTATGTCTGTACTTAGAGAGAGAGAGACAGGGTAACAAAAACAAATGATGCAAGTATGACAACAATTTGTAATTATTTTTTTTATATGGGGGCTAATTGTGGCAAAGACATGTAATGATTTTTTTATTCCTATTTTTTTATGTTACTTGAGCCTCGGGGCAATTTTTTGCAAGGAAATGGGGCAGAAATTGGGCCGAAATGTGCATGATGATATTTGAAATGTATGGATTGTGTTTGGGATGATTTTTATACTGGTTTTTGAGAAAGTGGGGTAAAAATTCCACTTGGGTAGCAGCTTTGGCTGCTACATTTTTTTTCTGCAGCAGCAAATGAGGTCGCCCGGCTGGGACTAGAGAAAAATAGGCCGCACGACTGGGTCTCCTGTCTGAACTGATTTTCTGCAAATAAAGACAAGGAAGGTCCTAGAAGCTTCATTTTTGAATTTGGCTTGTCTCAAATCATTCCAAAATAGATTTTTAGCCAAAAATAGATGAATCCAATCATTGCCATGGAGAAACCGGTCCGATTGCAAAAGGGGAAAAAGAGACCATTTTCTTTCCAACATTCAATCTTGGATGAGGTATAATTTTCAATCTCACAAGGGGATTTTTGATAACACCTTCAAAATCAAATCTTTATGGCATTTGAAGGATCTCCCGCCGGATTGGGATCTTTTGAGAGTAGCAGCAAGGTTTTGGGATGCCCGAAGACATGTTTACTCATTTTCTTACAATGAGATCGTTCCCACCTTCGAGGATTTCTGAGCATTGATTGGGGGTTCAAAAATCGAGGTTATTTCGATTCCTTTGGCCGGGGATTTACAAGTGATCCCAAAGCTGGCATCTTTTCTGCAAATTTCTTCAGAAGAAGATGAAGGGATGATGATAGCTCCCGATAGGATCGACATCTCTGATATTCCGGGCAGATTCATGTCTCCGGGTACTGCTGGGACCACGGCATCTATGGATGCTTTCATTCTCTGCGTATTCTCTTTCCTTTTCACTGCTGAATCCGTTGGAGTGTGCCATAGCGGCCTTTTGGACTTGGTCCGAGACTGCAGGGCTGGGAGAGATATTGTCCCTCTGATTTTGGGAGAGACGCTGCACGGTATTGATAGGATGGCCAGGGGGACCTTTTCATGCGGTCAGGGAGCCCAGTTGTACTAACTATGTGGTTGTAGGAGCAGCTTGGGGCTTTACCTAGGGCTTTGCCTTGTCATTGTCCTTGGGTGATTTCTCGGAGGGGTGCACCGAGACCGCATGATCAGGATCACTGGGAGCTGATGATGGCTCGGCTGTCTACTTTGGATTTTTGTTGGTGGTTGCCTCACTGGGGGTTGCAGACCAGGAGGACATTTCAGGAGTCCTACTTAGTGCGGGTTCCAGGGCTATCCTTGTCATCCTTTTACATTCCCCGCTTAGTATCGAGACAGTTTGGGGCCTTACAGAAGTGTAAATACCCAAATCTGCCTCACGCCTTCCAATTAAAGTTTCCTAGAAGTTCTCCAAACTTTCATAAAGTTTAGGGGAAATTCGGGAACTTTTCAATACTTTTCGAGCAAGGAAGGACCTATCAGGAATAAGAATTCTGGATAGGACTTCGCTGGAAAGAAGCTTCCAACCTGCCACCTTGCATGTTTCCAGAAACAAGCTGACGCGACAGGAGAAGACGTCGGGCGGCTTATTTTGCCGCATGATCACGCCGGGCGGCCTTATTAGAAGCACACCAGAAGCCTATAAATAGAGGTCTCCTCTACCCCATTTGATGTACAATTTTCAGCACTGTTACTCTGCAAAAATCAATACTCGAATTACAGTCCCAAAAAACACACAAATACACTCTCTCTCATACACTAATCCTACCTTAATCTATTCCTAAATAGATATTGCCTAGGAAAACTCCCTTGAAAGATAGAGAAAAACCAATATTGGTAATCTCTCCTTCCCTCACTCTTGATACACTCCTATATACTCTTATTTCCATTGTTACTTGTTGTTTATCTTTATTTATGTTATAAATCTTTGATATTTAGCAATGTAACTCTATATTTACCACTCCCCTACACAAAGGACTCATGGAGATCCTCTCCCTAGGATGAACAAGATTCCACAAGTGGCTTGTTCTAGGGATGATCTACCAAATGAGGATGTGATTCCCCTTTACATTTATGTATAAAAATGTCATCTTTATTTACATAATGCTCTCCCCTCCCCTTGATCTAGTTTTTTCCAAGGATTGTCCACCTTATGAGGTATTAAGGACATAGGAAAGACCATGAAGATCCATCCTTTTACATCATGTTCTTAGATTAATGATACTCCTTGTATTGTTCATATTAAAAATGTAATCTTTATATTAATATTGTCTCTCCCCATATCCCTAAAGTTGGAATCTTTCTCTAAGGATTGTCTAAAAGCCTATTAAGGCATAAAAGACATAGGATGAACATAAAGATCCAATCTTTATATCCCATTCCCCTAGTCCCATGGTTCTTGAGCATTCCATAGTGAGGATTGGTGTAAAGACTCCATCTTTACATCAATCCCATTACAAAAATGCCACAATCTTTGTCCCTTTTGGAAATCAATGAGTCTTGGTCCCGAAATCTCCGAAGATAACTTCAGACGAACACAAAATGTCCCTATTAATCACCATTGTCTCAAGATGTAGGATTGATGGACAAAGATTCATTCTTTTCCTAAAAGTCTCATCTTGGACTTAAAAACGAGTTCTTCGATCACATTTGACTAAAATCCCCAAGGAAAGTTAGATTAAAACATACCAAGGCTCCTACGCCTATGTTGGTTGATTAATCTAATGGGAGGGTAGATAGGTCTCATAATGATGATCATAAGTTCAAAGTGAGTATGGGATCAAATCCCGAAAACACCAAAGTTCAAGGTATCCCGAACTAAAACCTTCTTAAAATGGTTCTTACGTTAGGATAATAAAATTAGCACATCTTTTTCTCTTTTCTCAAATTACACACGCACACAAACAAGCACAAATTTTTGGACCTTGGAAGACTTGCTTTTGCAAGGCTCCTTGGGTGAACGCCAAACGTTCTTCCCAAGGAGTAACTTAACCTCCGAACCCTCTTTTTTTTTTCAAAGTTTTGAGGATAAATCAAAATGGCATCGCAACTCCATTTTTCATAAATTTGGTGTCTTCAAACCGAGGTGAACTCGGCCCTTTTCGCATAAAAGAAAACGGGGCACATTCACAGTTTTGGCGACTCCGCTGGGGATGAGTAAATGTTTTCCAAACTTCTTCTCTCATAAGAAGCGTTGGAAACATTTACGAAGGGTTAGCCTTCCGTCCTGGGTCCGATCTTTGTGCTTGTGCAAATTTTTCCTTTTTCATGCATCCTTTGTGCTATTTTTAGATTGTACATACTCTGAATGATAAGCAGGTACACATCTGAAGCTAAAAGTTGCCAAAATCTCTGGCAAAACATTCTGGAAAGGCAACAATTTGGAACCTGGAAAACTGCTGGTTTAAGCCGGTCAGCCTGATCTGCGCCGTGCGGCTTTATCAGCAGTTCCACTAGGACAGTTTTCATCTGAGGTTAATCATGAAGCTGTGGCGATTTGGGACTGTTCTGTCCTGAATCTGGCCCGGTTCCAAAAAATTTATGTGCTTAAGTGATGCATTCTTCCCGTCCCAAAACATTATTTTAAAACACATGATGAAAAATCTCTATTTTAACTCAAAAAAGAATTTTTTGGTGACCGCACACTACGCACACTATATATATCCTGTACACTTTTGCACGCACGTCCTTAACCCGGGATGGTTGTTCAGTTGCAGTCACGGACAGTGTTACGACGCTCCCGAGCGCTCACGGAATTATCCCAAACTCCCCATGGCAGCTTGTGTCGACCACTGCACTAGTCCGTGTCACACTTTTAAAACCGTGACTTTTTGGTTGGTTTTTGTCTAGACCATGTCATACAGCCTTGTCGTATACCCCCGTAAAAATCAAATCCGAGCCCATGCTAAGAGTCAAGATTCCTCGCGCAAGCGAAGCCATGCCGAAATTTCGTTAAGCAAAATTGGCAAAATCTTGACCCCGGCATTGACCTCGACTTTGAATTGGACGGAGTATGTAAAAGTCAAACTCGAGCCCATGCTAAGAGTCAAGATTCCTCGCACAAGCGAAGCCATGACAAAATTTCGTTAGGCAAAATTGGCAAAATCTTGACCCCGGCATTGACTTTGACTTGCACAAAGTATGCAACTATGCTCAATGTGACACCGCGTCATTCGACTTTTAACGTCCGAAATATGCCTATTATCTTCCTTGTACAATGCCGAAGTCAAAGCGAAGCTCTGCCGAAATTTCGTTAAGGCTAAAGACTTGACTTTCACGACATTGACATTGACTATAATCCGCATCGCTCGTGCGTTAAAATTCCCATGATCCACTAGACCCTAGGACCGTTCTTCTCTCTCGGTCGGTGGATCCGCTTGCCCTATAGGACCATCACCCGGGGCTATCCACCCCGGGATGTCGAAATACAAGTGCAAAACGAGGGGCTTATAGACGTAGTGATGGAACCCACTGACTAGGATCTAGAGTAGTTGTGAAAAAGAAGGGTAACCTTTTCCAACCAAATAGAAATAATTTAAAGACACTGTTTTAAGTAAAATTGAAGATGCTTAACTTCATGTTACTTGAGACTTCAGCCAAAACACCTACCCCCGAGTCTAAACCTTGCCTATACCTTTCCCGCAGCGAGAAAGAAGTAGGTGAGAATACCGGGCCAGCGGCTTTTCAGTGCAGAAATTTCGGGTTCAGATAGTTCGTCAGAATCATCAGTTTCGTCTACTCAGAGGTTTAGAATGGCAGATCTGACAGAAAACAGGGGTGGTGTGGGTAACCCGATGACTAAAGAGGAAGAGTTAGCCCTCGCCTTGGAAAACAGTCGCAAGGCTCATGAAGAGCAGCAAGCCATGCTCATCGATGCTCTCCGCCGTCATGGGGTTCAGATAGTAGTTGAAATAAACGGTTCTTTGGTCATGGTGGAAGATGAGACTCCAGAAACAGTGATTTCAGCCCCTCCATCCTACAACCAATGCCCTCCTCCTTCTACATATGACCCCTTACCAAAGACTACTCCTTTTCAGTCGTTCCCATCACCTCTGGCCATCAGGGATCCATTACCCTCAGCTCCTCAGATAAGACCCAGCTTCGTTCACTATCAATAGCGAACGAATGCTACAGCCACCCCAGTCTCTCAGTCTCAGCAGTATCCCATAGGATTCACTCCTCCTCCTCAGTACGGACCATCCTAGCTGATTTCGAAACCTCAGAACCAATCCAATGATCTCCTCAACACTTACCCTGCAACAGTAGATCTTCCATCTCCAGCCTTGCCAACAGGACCCCACTAGGCTCCTTACTCCTTCTTTTACCCCGGTAGCTATGGATCCAACCCCTATGCCTCCAGCTTGTCCTATGGAAACCAGGGACAAGGTCAAGTCTACACCTATTTCCTTCCAAAAGATCCTCAAGTCGTGGTACCAGCCACCAGTGTGCCACCTACCGTGCTGCCGCTCAAGTCTAATAACTCCACCCCAGAATCAAGCAATCCGAAAGTGTCATCTGACCCTAACATGGCCTGGATCATGGAGCAAGTCAAGTCCATGCAAGAGAAGTTTGGTGAACTGAACACTAAGAAAGTAGCCTATCAGATCACCGATCCAAGCAAAATTGTCCCCTTCCTCCAAAATTCTGGATGCCTGAGATTGAAAAGTTCAATGGTACGGACTGTCCCCGAACTCACATCGAGAGCTATCTTCTATCTATGAGAGCCAAGGATTATACGTATCAGCAAATGGCCGACCATTTTCAATTATCGTTAAAGGGTTCAGCTCTTAGCTGGTTCTTGCATGTAAAGCCAGAGGCCCGAGCCTTATGGGACCAGATTAAGGAAGTATTCTGGAAAAGTACAAGGCCAACTTGAACTGGGAAACTAGCAGAAATGATTTGCAAGGAACTTTGCAGCGCTCAGATGAGCCGGTGGGTGAATTTTACAAGAGATGGAATTGGAAGCTTAGTGAGATGATGACCTCGTTGAATGAAGAAGAATAGATGGAAATCTTCCAGTCCTGCTTAAAGCCCCAGTTAAGGGTCCAGATTGGCAATTACTATTACCCGGATCTCCGAGCAATGGTGAATGCTGGCACCAAATTTGAAAATGCCTTCAACATAGCACCAGTTACAGGAACCGACAACTCCTACCGATATAGAGCACCAACCTCAAACACTCCAGCTAGCGCCGTGAAGGGAAAAGAAACCATAGGTGCGGTCAACTATATCCAGAATGAAAAAGTCGGACAGAGCTCAGGTCAAGTTGCTGCAAAGACAAGGCCTCGCTTCTACACTACTGAAGACTTTGGAATGCCGTTGGAGAAAGTATTCGATGGTTTGGTAGCTGAAGGGCTTATTAGACCTCTGGAGAATTGGAAGCCCAAGAACTTTAATATTAGGTTGGATGAGTCTAAGCATTTTCGTTTCCACAAATATCATGGGCATACCACCAATGACTGCACCTACTTGAAGCACTTGATCTCCTGCCTAATTGAGGAAGGCAAGATTGAAGCGCCTCGGGGCCCCAATACAGTAAAAAACCCTCTTCCAGCCAATGACTGAGTGAATGTGATTGAGTTTGGAAATTCGGATCAGGCAAATGCGGTCAGGTTTGAGAATCCAAAGTTTATAGATATCCTAGAATTTAACATTCCTTACGTTGAATTGCATGGGGAATGGAAAGATCTGATTGATGCCTCAGCCAGGGAAGGGCAATTTGGCCTTATAGTAGGGACTGATTTCATTAATGTTGTTAAAGCAAGATCTCTTCTTGGCAACATCGAACAAGTTACCATAGTCAAGATTACTGAGGAGAGACTCACTTATGAAGATTGTGAGGCCGAAGTAAATCAAGCTATGATGGCGGAAGTCTCCCCAAAACCCTTTATCACCCATTGTTTGTAATGGCCCTTACTTCCCAGGAGGATCAGTCCCAACCACCAGCCTGGAGAAATGTGGAAAGAAGAATGAATGGCCAAGGAGACTTCGATGACGGAGAAAGTTGTCTCTCAGATGCCGAAAGTGTAACTGGCCTCGGTGCTCCAAAAATGCAACTGAATGTGATCGAATTCGAAGAGGAAGCCGCACCAGCTCAACCGAAGCCCCAACTTGGGTACGATGTCTGCAACTACGACAATTGTCTGGAGGATGCACATCAGGATTGGAATGCCGGCAAATTTGCTTCTCCCCCAGACAGCAACAGTGAAGAGTACCCCCCTGTCTAGTCCAGTCAAACACTTTGTCATTAGTAGTATAAGGTTTAGAGTCAGGAGTCTTTGAGTTTGAGTCCTTCGAGTCGTCTGATGGCCTTACGCCTGAAGATTATGAGTATGTCGCCAATGTCATCTTTACCTTTGCATTAAATGAAATGATAGATCTTTCTGAGAGTCCCCTTATTGCCAACTTAACAAATGATAAATTAACTAATAATCTAACAACAGTTAATAATGATTAATTTGAACAAGATGCAGACACACTAAATGAACAATACATTAAAGAAATATTTAAGCAGGTTATTGATAAAGAGGAAAACCGTGCCCAAGCTGCCGAGGAGGTTTTGACTAGTGTTAACCTGGGTACTATCAAAGAAACTAAAGAGACACAGATCGGGACCTTCTTTCAAGGGGCCGAACAGGACAGACTGATTGATCTGCTCAGAGAGTATGTGGATGTGTTCGCTTGGTCTTACAAGGACATGCCGGGGTTGGACAGCTCGATTGTGGAACACATGATTCATTTGACGCCCGATGCCAAGCCTGTGAAATAGAAGTTAAGGAAAATCAAGCCAGAATGGTCTTTGCAGGTCAAGGAGGAAATTGAAAAGATGCTCTGTGTTGGATTCATCAGAGTCATTGAATATCCGACCTGGTTATCGAATATTGTGACCGTGACCAAAGCAAATGGGAAGGTACGCTGCTGCGTGGACTTCCGGGATCTGAACAAAGCTAGTCCCAAAGAGGACTACCCGTTGCCAAACATAGATATTTTGGTGGATGCCACAACCAACTACGAAGTCAAGTGATTCGTGGATTGTTTTGCTGGCTACAATCATATCAAGATGGCAGAAGAGGATCAGGAGAAGACAGCTTTCACCATGCCATGGGGGACATACTATTACACGGTGATGACTTTTGGGTTAAAAAATGCTGGGGCTACTTATCAGAGGGCAGCAACTGCACTTTTTCATGACATGATCCACAAGGAGATTGAGGTCTATGTCGATGATATGATTATCCATTCCAAGGGCGCAGACGGACAACATTTTGTTGATCTCCAAAAGTTTTTCGAGAGGTTAAGGAAACATTCTATGAGGCTGAACCCTGCAAAGTGCACCTTTGGAGTGACAAGGGGAAAAGTGCTTGGGTATTTGGTCACAGAGCGAGGCATTGAAGCCGACCCCCGAAAGATCAAAGCCATTATGGACATGAGACCGCCTCGATCCAAGACAGAAGTCAAAAGCTTTATGGGCAAACTGCAGTACATCAGCCGTTTCATTAATCTGCTGACAACCGTGTGTGTGCCCATCTTCAAGCTTATAAAGAAGAATGCCGATACAGAATGGAATGCAGAATTCCAAGATGCCTTTGACAAAATTAAGGCATACCTAGTGAATCCCCCGGTACTATGCCCCACGCATGAACATAAACCTCTTCTGCTCTATCTCACGGTCACTAACACGACAGTTGGGGCTATGCTAGCCCAGGAAAAGAAAGATTCTCGGGTAGAGAATTCCATTTACTTTGTGAGTCAAACGCTGTAAGGGAGTGAGATCAATTAATCGACGTGTGAAAAGACCTGTGTAGGACTAGTTGTTGGGTTTCGAGGGTCCATGCACAGCGGAAGAATGCAAATTAACTCGAAAACCCGGAGCCCTAGGATCCGTTCTAGATGATTAATTAAGAAGTATGAAATAGAATTACCAACCTTGTGTGCTTTTGTCGTTGATAAACGCGTTCCAACTCCAGATTGAAGAACTAGTGAATCCTCGATGAACGATCCTTGAATCACGAACGTAAGATCTTGAATAGCAAAGATCCTCTATGTGTATCCACGCGTTGAACGAACCCTAGAACAATTCTAGGTGGATTTCTAGATCCTTTGATTGAAACTCCTTTCAATCAATGAAAAATAATGGAATTGGATGTTTTAATTTTCAATTCACAATTGAAAATCTCTCTCTTTTGTGTTTCTCTAAACCCAAAACGTGAGTATGACTGCTAGGGCAACTAGGGGTTTGTATTTATACGTTATAAAACATTTCCCCTCGTGAAAACCCTAATTTAAAGTCAATTATGTATAAGTCCAGCGCCGACGGGACGACTCGTCCCCCAGGGCACGAGTCGTCCCCTCATCACAATGTTCTGATACAGGCGTCCCCTTTGAGGGGAATAGTTGGTTCTGGCTCAGGGCACAAGTCATCCCTATGGGCACTACTCATCCCCATGGGCACGAGTCGTCCCTCAGGACACTCCCTCTGATTCTCTCGTCCTAGGCCAAGGGAATAGTTAGTTCAGGCCTGGGGATGAGTCGTCCCCTGAGTGCAGAAATCCCATATTCTTCATTTTTTTACTATTCGTTCGATGCGTGTGACACCATAGGACTATATTATGTTGGCAATGAGTTCGATCACATCGATCCTCATAAGACATGATCGGACTCTAGCAAGCCATCATGCCTACCCAAATAATATAATATCAAATTCAATTTTCATACATAGAACATATCACAATCCCATTGTCACACGATGTTATATTGAACATGAGTCATGGTCCACGTCAACTCATATTGTTCAATGCTTTCTCGTTACCAAGTAAATTGATTAATCAAATGATATTAATCACATTAATTCATTCGGGCATGGCCATGCACTACATCAATCTTACTTACGAGTGGCCTAGCAAACATCTCTCTTTACGAGGGACAAAATTCCATCTTGACTTATCATTCTTCCCAACATGAATCATATCATGCCAATAATATCCCTTATTGTTATCCGGTTAAAGACAACGTTAAACTATATCAAACATAACATTCATCAAGTGGAAGACGATGATAATCTCAGGTAAAAGGATATCAATGATATAACTATATGAGATTTAGTTATGACATTTGACCATGACATAAATCTCATAATGGGTCAAGTCTAGTACCTTGTTCTCTAACAAGTACCCATGAATCTAATGTGCATCTCCATGCATATAATCATCACATGATTATCCATTAGACTTCATACTAGTGCTTCATAAGTACTAGGGACACAATTATTAAAGTAAACATGCAAACATATATAATAATCAAAGTAATAATCTCTTATATAAATGAAAACTGACATTACATATAAGTCTATCTCTATAGGCATAGGGCACTAACACCTACAGTCTCCCACTTACACTAGGCCCAATCATTCATGTATCTTATACCCATGGACCTAACATGACCATCATGTTTAGCTTGTGGCAAAGGCTTGGTGAGAGGGTCCGAAATGTTGTCATCCGTTGGTACCTTGCATATCTTGACGTCCTCCCTTTCACAGATTTCTCGAATGAGGTGGAAACGTCTCAAAATGTGTTTGGATCATTGATGTGACCTTGGTTCTTTTGCTTGGGCAATAGCACCATTATTGTCACAATAAAGCTCTATCGGGTTAGTGATACTCGGAACGACTTCTAAGTCACTAACGAACTTCTTGATCCAATCTGCCTCCTTAGCTGCATCCGATGCTGCTATGTATTCGGCTTCGGTTGTAGAATCAGCAACAGTGCTTTGCTTGGAACTCTTCCAACAAACAGCACCTCCATTTAGCATAAACACGAACCCAGACTGCGATCTAAAGTCATCTTTGTCGGTCTGGAAGCTTGCATCTGTGTAACCTTTTACAACCAGATCATCTTCCATTCCTCCAAATATCAAGAATACATCCTTAGTCCTTCTCAAGTACTTAAGCATATTCTTGACTGCTATCCAATGGTTCTCACCAGGATCAGACTGGTATCTACTCATCGTGCTTAGAGCATACGAGACATCAGGTTTAGTACATAACATGGCATACATGATAGACCCAATTGCCGAAGCATATGGTATATCACTCATCCTCTTTCGCTCATCATTTGTCTTAGGACAATGAGTCTTGCTAAGAGTAATGCCATGTCCCATTGGCAAGTTCCCTCTCTTAGAATTTCCATGCAGAATCTTCTAAGGACCTTGTCAATATATGTACTTTGACTCAAACCAATCATCCTTCTTGATCTATCTCTATAGATCTTGATACCAAGGATATAATCCGCTTCACCCATATCTTTCATTGAGAAACATTTTCCTAACCAGGACTTGACAGTCTCAAGTGCAGGAACATTGTTTCCAATGAGCAAGATGTCATCGACCTATAACACCAGAAATAGTACTATGCTCCCACTTATTTTCTTGTATACACAAGGCTCATCTTCATTTTTGATGAATCCAAACTCTTTGACTGATTCATCAAAATGTAGATTCCAGCTCCTGGAAGCTTGCTTTAATCCATAAATGGATCTCTGCAACTTACATACTTTATTAGAATTCTTTGGATCGACAAACCCTTCAGGCTGTATCATGTATACATCCTCAAGTAGGTTTCCGTTAAGAAACGCTATTTTGACATCCATTTGCCATATCTCATAGTCGTAATTTGCGGCTATGGCAATTAAGATTCTAATAGACTTAAGCATTGCTACGGGCGAAAAGGTTTCATCATAGTCAACGCCATGAATCTGCCTATACCCCTTAGCAACAAGCCTAGACTTATAAGTATGTACCTTCCCATCCATGTCGGTTTTCTTTTTGAAAACCCATTTGCACCCTATGGTTTTTACACCTTCAGGTGGATCAATCAAGTTCCAAACTTGATTAACGTACATGGATTTAATCTCGGATTCCATGGCTCCTAGCCACTTGTCCGAATCAGGAGTGGACATCACCTCTTGATAGGAAGTAGGTTCATCATTCTCAATGATTTCTACTTCGTTACTTTCCGTCATGAGAAATCCATATCTCTCAGGTTTGGATCGTATCCTATCCGATCTGCGAAGAACTTGTGTATCTTGAATCGGTTCCACAACAGCTTATGAATTTGGTTCCATCTCTACTATTGGTTCCTTGTCATTTTCGGGTTCTTGAATTTCTTCAAGATCAATTTTACTCCCACTAGTTTCTTTAGAGAGAAACTCTTTCACTAGAAAGACACCATGTCGAGCAACAAACACTGTGTTCTCGGATTGGTTGTAAAATTGATATCCTTTCGTTTCCTTAGGATAACTAACGAAAATACATTTATCGGATCTGGGTGCAAGCTTATTTTCAGAAACCAATTTCTTTACATAAGCTTCACATCCCCAAATCTTCATGAAAGATAAACTAGGTTTTCTTCCATGCCACATCTCATGTGGGGTCTTAGGAGCCGATTTAGTAGGGACCTTATTAAGCGTGAAAGCAGCTGTTTCCAGTGCATGTCCCCAAAAAGAAATAGGAAGATTAACTTGACTCATCATCGATCGAACCATATCTAATAGAGTTCGATTTCTCCTCTCAGACACACCATTCCATTGTGGTGTTCCGGGTGGAGTAAGTTCTGAAACAATTCCACAACTTTTAAGATGATCGTCAAATTCTTGGCTTAAATATTCACCACCTCGACCGGATCGAAGTGTTTTAATAGTTTTGCCAAGTTGATTTTGTACTTCATTTTGAAATATTCTAAATATCTCAAATGCTTCACTTTTGTACTTCATCATATAGACATAGCCATATCTTGATAAGTCATCAGTGAACGTTATGAAGTACCGAAATCCTCTCCTAGCAATGCTATTCATTGGTCCACATACATCAGTACGTATGAGAGCCAACAAATCACTAGCCCTTTCACTACTCTTAGTAAAAGGTGCTTTAGTCATCTTGCCCAATAATCAAGATTCGCAAACATCATATGATTCTTAATCATATGAGTCTAAATATTCATCTTTATGGAGTTTAGAGACGCGTTTCTCATTTATGTGCCCAAGACGGCAATGCAATTTAAATGTGTTGTTCACATTGTTTGGTTTAGATTTCTTATTTACATGGGATAACGTTTCTTATGAAAAATCTCCGTTATCGCCAAATGGGATAACATTGCTTATGAAAAATCTCCGTTATCGCCAAATGGGATAACGTTTCTTATGAAAATATCCGTTATCTCCAAATAGAATAATGTTGTCTCCGAAAATCTCTGTTATTGCCAAATGGGATAACGTTTCTTATGAAAAATCTCCGTTATCGCCAAATGGGATAATGTTTCTTATGAGAAATCTCCGTTATCGCCAAATGTGATAACGTTTCTTATGAAAAATCTTCGTTATCGCCAAATGGGATAACGTTGCTTATGAAAAATATCCGTTATCTCCAAATGGAATAACGTTGTCTCCAAAAATCTCCGTTATCGCCAGATGGGATAACGTTTCTCATGAAAAAAATTCCGTTATCTCCAAATGGAATAGCGTTTTCTCCCAAAAGTCTCCGTTATCTCCAAATGGAATAACGTTTTCTCCCGAAAATCTCCGTTATCTCCAAATGGAATAACGTTGTCTCCAAAAAATCTATGTTATCGCCAAATGGGATAAGGTTTCTTATAAAAATATATTCCGTTATCTCCTAATAGAATAGCGTTTTCTCCCAAAAATCTCCGTTATCTCCAAATGGAATAACGTTTTCTCCCGAAAATCTCCATTATATCCAAATGGAATAACGTTGTCTCCAAAAATCTCTGTTATCGCCAAATGGGATAATGTTTCTTATGAAAAATCTCCGTTATCGCCAAATGGGATAACGTTGCTTATGAAAAATCTCCGTTATCGCCAAATGGGATTACGTTTCTTATGAAAAATCATTGTTATCGCCAAATAGGATAACGTTTCTTATGAAAAATCTCCGTTATCGCCAAATTGGATAACATTTCTTAGGAAAAATTACCGTTATCTCCAAATGGAATAGCGTTTTCTCTCAAAAAAAAAATCTCCGTTATCTCTGTTAGAATGGAATAACGTCAGGCGACAACCTCCTAATTGTCAAAATTCCAACTTTAGCTCCCTCTATCTCATTAGAAGGAGTTAGCGTTGTAAGCTTTAGTTTCTTAGGGGACTCCTCCATTAACAGTCAAAACTCCAAGGATCCTAGACCTGTTACTTAACTGTTTAGAGGTGATCCTGAACTACGATCATGGCTTGATTCCCCCCGAATATGTAGGTAGCCTACTTTAGGTTCAGCCAATCCGTCACACATGACACCATTCCCCAGCGGATCTAGAACTACGATTTGGCTTGATTCCTCTTCGGGATACGTAGGTAGCCTTCCAAAAGGTTCAGCCACTCGACCTCCTTGGTCATCCAATCCCAATCCATCTCGGCAGTTCACCAGATTGGATTCTCTCTTTTATCGACAACCCCACTTGCTTGGAAAGTACCATTGCCGAGGGGCTTCTGTAAGTACCCAAATCTAGCTCACGCCTTCCAATTAAAGTTTCCTAGCAGTTACCCAAACTTTCATAAAGTTTAGGGGAAAGTCGGGAACTTTTCAATACTTTCCGAGCAAGGAAGGACCTATCAGGAATGAGAATTCTGGATAGGACCTCGCTGGAAAGAAGCTTCCAACCTGCCACCTTGCATGTTTCCAGAAACAAGCTGACGCGACAGGAGAAGACGCCGGGCGGCTTATTTTGCCACATGGTCACGCCGGGCGGCCTTATTAGAAGCACACCAGAAGCCTATAAATAGAGGCCTCCTCTACCTCATTTGATATACAATTTTCAGCACTGTTACTCTGCAGAAATCAATACTCGAATTACAGTCCCAAAAAAAAAAACAAATACACTCTCTCTCATACACTAATCCTACCTTTATCTATTCCTAAATAGATATTGCCTAGGAAAACTCCCTTGGAAGATAGAGAAAAACCAATATTGGTAATCTCTCCTCCCCTCACCCTTGATATACTCCTATATACACTTATTTCCATTGTTACTTGTTGTTTATCTTTATTTATGTCATAAAGCTTTGATCTTTAGCAATGTAACTCTATATTTCCCACTTCCCTACACAAATAACTCATGGAGATCCTCTCCCTAGGATGAACAAGATTCCACAAGTGGCTTATTCTAGGAATGATCTACCAAATGAGGATGTGATTCCCCTTTACATTTATGTATAAAAATGTCATCTTTATTTACATAATGCTCTCCCCTCCCCTTGATCTAGTTTTTTCCAAGGATTTTCCACCTTATGAGGTATTAAGGACATAGGAAAGACCATGAAGATACATCCTTTTACATTATGTTCTTAGATTAATGATACTCCTTGTATTGTTCATATTAAAAATGCAATCTTTATATTAATATTGTCTCTCCCCATATCCCTAAAGTTGGAATCTTTCTCCAAGGATTGTCTAAAAGCCTATTAAGGCATAAAAGACATAGGATGAACATAAAGATCCAATCTTTATATCCCATTCCCCTAGTCCCATGGTTCTTGAGCATTCATAGTGAGGATTGGTGTAAAGACTCCATCTTTACATCAATCCTATTACAAAAATGCCATAATCTTTGTCCCTTTTGGAAATCAATGAGTCTTGGTCCCGAAATCTCTGAAGATCACTTGAGATGAACACAAAATGTCCTTATGAATCACCATTGTCTCAAGATGTAGGATTGATGGACAAAGATTCATTCTTTTCCTAAAAGTCTCATTCTTGGACTTAAAAACGAGTTCTTCGATCACATTTGACTAAAATCCCCAAGGAAAGTTAGATTAAAACATACCAAGGCTCCTACGCCTATGTTGGTTGATTAATCTAATGGGAGGGTAGATAGGTCTCGTAATGATGATCATAAGTTCAAAGTGAGTGTGGGATCAAATCCCGAAAACACCAAAGTCCAAGGTATCCCGAACTAAAACCTTCTTAAAATGGTTCTTACGTTCAGATAATAAACTTGGCACATCTTTTCTTTTTTTTTCAAAACACACACATGCACACAAACAAGCACAAATTTTTGGACCTTGGAAGACTTGCTTTTGCAAGGCTCCTTGGGTGAACGCCAAACGTTCTTCCCAAGGATTAACTTAACCTCCGGACCCTTTTCTTTTTTTTTCAAAGTTTTGAGGATAAATCAAAATGGCGTGGCGACTCCATTTTTCATAAATTTGGTGTCTTCAAACTGAGGTGAAATTGTCCCTTTTTGCATAAAAGAAAATGGGGCACATTCACAAGGAGTCATTGGATGACTGGGAGGACATTCGCACCATGGAGGAGGCACCTTTAGACATGAGAGATCCAGACAGCTTCTCCTTTTTCTTGAGAGCATGGACATGTGCTTATTTTCCACCCAGAGCCATTCTCAAGAACATGAAGAGTACCATTTTGACCACAGCTTACCTGGATTGGTATGAGAGGGAGATGGGGACGACTCAAATTGTCTTGGGAGAGAGGCGCCACCTTATTGGGTGTTGATAGTGACTCTAGCAAGACTTTGAGGGAGGCCGAGGCAAAGGCTAGTCGCCATAACCAATCGGGTGATTTCATCAAAGATATGGAAGTCAGATATGAGAGACTATCGGAGATTTATCCTCTCACCAAGGCTCAGCGGGAGGAGATAAAGACTCGTGCGAGAGTAGAAAAGGCACTTATTGACACAGGTTTGATCGAGGCTCCAGTGAGGGTGCCCGAGATAGGGATGAGGGAGACGGACATCATTGAAAAGAAGAGAAAGAACACTCGACGAGGTCGAGGTCGGGGAAAAAAGAATAAGGATGAAGTTGCTGCTGACGACTGAGAGACTTTTCTAAGCATCCACTTATTGCTTTATTTTCAGACACATTAGTTGATTAGGTCTTTTATTGTATATATTTGTCTTCATAGCAGGTTAGAAGAGTCAAGAGTAGACCGTGCTTGAGCTCATCAAGAAGTTTTTAATTTGTAAAAACAAGAGATATTATCTTAAAATTTTTCAAGACACATTTTATGGAAATCTGGATGTCTTATTTATTGTTTAGACCGAACCATTTCTGACTGCCTACGTTCCCCTTTTACAAGAAAGACTAAGGGGCTCAGGTCTCCGTAGTTCATTCTAATGAACTTTTTTGGTTTTGTTGTTGTTGTTTTTTTTTTTGGTGCAACCCTGTTTTCTGCCTAGACCGCCCTTTTCAGGGTTTTCAGCCTAGCTGGGTATTACTCTTTTTGCACTCTTTTTCTTATGTTTTTTTTGGTGCAACCCTGTTTTCTGCCTAGATCGCCCTTTTCAGGGTTTTCAACCTAGATGGGTATTAGTATTTTTGCACTTTTTTATTATATATATTTTTTTATTTTCTTAAACATAATAATGACGGCGCTTGTCACCATTGACAGGGTGAACAAAAGGATTGCCATCCAGGTCTGCGAGTTTCATTGCTCCTCCCGATAGTATCTTCTGTACCACATACGGGCCGATCCAAACGTGCTCCCATTTTCCTAGAGGGTTGTCTCTGGTAGGGGGCATCTCTTTCATTACCAAATCTCCTTCTTTGATGTCTCTGGCCTTGACCTTTTTGTCAAATGCCCTAGCCATTTACCTATGATAGGCTCGAGTATGTTCCATTGCTCTTAGTCTCCTTTCATCAAGCAGGGCGAGCTTATCGTGTCGGCTGCACAACCATTCTACTTCATTGTTGCTGTTTTCCAAGAGAATTCTTAGTGACGGAATTTCTAATTATACAGGCAGTACTGCTTCCATTCCATAAATCAAGGCGAAAGGGGTTTCTCCCGTGGCTGTTCTGACAGAAGTCCTATAGTCCCAGAGTGCTAGATGTAGCTTTTTGGGCCAGTCACGACCACGAGTGGCCATCTTTCGGATGATTCTCTCAAGCATCTTATTTGCAGCTTCTACCGCTCCATTGGCCTGAGGCCTGTACGGGGATGATTTGTTGCGAGTGACCTTTAATTTTGACAGCAATCTATCACAGTCTCCTTCAAAATGTGTCCCGTTATCTGAGACAATCTCATTTGGCACCCCATATCTGTACGTGATGTTCACTTTGATAAACTGGGCAACCTTCTTGGATGTGAGGACCTTATAGAACTTCGCTTCCACCCATTTTGTGAAATAGTCCACTTCCACTAACACTAACACAAACTCATGCCCATTACTTTCGGCTGGGGCTATCTTCCCGATTACATCAATACCCCAAGTTGCAAACGGCCAAGGCATCGTCATGCCATACAAGTCATGAGGTGGGAGATGATTAAGGTTGGCAAACCGCTGGCACTTTCACGCTCTCGGACATGCTGAATACAGTCTGTTTCCATGGAGATCCAGTAGTAGCCCATTCTGAGGATAACTTGCATCAATGCTCTGGCATTCATGTGAGGATCGCAGGGACCATTATGGACTTCGCTCATTAGCTCTTTTGCTCTTTCTTTGGTGACACACAACAGGAGTGGTCCTTGGTATCGCTTTTTGTACAAATCGTCTCCTAGAATGACATAGTGAGAGGCCAGTCATATCAAAGCTTGCAGGCTTTTGGCTTAGATGCCCTCCTTCAGATTACCTTCTTCGTCTCTGAATGCTGATTCCCCATCTTTAAGAAACTGGTAAACTTGATTGTACCAAGGTTCCTTGACGAGCTCAGATCCCACTTCTATTTCACAACAGAAGGCTGGTGTTTCCCTTCTGCCCACTCTGAATGGTTTTACCGCCTTTCCCTCGGGAATTTCTACCAGTGAGGCTAGAGTAGCCAAGGCATCTGCAAATCTATTCTCTTCTCTTGGCATATAATGAAAGGCCACTTCTTTGAACTTCTCTGTCAATTCTTCCATATATGCATGGTACTTCTGTAGGTTAGGATCCACAGTCTTCCATCTGTTTAAGACCTGGTTAATGATCAGGGTTGAGTCTCCGTAGACCTCGAGTTCCTTGACATTTCTTTCTAGGGCAGCCTCTAAATCGGCTATATAGGCTTCATACTCCGCTGTGTTGTTTGTGACAGAGAAGTTCAACTTGACGGCTATTGGTGTATGCTCATCTTTTGGGTCTACCAACAACATCCCTATGCCATTTCCCCTTTTGTTGGCCGCTCTGTCGAAGAAGAGTTGCCATCGATTCTCGGGTTCAAAAGTAAAAATTCCCTCGTCCGGAAACTGGGATTCTGGGCCTCGGTCCTCATTACTAGGGAAATTTTGCCAAATGGTCTGAGAGTGCTTGACCCTTGATTGCCTTTCTTGTTACATAGTTGATTGTCAAACTCTGTCAGGAAGAATGACCACTTTCCTAGGCGTATTGAGAGGGAAGGCTTGTCGAAAAGGTAATTGATGGGGTCCATTTTTGAGACCAAATATATCGAGTGAGCCTGCATGTAGTGTTTCAGTTTCCCGACTACCCAGAATAGTCCTGCACAGGTCTTTTCACACGTCGAGTAATTGAGCTCACTCCCTTGCAACTTCCGACTCACAAAGTAAATGACATTCTCTACCCGAGAATCTTTCTTTTCTTGGGCCAGCAAAGCCCCAGCTGCTGTGTCGATGACCATGAGATAGACCAGAAGAGGTTTCTGTCCGTGCAGGGGGCATAGTACCGATGGACTTACTAGGTATGCCTTAATTTTGTTAAAGGCATCCTGACATTCTTCATTCCATTCTGTATCCGCATTCTTATTTATAAGCTCGAAGATGGGCTCACACAGGGTGGTTAGCTGATTAATGAAACGGCTGATGTACTGCAGTTTGCCCATAAAGATTTTGACCTCTGTCTGGGATCGAGGTAGCCTCATGTCCATAATGGATTTGATCTTTCGGGGGTCGGCTTCAATGCCTCGCTCTATGACCATATACCCAAGTACTTTTCCCCTTGTCACTCCAAAGGTGCACTTTGCAGGGCTCAGCCTCATAGAATGCTTCCTTCACCGCTCGAAGAACTTCCGGAGATCAACAAAGTGTTGTCCATCTGCACCCTTGGAATGGATAATCATATCATCGACATAGACCTCATTCTCCTTGTGGATCATGTCATGAAAAGCGCAGTTGCTGCCCTCTGATAAGTAGCCCCAACGTTTTTTAACCCAAAAGGCATCACCGTGTAACAGTATGTCCCCCATGGCGAGGTGAAAGCTGTCTTCTCCTGGTCCTCTTCTGCCATCTTGATCTGATTGTAGCCAGCAAAACCATCAACGAATGACTTGACTTCGTAGTTGGCTGTGGCATCCACCAAAATATCTATGTTCGGCAATGGGTAGTCATCTTTGGTCACAGTCACAATATTCGACAACCAGGTCAGATATTCAATGACCCTGATAAATCTGACACGGAGCATCTTTTCAATTTCTTCTTTGACTTGCAGAGACCAGTCTAGCTTGATTTTCCTTAGCTTCTGTTTCACAGGCTTGGCATCGGGTGTCAAAGGAATCCTGTGTTCTACAATCGAGATGTCCAGCCCCGACATGTCCTTTTAAGACCAGGCGAACACATCCACATACTCTCTGAGCAGATCAATCAGTCTGTCCCGTTCGGCCCTTTGGAAGAAGTTCCCGATATGTGTCTCTTTAGGTTCTTTGATAGTACCCAGGTTAACACTAGTCAAAACCTCCTCGACAGCTTGGGCACGATTTCCTCTCTATCACTAAACTGCTTAAATATTTCTTTAATGTATTGTTCATTTAGTGTGTCTGCATCTTGTTCAAATGAATCATTATTAACTGTTGTTAGATTATTAGTTAATTTATCATTTGTTAAGTTGGCAATAAGGGAATACTCAGAAAGATCTATCATTTCATTTAATGCGAAGGGAAAGATGACATGGGCAACACATTCATAATCTTCAGGCGTAAGGCCATCAGATGACTTAGAGGACTCAAACTCAAAGACTCCTAACTCTACAGTATGGATGACAGGGAGTTTGACATGAATAGACATAGAGGGACAGGGGACCAATCCAAGATCTGTGATCATTTGTTGTCGGCTGGCTATCGGTCCTGAAAATGTCTCCCAGTTCTTCAGCGGCATCTCTGTCTTAGTCACTAGAGTGCAGGGATCAAAAGGTTCTTCACTGTCGTCCCCAATTACTCCATCTGTCTCGTCATTTGAGCTGAAGTCGATCAAGTTAGGGATCTCTGCTTCTTCATCAAATAGCTTCTGTAAGGCTGGCTCACTGTCCTCACTGCTGCCAACTTCTATCTGGCTGATCTTCGGGAGAGCTAGCTCGAAAGTGGAGAAATCCATTACCCCTGCTGGGAAGAGTGTTGGCTCTTTGACGTAGTTTGGGTTCCCTTTGAAGACATACTCATTCTGAATGGTGGTGGTGGCCCCAAAAATACTCGGCAGGTCGAGAAACATCCTCCTGATGGGATTGGCTGGCTTTCCCCGGGCCTTTTCAAGATTTTTCAAGAGATCTTTCCTCACGGACTGCTGAATGTCACTCTCATCTTACTGAGTCTCGCCCTTTATGAAGTACTTGGCCAGAGACAAGCTGTAAGGATGGAGATGGATCCCTTCATTTCGCCTTTCTTGAACTATTCCTTCTGGCATTTCAACCGTGTCTTCCTTAAGCTCACTACAGTAACTTCATTCGAGACCTTCATCCTCACCCTGATAGTGTAGCGATGCGTGAATTTTCTTTAACATCTTGGAGTCGCCACCTATATTATTTACTTGGAAATATAGAAAAACCATTTGAAAAGATTTTTTGGGTTCGAGGCTTAGGTTATGGAATGGGAAGATCAAGGAGCACCCATTCCTTCCCATCCGAAGATCGGTCTTGCTAAAAAGAAAGAGGTTTTCAAAGAAAAGACGTTTTAATTAAAGAAACAAGTATAAGAATCCATTTAACTAGGTTAAACGGAATATATGATCGATTGCTTCGAGACCGTCCCCATGGTTTGGGGAGGCTCTAGGCCGATCCTAGGTTTGATGTATTATACCACTCTAATAATCAATTAGAATGGGAGAGGAAGATTACCTCGTGTGAAGAGACTCGGACAGAGTTTCGACTCAAGTTTAGAGTCGAATCTTGATGCGGACAGAGCTTCGCCTCGGTCCTTGATTCTTTCTTTGATGTTTGTTGATCAACAAGGTTGATAAACAAACTTTAGGTGATTTTAGGGTGATTTACAGGAATCTTTCAGGGAGAGAAACCAGTAAATGTCAGGGGTTGACAGGAAAGTCAGGGATCCGAAATACTGAAAGTCTTCAAGTATTTATAGGTGTTGGAGAGGTGAAGGTGGAGAGGTAAAATACCCTGGGAAGGTTCCAGAATCCAAATTCTATTGGATGACCGGATTGATAAGATTTTATCAAGAAAGAGGTTGAAATCGACGAGGAAACTGGCTTCTGCACGTCTGCAGGGGCTTAGTATCGCGCGGGACACGACTGTTCCGCGCGGGACAAGGCTGTCAGTGGACAATTCTGTCCTTCCCTCGTTATCCCGTATGCAGTTTAGTCCAAACTAACGGTCGTTAGTCAAAACTTAACGAAACATGACGAAATTGTGGATTTCTACTCTTGACTCAAGGTGAGACTTAGAGTGGTATTAATATGCTCCGATGGGTTCAGAATGGGGTGTCTACAGAGCCCCTCGTCGACAAGTCTTATGGAAGAAGTCATGTCGACGATAGAAAAGACATCATTCTGGACATCGGGATGGTCGAGCCGCACGGCTTCCTACGTATCTCTATCGGAGAATCAGACCATAACGTAGTTCAAATCCAAAACACGAAAAGGCTGCTTTAGGTATTTTGAAAATTATTTTGAAAATCGAGGAGATTTTATTTTTGAAAAGGTAAATTCATACTGAGGAATCAAATCAAGACCCAATTCTGACTATACCTGCTTGTCTGAAGATTCGCCTGTCTGGGCTCCGAACCTGTGGGTAATGATGTTAGAAAACAAAGGCTTACCTGTCCGGTCCTTTGAGTCCTGTTGGTTTTGTGACGATTTGCCTGTCTGGGCTCCGAATCGGGCTTTTGCTGGGGATGACGATTCACCTGTTTGGGCATTGAGTTGGGCTTTTTGATTTGATGATTCACCTATTTGGGCATTGAATCGGTCTTTTGATTTTGACGATTCACTTGTCTGGGCGTTGAATCGGGCTTTTCTTTTGACGATTCACCTGTTTGGTGGATTTGGACCTGGTGAGAACGTACGATTGGGGCTCAGCCGGACTGGCCTTCTATTATCATGCCATGGATGAGGTATATCGGCACACCAAGGATACCTTGTCAGGGTATTCTTATGCTTGGGAGTTACACTTTCTGATTCTGTCTTTGTAATTTATCTGCACTTTTTGCCTGTGCTTTGTACTGAACATGTTCTGCTTTCTTGTACAGATATGGGGATGTGCCATCTTTCAACTGCATAAGTTTGAGCTGGATGATCCGAATCCCAAGTTTCTGGACATCAGGAGGTGGAGCCATTCCAACCGTACAGTGGACGAGGAGGAGGGGGATCAGGACTGGACCCTGACCGTTGAGGTGGCGCGGGCCATATTGGATAGTTTTGAGTTTGAGCGGCTGGGCCTATATCCGTGGGCCTTATTGGAGTGAGAGGTTCATCATACCTGGGATGTCATCGAGATGCAGAGGATTCTGGCATCGCTGGAGGGGGATACCATGTATCTAGGTGAGAGAGTCTTCCCTCAGCACGGCTGGGGTTCACTTCCCTATAGGGTGCCAGAGGATCCACCTAGGGCGATGCACCCCACCTACTTCATTCCTGATGGGGATTATGCCCATCTGGTGAAAGTCTATGATGCGGCGGATTGCATTTTCCGAGGGGCTTCATATGAGGAGTTCCTGCCTCGCTTGATGGGTCCTCTCGTGGTTGGTGGCAGGCGGTCACGTGCTTGAGCTTCTGCTTCTGCCTCTGCATCTGGTTCGTCAGCCCCCAGCTCTTCATCGCAGTATGCGAGTCCCGTGACTTTTGTACCGGATCTTGGCCCTCCGAGCTTCACATATATGATGGGTGGCATGCAGATGGTGGGTCATATTGCGACCCCAGATCAGATTCCGGAGGGTTATCGTCGCCCTCCCCATGCATCTTCGGTACACTTCAGTTTATACTGTTTCTCGTAGTTGTCCATATATGTGTATATGTCCGCCTTTATCTAAGCATCTTCTCTTTGTTCAACAGGTCATCATGTCTGCAAAGGATTATGACCGCAGTGCAAGCAGGATGGGTGGTCTGATGTCCAGGGTGTCGAATCTTTCAGAGCGGCTGTTTCAAAAGGCAGCTTCGACGGAATCGACGATAGCCTTTACAGTGACCCCGTCTTGTGGAGCCAAGCGGTCGAGGAGGGACGGTAGCCCCAGCGGCGGTGAAGATGACGGAGGTGCCGGCAGCTCGGGCAACTTGATGGGGTGATCCCCCCTTTCCCCCCATTTATCTATTGAGAACTTGTAAATATTGGTCGGGTGGGCCCAGACAATTTTCTTTTCTTGTACCTGTTAGCACGTAGGTAGCACAACAACAATATTTTCTTAATTTCTAATCCTAGGTCTAGTTAATTTTTTAACTTTCTCGACTTCCGTGTTGGAATGAAATGACCGTTTTGAGCCTGGTTTTGATGCGTCCATTGCATATTAGGAACTGCATTTGCAAGATTCGAGACTTGCTTCGGCAAGTCGGAGCTAGGATGCTTATTTGTGCAGGAGTGCTACTGGAGTTGCCGAAGATTTGTATCGCGTGGGACAAGGTATCTCGTGCGAGACACGCTACTCAGGAAGAGTTCTTTTCCTTTTCGAACAGGATTCTGTCAATTTTCCCTTATATAATCACCCTATAGTCCGGCCAGATAACCCATTCAGGCCTCTCAAAGCACAGAGATATTTTGTTAGGGTCAAATCCTTGCCTTATTTTCTAACCCTGTGATCCATGGCTTCCAAGGAGATCGTCTTAACGTCCATGATTGTTGATGATTTTTCTCTACCGTCTGATGTAGTTGAAGCTTTCAAGCAAGCATCGAGGAATTTTGTGAGGTCGTTTCATAATCGATCTCGCAATAAGTTTATTATAGAATTCGGATTTAGAATCCTTTTCACTTTGAAGAACCTCCAACCGGATTTGAATCTTCTGCAGGGCGCTGCCCGATTTTGGGATCCCTCTGTTCATCTCTTTAATTTCTCTCTTAATGAGATGGTTCCTACCGTTGAGGAGTTTGCTATTATCTTGGATATGCCTTTGACTGGTGAAATTTTTGTTCCTAAATTCAATAGGAACCATTCGGAGGCTTTGGGCGAATTGCTGGGGATCCCCCTTGACACTTGCTATGAGTTGGTTCGACGCAGATTGGTGGATTGCTCTTCTTTTCCTGGACGCTTCAGCGGAGATTCAGATGACGAGGCCTTCCATGTTTATAAACGGAACTTTCTGGCCCTTTCTCTTTTCGAAGATGTTTTGTTTACGTGCAGGGATGGCTTGGTTGACTCCCAATTGGTGGAAATTGTTCTGCAGGCTAGGAAACGTTCTAGGAACATTATTCTGCTAATCTTGGGCGAGACCCTTCATGGTCTTGATGAGTTGTATAAGACCGGTGCCATGGCTCAAGGGAGTCCTCTTTTGTTGACTATTTGGCTTAGGGAACATCTCAATTTGGTAGCTCCTCCATTGGAATATTCTCCCTTTGCGTACCATATAAGGAAGTTGCTAATCAAGGACCTTTCGGTGGATGAGGGGGCCAAGTTGATTACAAAAAATGCCACTGCAGATATTATTTGGTGCCCACCTTATTGGATACTGAACAAGTATGTTGCCAATACCAAGGGTTTTGACAGGGTTATTCTTCCGGGTTTGCGAGATTCCTCCTTTTACTTCCCCAAGCGGGTGCTTCGTCAGTTTGGCCAATAGCAGGACACTTATCTTTTCAGAGGAACCTCTCGCGAAGTGTCCTATATTGGTGTGGAATTTGCGAAGGTGCTAGCTCTAGCCTGGGGTGAAGGAACTAATCGAGATTGTTGGTCAAACCTTCGAACTTTTGATGCGAGTGTCTTCTTATCTGACAAGTATTTGGATTGGTTCCTTTATACAGGTCACCCAAGTGCGGAGAAGATTGATGATCTGCGGCTTTCACTGTTAGGAGATTCCTTCGTGGCGAGCAGTATTTTGAGAAGGAGCGAGGTTCAGTCTGATCCTGCTAATGTACGGACTGATCCAACCCAAGATTTCCTTGATGGGGATTGGTACGAGAGGAGAGGTAAGGGTCTTCCCGAAAAGATGCAAGCTTTGGATAGGCCCAACGTCTTCAAGAGGCTTTCAAAATCCGTTTTCACTCGCCTCGAGGGATGTTCTGCTTCGAAGGGTCCAAAGCACAAGAGAGATCGAGATGACGGGGGTGATCATGTCCGCCGGCCTACCAAGTCAATGAAAGGCTAGATCTTAGGGAGTACCAAGAGATTGCTTTGATAGATTAATAGCTTTATTTATTAGTATTTTTTTCAAGATTGTTAGCTTAGCAAATTAGTCGTTGTCGTTAGAATTTTCCCTTTGTTATTAAAAATGCATTCGATTAATAAAAGGACAAAATTTGATTTATTTATTTGATTAGATCGAACCCGAAGGCTTCCTACGCTCCTCTTTTACAGCAATTAAATAAGAGGCTCATGTCTAACGTAATTCATTTTTGAGAGGAAAAGACAAGGTTGATTTCACACCGAAAGGGAGTCTCGCGCGGGGCAAGGCCTCCTCTTTTTTTTTTTCAATGCACACCCTTGCTTTTGCCTAGACCGCCCTTTCAGGTTTTCAATCTAGCAGGCTTCTTTTCTTGTGCAAGCTCTAATTTTTGCCTAGGCCGCCCCTTTCGAGATTTTCAACCTAGCAAGCGATTTTTTTTTCATTTTTTTAGAGGCCAAGTCACGCGAAGTACTTCTTGAGCTTGTCCATGTTGACCGGCTTTGGTAGTTGATCTCCGTCTAACTCTACCACATGAAGGGCTCCCCCAGAGAATATTTTCTTCACGATGTAGGGTCCTATCCATCTCGATCCCCATTTGCCTAGAGGGTTGAAAGGTCTAGGGCGGTGTTCGCGGAGAACCAGGTCGCCTACTCTGATGTTCCTTGTCTTGACCTTCTTGTTGAAAGCTCTTGCCATTCTTCTTTGGTAAGCTTGAGTGTGCTCGGCTGCTTTCAGCCTTCTTTTGTCTAGAAGGGCTAGCTCTTCGTATCTGCTTTCTAACCAGTCAACTTCATTCACTTGGTTTTCTAGGAGAACCCTTAGTGACGGTATTTCCAATTCTATTGGTAGAACAACTTCCATTCCGAATGTGAGGGCGTATGGAGTTTCTCCTGTAGCTGTCCGAACTGAAGTGCGGTATCCCCAAAGTGCGAAGGGTAGCTTGTCAGGCCAATCTTTTCCAATGACTGCCATTTTTCTGATGATGGTTTCGATCGTTTTGTTTGCGGCTTCAACTACTCCATTCATCTGAGGCCTGTAGGGAGATGACTTATTGTAAGTACCCAAATCCGGATCGTCAAAATCCGTCAGAAAGTTAACCGAAATCCGTTAACTGGCCCGCTCCAGGTTAACCGGAACTCATTAAACTCCCCGTTGCCAAGCCAACGAGACGTCCCGGGACTGCCCCGTGCATCCCGACGTTGAAACGTACTTAACACACGTCATCGCACGTGAAAGTACGGCTTTCCCTGAAAAATGCACTTTCCGGAACTTTTCGGGGGCATTTCGGACATTTTTCGGACTGTTATTTTAAAAAACGGACGAAATCGGGACCGGGGAACGAACTCCCACACCTTTGGTGAGTCATGGGACACGTGGCAGCCATGCCACAGCCCACCCATCACCTTTCAATCAGAAATCAAAGGGAAAAGACTAAAATACCCCTGGATTTCAGTCAAAGTCCGGCCGGACTCCCTGTGCAAATTTTCTGAAATTGCCAGCAAGCCCCTCAAAGTTCCAAAATACCCCAAAACTCTGGAAATCAGTCTAAGTCCGTCCGGACTCTTACTGCATTTTTCACCTATAAATAGAAGTTGCTGTCAAAGCCAAAGAGAGGATAATTTTACACCAAAAAATCACAACAGCCTCGGCCCTAAGCAGTTTCACCCCCTCCCGAGCCCCCGTTTGTCTCGATTCGCGTGAAACTTCCGTAATTCGATCAAATACGCCCCTCACCACTCCGAAACACCGTTTCAAACTACTTTCCGTGTCCCATACACACCCCCGAGCCAAAGGAGTCGACCCTATCCATAGATATAACTCCCTCTAATGGGGTCCGATACGTTTTAGCCCCTCGATCCTCTTCTCTTCCCGTAAGAGAAGTAATCACGGGCTAAAACGGCGTTCCGACCCCGTTCCGTTTACTTTTTATGTCATTTACCATTCCGGATCGATCGATCCGTCGATCGTCACTTACTTTCTGTCATTTACAATTCCGAGCCGTTTTGGCTCGTTGATCGTCATTTACTCTTTCGAGCCGTTTTGGCTCGTTGATCGTCATTTACTCTTCCGAGCCGTTTTGGCTCGTTGATCGTCATTTACGATTCCGGATCGTTTGATTCCGTTGATACTGCTTTAAATACTGTCATTTACAAAGTCCGACCCGTTTGGATCGTGATAGTATTTACTTTTCAAAGTCCGAGTCGCAACCCGATTCGTTGATTGCATGTCATTTAATACGCGTTTTTCCCGTAAAAATCGTTAACAATGTAATGCCCGGTTCAAAACCGGAGTTTGTCCTTCGAACTCTCTTTCAAAAAGCGCGAAATGATGTTTGGCCTCCAAACACTCATCTTCAAACTAAAAGCCGCCATTTGACACTTAAAATCATTTAATACGTTTTTTCCCGTAAAAATCGTTAACAATGACTCGCCCGGTTCAAAAAACTGGAGTTCAACCTTCGAACTCCTTTTCAAACTCAAAAACCGACGTTTGCCACGCAAACGCTCATTTTCGTCTCAAAAATCGACGTTTGCCACGCAAACGCTCATTTCAAACTCAAAACCGACGTTTGTCATTCAAACGTTCGTCTTTTCAAACAAAGTCACCTAATCAACGTTTGACATTCAAACCAAGATTAAGCTTGTCATTCAAGCCCCCATTTCAAAACACACACACACACACACGTTTTCGAGAAAGGTAGAAAGACTCGTCATACGAGGCGTTTCGGGTGATCTCGTAATACTCTTCTCGAAACGTAACGTGACCTCCGAACCTAACAATCTCTGGTACTCAAAGCTTTTTACTCGTTTTTGCTACCAATAAAAATGATCCCCTATTTTCAAAGCCTTTTCCTAAGTTTTTGCTACCAATAAAAACGACACCATTTTCACAATAGCCGTTTCTCAACGTTTGGGCTCAAAATACAAAAAACCGCATGGCGACTCCTCATTTTCCTTCCCATGAAGCGAGGTCTCAGACACCAACCCCCCGCGAAAGACAACCGCCCTTTTCGCGCCCCCGCGCCCGAAAGGTCCGGGTAATTTCAGCTGGCGACTCCGCTGGGGAGAGTGATACTTTTTTTAAAACTACCGTTGTTTTCTAAAAAGCCTTCCGTGGGTCAAACTTTCGTTTACCCTTCCTCGTTTTCGTGTGTGTGTGTTCCTTTAAACCTCGAACGGTTTCTTTTCAAAAGGCATTACATTGTCAACTTTTCAAAATCATACCATGTTTGTGCATCCCCATTCATGTTTGATTTTCATTGCTGTCTTTTGAACTGCGCATCATAATTCTTTAAGACACATTCTGAAAAATCTCTGTTTTACTCAGAAAAAAAAGAATTTTAGTGACCGCACACTACGCGCACTTGCTGCCTTGGAACACCGCACTTCATGTGCACTTGCTGCCTCGGTACACTGCACACTACAACCCGTAACCCGGGATGGACTTATCAGTTGCACCCCGATTGGTCTGCCAGACACCTTTCGGGGGCGCATGGGGTCGTCCCAAACATCCCATCCTAGCCCGTGTAAGCCATGCACTCTTTGTGTCACACTTTGTCCAAGACCCCGGTTGGTTTTTGGCTTAGCTCGTGTCATAAAGCCTAAGTGTATGTTTTTTACGCCGGGCACCGCCCCGAGTCAAGCTCGAGAGGATGAGACCGAAGGTCGTTCCCGACCCGAAGTCTCGAGCTCTTCAGCCTTGACTTTGACGCGGAGCTCTGCCGAAAAATATACCAGAAGGTTCAATGTGACGCCGTGTCACCAAACCCTCACCGTATTCACCGTGCCAGCCATAGCTTGGCCAACGCCAAAAGCTAAGGTCCCTCGCGCAAGTGAGTCAGGAGAGGTCATGCCGAAATTTTGGCACGATCCCCGCCTTAACTTAAGGACGTTGACTTCGACTGTGGCCCGTGCGTCACATACGTTGAAAGTTTGCGTGATCAGCTAGCCTTAAGTTCACTTTTTCCTTTGTCGGTGGAACTCGCTTGCCTTATAGGACCTCGCTCGGGATAGTCCGTCCCGAGAAAGATGATCTACAATGGAAACGAGGGGCTTATAAGCGTAGTGACGAGATCCACTGATTAGATCTCTAGGATTAGCTGCGAAAAAGAAGACTCGCTCTTTTCCAACCGATTAGGACTCTGAGAAAACGCGCTTTAAGTAAACATTAATCGGTAACTACATATTGCAAAAGTTCGAAACCTTGATCCAAATCCTCCCTTTCTGAAGCCTAAACCCTTCATTTCGTTCCCTATAGCGAGCAGAAAGTGGTTCAGATTTCCGGGTCAGCGCCTTGCCAGGATCACCGTTACGGCAGCGTCAGACAGTTCTTCGGTTCCCTCAGTTCCCTCAGCCAGAATTTCCGACATGTCTAGCTCATCGAGAAATCGTGACGGGGAAGGACCCCCGCCACCGGTAACAAATATGACTTTGGAAGAAGCCATCCGGGCTTATGAGATTCACAAGAGGCAAAAAGAAGATCAGCAGAATTTCGTTGTACAGCTTCTGAATGAGCGTGGTATAGCAGCTATCCCCCAGTCAGACGGTACTTTCGTCCTGGTCGAGGATGACGATTCCCCGAAACCAGCTCCTCAAACCTTCAACCAGGTTCCTCCCCCGCCAACTTACGGGATTCCTTCTAACCAAGGAAACCAACCTAGGCTTCACATTGCCACCTCCCAGGGCAACCCTGTCATATTTGGCCGTGCCAAGCTACTCCTATCACTCAATACCACCGGCGCATCATTTGGACCATCTCAGGATGCCAATATCCTTCAATACCCTCCCGGAGTTCGTCCCGGGTGCCTATACACGAATCCCAAAACACCGGGGACAAACCCCGATACAGTCGTAAAAGGCCCCCATATATCCACATATATCAAGCCTTCCACCTCCAATCACTACCGCTCACGTGGTAGCACCCGCGCCGAGCCTCACACCCACCACTGGACCCAACCTTAGCCTGGATGGTCGAATGGATGAAAGACCCGAAAGCCACCATGAGCGGCTCAAAGCAGAAACGCTCAAGTCCACGGATCCGAGAATGGTCACGCCTCTCCCCGCCAAGTTCGGAATGCCGGAGATGGACCGATTCGACGGAACCGAATGTCTCAAATGCACGTCAACACCTACGTTCTCGACATGAGAGCGAAAGGAGAAACCCTCCAAAGAAATGGCCGACCACTTCCAAAGACACGCTCAAGAGTTCGGCGTTACGATGGTTTCGAGGGTCAAGCTCGCGGATCGCCACACTGGGATCGATTAGTAACATCTTCCCGGAACGGTGCGATCCAACTTAGAGTGGGAAACAAGTCGTGAGGACTTAATCACCACCGAGCGTAAAGCGGACGAAAGCGTCGGAGAATTCTACAAAAGGTGGAGCCGGAAACTCTCCGAGATCATGGAGCCCCTCTCCAAGGATGAACAGATGCGGATCTTCAAGTCCCGCTTAAGACCGTCCATCGAACTCTCATCGTCACCATTTCTTCCTGCATCTCCGGCCATGGTCAATGCCGGCTCACGCTTTGAGATGGATCTCAAGGAGAAGTTGGCAATCGTGCACCATGGGCGATACCGCTCGGCTAGCTTGCATTCAATCCCGCACCGGCCCCCGGCAAAGGGAAAGATACGTCTGTCAACTACATTCATCGGGGACAGCAGTCGGGCAACAAAACCCAGTCCCGCAAAGCAACAAATCCACTTCGGCAGTCTACCGTGCACTTCGACAAGTTGGATATGCCACCGAGCAAGATGCTTTGGAAGGGTTAATCAAGGAAGGTCTCCTTAAACCCGTTGCCAATTACAAACCCAAGAATCCCGTAGTCAACGCCGACAAGAGCAAGTACTGCGCCTTCTATCGCATCACGGCCATACCACCGACAAGCTGCGTGGGGTTACGATACGAAATCCGTAATTTGATAGAAGAAGGCAAATTGAGCGCCCCGTGGCCCAATACAGCCGGAAACCCTTTTCGAACAATAACGGCGTGAATTCCATTGAGTGGGTTCCCAAGAAGATTGCCACTGAGAACCGGTTTCTCCGCCTCTTCCAGTCGGGTCCTCATCAAATGTCCACATCGGCTACAATGTTTGTGGATCGCTCCGCCCGCCCGGAGTACGAGTCCCAAGACATGGTCCGAGCGATCCTCCGAGAAAACAGAAGAAGAAGTCCTCTCAAAAGCAACCGAGAGAAAGATACGGCCGGAGACACCAGCAGGGTACACTCGAGAGCCTTCCGGGAGGTTCGACTACTACGTCCGTACTCCGGCCCCTCTCTTCCTCCAGCCATGCAGCTTTAGAGCAAGCGGGGTGGGAAAGCCGAAAAGTCCCGCCGACAATAGAGCTCAGACCTTGGGACACCGAAATACCTCGAGATCTTGGTAATCTTTTTGCGCCGGTCGAAGCCTAACCCCCCGCGGGATCAGCCAAGATTCAATTTGTCCAGCTTCCGAGCTCGGACCGGCAAGGGAAGATCAAAGTCAGCTTGGCACTCGCACTCGATCAACGTGCTAACCAAGGGCGGCAACCGCCACAAACAGCCTCAACGCAATCCCGAGGCTCCAGCAAAGGCTTTACCTCGCAAGAGGAAGACAGGAAACGGATGGCTGGATGACTCTCCTTCTCCGGATAGAGATCAGATCTACGATTCCCGACTGTATGGCAGTATGATCACGTTCTGTGACGAAGATTTACCGAGAGATGCCTCGGGGCACAACGAAGCTCTGTACATCACTCTCAAGCTCAACACCATAACACTCCCTGGAGTATTGGTAGACAACGGGTCAGCTGTTAACGTTCTCCCTCTCAGCATGATGCGAGCCCTGCGCATTAACGAAAGCCACCTGATTCCGTCAGCTCGGACTATCAAGGCCTACGACAGCACGTCTCGTCCCATCCTGGGGACGGTGACTCTGGAACTCTGGTTCGAAACCCAAATGGTGCCAGCAAAATTCCACGTAATGGACATTCCATCCGAATTCACGGCTCTTTTAGGACGCCCTTGGCTGCATCACATGAAAGCCATAGCTTCTACTCTCCATCAGTGTGTTAAGTTCATTAACCGGCAGGGAGATCTTGAAGTCATCCGAGGGGACAGTTTCCTCATAGGAAACGAAGCCGAGACAGCAGCCAAGCGTGCCCGCAGTCAGGCACCGGGGCTACCTCCTTCAAACCGACCAGGGGACTATCGGGGCAAATCTCATCAGAATCCCTCAGAGTCCGGAGATGCTAACTATGTAAACGTACTCGAGCAGGCAGACCCTGAAGCAGTCCGATACATCAAGTTCAACTGTCGTTTCCAACATTTGGAAGCAGATTGGAAAGAAACACTGAGCATCGCCATGATGCGGGCACGCAAACCCCCTGTCTCCAATCGGAGATTCGTCAGCATTCTTCAAGCCAACTCTCTGGCCCCGCCAGGCGAAGAAATCTTCGTGATAAAGGTCAACAAGCACCGTCATTCTCGTCTTGAATGCATGGAAGTCGTATGGGATGTCCTCCACGAGGAACTACCCGCTGCACCCCTCTTCTCCAATGAAGGGCATGATGTTTTTCTAGCAGCTCCAGCAACGCACCCGGACGCGATACGTCCCTACGTTTGGGTTGAGCCGTCAGACGACGACGAATCAGGACTCTCCGGAGTCGAGGATGCGGCAGACCCGCGGGCAGATCTCTGCATTCACATGCTCAGTTTCGAGGACGGCACCCGTTCTGATCAGGTCACCTATGACCAAGGCTCCAATACCATGGAAATTGTCAAGCTCAACGTCCAGTACAGGCAGCTATCCGACAATTGGAAGCAACTGGTTCACACGACAAAGAATCCCTCTGATCAAGTGACTGACGACGACTTCGTCAACATCATCTATTCCAGGTATCCTGATGATACCAAGGATCCGGTCCTTATCGTCAGATTCTGCAACGCCAAAGTTACCCTCGACGACTGCCTGCTCATGGTAAACGAGGCCCTGGCCAAGCGAGCTCAGAGCTCATCATTACTTCCGAGTACCAGCCCCAGTGGCAACCGGCCCGTGCCGTCAGTCAAGCTTATACCCTCAAGCGCCGCCAAGGCCAAGGGCAACAGCGAAGGAGACAAAGCTCCTCACCCTGCTACGAGTCAGATCAACCTCGGGAACGCTTCCGGCAGCCACCCCGAAAACATCTGTGAAGGTTTTCCCCGCAAGGCAGAGTCAGCTTCCGGCATAGGAAATGACCACCTCAGCATCAACATGCTCCAGTTCGATTCTGCTCCCAGTCGTCACGGCCCCGGATTCAGACATCCCGCCAGCAGACTGCTAGCTCTGATAGACTTGGCGATCGAGCGAGATCACGAGACTGTCAACATTGCAGAATTCAACACCCCCGTGGGGTCAATCAAGCAGATATGGGCAAATTTCTTGGTAATCGAGATCAAGGAAGGCCGCATGGAATGTCCCAGTCCGACTTCCTTCGTCAACGTAATCCAAGTGTTTCCGCCATTCGGCGATTTGAATGTGATCACGGTTCTGGACACTAGTCAGACGGCGCGCACCTACGGAGACTGTTTAGCTCTCGCAAGGAAAGCCCTCATGGAACTAGCCGCTCAAGAAAGCCGTCTCTGGGACGAAAACCAAGCTCAAAAGACCGACAGGGACCGAGCCCTTAAAGTGTCACAGGCAGCTTCAGACAGAAAGCTAGAGGCCACTCTAGACCAGTTCGACCTCAGGGGTTTTGCTCACGGCAACTTCCTCGACTACCGTCTGTTCTCATCCAACCCCCTCTGCCACACGAGGGTGGTCAACGGTCCCGATGACCTAGGAGATGGAACGACACAGCAGAACGAATCCCAGCGCTTACCTCCCCGAGGAAAGCAAGTTCTCTGTGAAAGCGACGACGAAGACGATGAAACCATTCTCTTCCAAGCCGGGCATGAAGTCAACAAAACCGGACTCCCAAGGGTCCTGGGAGGATGGGGACGGATCATTTCCGCACTCAAATTGAAAGGCCAACTTAGAGAGGAAGGTCTATTTAAAAACAAGAGGAAGATGGAAATTCGTCTCGAGCAAATACTCAGGGAAATTCCACAGACCGCGGCATTCGTTTACAGAAACGATCAACTGGGACAGCAACCAGTCACATGGGCAGATGTTCGGGAAGCCGTGTACTCACCTTCTGACATACCCGCCACTCAGATAAAACAGAGGAGAAAACTCTCCCCGATGGAGGTTTATCTAGACTGCCGCACGCAGTTCAAAGAAGCACTGGCTATTCTCACGTGGGAAGAAACGCAGGCGCTAACTCTCGACGCAGGCTCCGCTGCAAGAAAGTTGATCTGGGTCAAGAGCGGAGGAAAACTGGCAAACCATGAATATCGCCAGACCCAACTCCAGAATGCCCTGAGTATGCTCAGCAAGAAGGAAAGGAACGCGATATACCGTGAAGAGATCAAGGAGACCGTTCGCTTGAGCCGAGAACTCTCCAACCTCCCCCGGAGGGTCAGCAACGCACAGTTCAGTTCAGGCAACCACTGTTGTGCACTGACGTTCGAACAGCTGCGGCAATCCGTAAACTACCTCCCCGCAGAGGCACCTAAGCCAGTATCCTGGGACAGAATCCGTCAAGCTGCCGAAGCTCCCAGGAACTCATCTACAGTCAATGAGTTGAGGGAAGACATATGACCCTACGCTACGAGGAATCCTCCTCTAACTATGGCTCAACTCAGAGCGGCCTGTTCAGAAGGGACCAAACCTGATGTCAGCGTTCTAACCCGATCGGGTCAAATCCATGCACTACCGCCTAAGGCCACCAAAAAGCCGACGGAGCCGTAATCGCAACCCGCCCGCCCGAAGACGCAAGTTCCATGAAAGAGGACCCGATCCTCACTCAGCTCAAGCAGACTCAGGCGAACATTTCCCTTTGGTCTCTGCTCACCTCTTCATATCCTCACAAGCTCAAGCTAGAGGAAAGCCTGGCCCGTACCATGGTCCCCGTGGACGCAACCCCAGACGAAGTCATTCAGATGATCGGCAACATCCACTATGGCAACATTATCACCTTCACAGATTTGTACCTTCCAAAATTTAGGGTTGATCACAATGAGCCGCTCTACATCACAGTCCAGCTGGACGAGCGTCGTCTTCCCCGCGTGTTGGTAGACGGAGGTTCCGGAATGAATGTCTTGCCCGCCAAGATGATGGACCTGCTTGACATCAAGCCCACAGATCTGAAGCCTTCAGTCCACACTGTCAAGGCCTATGACTCTACTTCCCGTACTATTCTCGGGGTTGCTACTCTTAATATTTGGTTCGGGAAGCAGGTGATTCCCACCGAATTCCAAGTGTTGGACATTCCAATCACTTTCACAGCCATCCTGGGGCGTCTCTGGCTGCATCAAATCAATGGCATGGCATCCACCCTTCATCAGTGCCTCAAGTTCATGCAAGGCAACGAGCTAACTACAGTCTACGGCGACAGCGTCACCACCGAGGGGACCAGCACCAATGACATTCCAGTGTTAGAAATCAAGCATAGTGACGACATGGCATTAACTGGATTCACTCTGGAGACCTCCAAGATCCAAATATGCAACGTGGACCTTCCACTGTCTCACGACAAAATCCCTCCCGCCATGAAGATGATGAAACTCATGAACTTCATCCCAGGACAGGGGCTCGGCAAAAGGTTACAAGGCCAACACCAAGTCATTGAAGTCAAGGACCACACCACGGTCCAGGGGCTTGGCTACGTGCCAACACCGACTGACATTAAGGAAAACAAAAGGCTTGCCCGCACCAACGCAGCAACCCGCAAAAGGGGAACCTCCGACGGCACACCTGTGAATGTGTGCCCAAAATTTGGATTCACGCGAGTTTGAAGACATCCGATTTAATTTGAAAAACGGAGTCGCCACGCCATTTTGATTACCTCAAAACTTTGAAAAAAAGGTTTTATGGGTTCGGAGGTTAAGTTACCCCTTGGGAAGAACGTTTGGCGTTCACCCAAAGTGCCTTGCCGGAGCAAGTCTCCCAAGATTTCATTAATCGTGCTTGCTTGCGTGCTTTCTTGTGTGCATGTGTTTGAAAATAAGGAGGGGGAATGTCCCAAGTCGTCTTCCGGACGTACAAACCATTTGTTGGTTGTCGCTCGGGATTCCTTGGAATTTTATGTATTTGGGATTATGATCCCGTCCTCATCTTATGACTTGTGATCATCGCATTTTAAACCTCGGGACCCTCGGGACTTGCGTGATCGAGAGAATGACTCTCTTTTGGTCAAAGATGAGGTTCTTTAGAAAAGGAGAGTCCTTAGCCCATCAATCCTACGCTTTAAGACGGTCGAGCTCGTATAGAGGCTTCATACTCTTTCTTAAGAGATAATCGGAGATATAGGGTTCAAGGTGTCCCTTTCTAAAGAGATATGGAACCTTTAATGGAAGGAACGATGCAAAGATGAGAACTTTTACACCGGTCCGTTCCAAGGTTGCTAATGGGGACATGGGGGAATGCATGTAAAAATGATACTTTAGTGAAAAGATGGCATTTTTGGAGTGTAAAGAATGTCTTTTGGTTGCAAGGGATGCCTTTTGTGCAAAGAAAAGATTTTTATGTAAAGAATGTATTTTTATGTTGGAAAATAGCATTTAATGCACAAATGATGCGTGAAAATGGCAAAGAATGATTTTTTAATGCAAAGTATGCATTTTGAGTATGAAAATGAGTTTTTAAATGCAAAAGATGCATCTTTAATATGAAAAGGGGGTTTTTGAATGCAAAGGATGCACCATTAAAGCAAAGATGTCATTTTGGTGAAAAAGATATCCTTTTAATGCAAATGATGCTGCTCTGTATGCAAATGTTTTAGTTTAAATGCAGATTGATGCATTAGAAAAGGAAAACATCAGATTGCAGCTGAAAAGATAAGGAGTTTGCAAACTGGCTATGTATGTCGCGCGACATAGGCTGCCTATGTCGCGTGACATAATAAGCCATTTTGCAGAAGCCTAAACAACTGAGATTTGCAGAGGTAACAAGGCACCAAAATGGTCAAGTTACTTCACAAACAAATCTCAGAGAGCATGTTTATTGATAATGAACACTTCAAGAGGGTGTGGATATGAGGGATCCACACTCATCTTGAGTGTTCATGCAAAACCAAGTTAAACCGGAGCTTTTATATGAAATGCAATGAAATAAAATGTGGATCTGGGTAATATAACATAAAGTATGCAACTTTAATCAGAATACTACATTATAAATGCATTTAGCATAGAGATTTCACATTTGAATGAAAATAGAGAGTGGAAAAGGGGTAGAAACTCGTTACCCTTGAAGATCCACAACTACTATATCAAGTTAGATATAGGAGCCTTCTAGCGTCCTCCTCCGGAGTTGGTGTCCAGCCTTGAGACCGTGAGAATTCCTTGATTCTTGATGTATATATGAAGTGTGTGTGTGTGGGAAGTGTGTGTAGAATTGATTTGAGAGGATTGGGGTGATTTGGGGGGTATGTGAGGAAAGAGAAGGCTTCTGGGCGTATTCCCTATAGAGGGTGACTGAGGGGTGGAAGAGGTGTGTGCAAAATGAGAGGTGAAGGCCTCTATTTATAGGCTGCCTGCATGGGCTTGTTATGTCGCACGACATGATAAGCCATAACCGTTTTCCTTCTAGAAACATGCAAGGTGGCATGGTTCTAGAACTCTTCCTGGCTGGTTATGTCGCACGACATAAGTAGCCACTTCTGGATTCTTCTAGAAACATGCAAGGTGGCATGGTTCTAGAACTCTTCCTGGCTGGTTATGTCGCACGACATAAGTAGCCAAATCTGGATTTTTCTAGAAACATGCAAGGTGGCAGTCTTCTAGAAGGGTTTTGGGATTAAGAAAAACGTGTTTCTTAATCACCAAGCATTTCCTTCAGCCCTTAAAAGGCTTGGAACAGTTCCGGAATTGTTCCGGAACTTTAGGAAAATCCGGGGAATTACCGGAAAAATTACCGGAATTGCCGGGAAAATTAACCGGAAGGCATGAGCCAGATTTGGGTACTTACAGAAGCCCCTCGGCAACGTCACTTGCAGGGCGAGTGGGGTTGTCGATAGAAAAGGATCCAATCTGGCGAATGCCGAGACGGATTGGGTGACCAAGTTGGTCGAGTGGCTGGACCTTTCATGAAAGGCTACCTACGTATCCCGGAGGAATCAAGCCATAATCGTAGTTCAAGCATCACTAGATAGTTAGGAACGATGTCTAGGATCCTTGAGATTTTGACAATTACTGGAGGCTGTCACCTGATTGACAATTACTGGAGGCTGTCACCTGATTGACAATTACTGGAGGCTGTCACCTGAAGAAGCTAGAGCTTATGGCGCTATCTCTTTTATGACGGAGATAGAGGTAACTTAAGTTGGGAAACTTGAGCGTACGTCACTATTCGCGGATAGAGGTAGCACAAGTTGGAATGACTTGGGCATACGTCACTATTCGCGGATAGAGGTAGCATAAGTTGAAATGACTTGAGCATACGTCACTATTCGCGGATAGAGGTAGCACAAGTTGAAATGACTTGGGCATACGTCACTATTCGCGGATAGAGGTAGCACAAGTTGAAATGACTTGGGCATACGTCACTATTCGCGGATAGAGGTAGCACAAGTTGAAATGACTTGGGCATACGTCACTATTCGCGGATAGAGGTAGCACAAGTTGAAATGACTTGAGCATACGTCACTATTCGCGAATAGAGGTAGCACAAGTTGAAATGACTTGGGCATACGTCACTATTCGCGGATAGAGGTAGCACAAGTTGAAATGACTTGGGCATACGTCACTATTCGCGGATAGAGGTAGCACAAGTTGAAATGACTTGGGCATACGTCACTATTCGCGGATAGAGGTAGCACAAGTTGAAATGACTTGGGCATACGTCACTATTCGCGGATAGAGGTAGCACAAGTTGAAATGACTTGGGCATACGTCACTATTCGCGGATAGAGGTAGCACAAGTTGAAATGACTTGGGCATACGTCACTATTCGCGGATAGAGGTAGCACAAGTTTAGAGTTTTGACAATTCGGAGGTTGTCACCTAATTGAAACTAGAGCTTACGTCACTATCGAGGGGATAGAGGTAGCTAGAGTTTGGTGAACTTGAGCATACGTCTCAATCTCTTTCGAATCAGAGATATGGGTTGCCAAAGTTTGGATGATTTAAGCATACGTCACTATTCGGGATAGAGGTAGCTTAAGTTGAGAGAAACTTGAGCGTACGTCACTATTCGGGATAGAGGTAGCTTAAGTTGATAGAAACTTAGCATACGTCACTATTCTGGATAGAGGTAGCTTAAGTTGATAGAAACTTAGCATACGTCACTATTCTGGATAGAGGTAGCTTAGTTTAGAGTTTTGACAATTCGGAGGTTGTCACCTAGCGTTATCCCGTTATAACGGAATAACGGAGATCGAAAGAGAAAGAGCGAAATGTCATTCTTCCACCTTGGAATGACGGAGATCGAAATAAAGCGAAAAAAGGTCGAAATGTTATTCCGTCATTCGGAAATAACGGAGATCGAAATAAAGCGAAATGTTATTGCCTTCTGGCAATAACTGATAATGGAGAATTTCCCGGAGGAATCGTTATCCCATTTGGCAATAACAGAGAATTTCCCTGAGGAATCGTTATCCCATTTGGTGATAACGGAGAATTTCCCGGAGGAATCGTTATCCCATTTGGCGATAACGGAGGATTTCCCGGAGGAAACGTTATCCCATTTGGCAATAACAGAGAATTTCCCGGAGGAATCGTTATCCCATTTGGCGATGACGGAGAATTTCCCGGAGGAAACGTTATCCCATTTGGCGATAACGGAGGATTTCCCGGAGGAAACGTTATCCCATTTGGCAATAACGGAGGATTTCCCGGAGGAAACGTTATCCCATTTGGCAATAACGGAGGATTTCCCGGAGGAAACGTTATCCCATCTGGCAATAACGGAGATCGCGAAAAAGGTTGGATTTTGTAGAGAAGTTGGAAGGAATCAATAGTTTTTGTAAAGAAAAGTGGGACGCACCCGAATAATTTTTTGTAAAGAAAACTGGGATGTACCCTGATTATTTGAAAAATAAAATTGAAAATGCCAAGGGCAAATAAACTGAGTCACAGAGGTAAATTTGTAAAATAGGCCTCGGGGGCACTAGAGGGAAAACTGGATTGAAAGTGATTGAAAATACCAGGGGCACAAGGGGTAAAATAGACCTATGAGGGATAAAATCGTAAAATTGAGCCTCAGGGGCAAAATTGCAAAGAGATGCTGGTCCCTTACTATAAGGATGGAAACGGGGTGACCTAGGAGGTTAAACGGCCGATCCTATTAGGAATGTGCCAAATAAAAGGGGGGTGACCAATGTGGTCAGATAGTTGGACTTTTATGAAAAGCTTACGCACCATTGAGAAAAAAGGTGACCAATGTGGTCGGATGGCTGGACCTTTTATGAAAGGCTACCTACGTATCCCGGAGGAATCAAGCCTTGATCGTAGTTCAAGCTTCATCTAGACAGTTAGGAACGATGTCTAGGATCCTTGAGGTTTTGACAATTAATGGAGGTTGTCACCTGAGGAAGCTGAAGCTTACGTCACTATCGAGTAGATAGAGGTAGCTATAACTGGAAAACTTGAGCATACTTTTCAATCTGTGATAGAGGTAGCCAAAGTTGGATTTTTGACAATTAGGAAACTGTCGCCTGGCGTTATCTTGTTATAACGGAAGTAACGAAGGCGCTTTTGGGAGAAAATGTTATTTTTAGCAATTGGCACGTTACTTGAGCCTAGGGGTGATTTTTTATTGGAAACAATGGTAGAGACTGGGTCTGGATGTACATATGGAATGTGTTTGAAAATTGTTTAAGACGGGTTTCAAGCAGGTGGGGTCGTATCCCTTGGGTGCGGACTGAACTGCTGTTGTTGCTGAGATGTTGTCAACGTGGACTAGCATTCCCTCTTGAGCTGAGACTGGGTTTGAACCTCGGGTCTCGGTGAATGTTCTTTTCTCACACTCTAGCATTTGAAGCTGATGCTAACAGATGTCGAAGTGACCAATCCTCTCTTCTAGGGATGGATGCAACTTATCGAAGCCCCGGTCTAAGGAAATACTCTCTGCAAAAGCCCCATATCTTGTTGAAGTAAGGAAAGATCCTTTCATTGGCAAAACCCTGGTGGCAAAGCCCCGGCTAGACAAACTGAGTAGGCGAGGTCTTGGTGAAGCCCCGGTCTAAGGAGAAGATCCCAATATGATTGGTACTGCGGAAGTGACCCTTAGGTTGATCTGACCAAAACTGAATCCGTCTAGGGACCTAGTGAAGAACCCGATGTGAATCCCAAAAATGACTAAAGAAGCCCCAGTCTAAAGAAACGGCTTGGCAAAGCCCCATACTTGAAGAGTTTCAAGGCAACCCTAATGCGAATTGTGGCAGAAGAGGGAAAACCTATCCTTCTCTTTCTCTTTTTTTTTTTTTTTTAGTCAATCAGTCAACCTTAAGAAGATGTGAAAGAAAAGATTCTCAGAAATACATACAGGGGCATATTTTTCGAAAGGTGGGAATAGATCCCGATTTTTGTGTTATTTTGACGGCCTTATTCAATGTAGGCGCAAAAACTCGCTTTGGGTTTGACTCTTTTGAGAGAGTATAAGCGTAGAAGGGTTTGTAAAAGTGTATGGAAGCCCCCGCCGACGTAAAAAATCGTTGTTTAGCACTATTTTTCCTAAGATGTAGAAAGAGAAGACTTGTCAAGACATCTGAAAACTTGTTTTATTTACAATGATCACAAGATTGCTTAAAACCCTTTATTGATGTTCGGGTTATTCAACCATTAATCTCGATATGAACAAACATTCTGATTAATCATGAGGAGAAAGTCAACCAGTGTCACGGATCAAGGTTGGCTGGTGTGAAAGAAAGGTTTGTGTATAGGGAGGTCATTGATGAGACCGGGTTTGCTGGAATCTGACTGTGTCTATGGGAGAGGTCATTTGATGAGACCGGTTTTTCAGGAATTTGGATATGTTTATGGGAGAGGTTATCCGATGAGACCGGATTTTCTGGGATTTGACTGTGCTTATGGGAGAGGTTATCCGATGAGACCGGATTTTCTGGGATTTGACTGTGCTTATGAGAGAGGTTATCCGATGAGACCGGATTTTCTGGGATTTGACTGTGCTTATGAGAGAGGTTATCCGATGAGACCGGATTTTCTGGGATTTGACTGTGCTTATGACCGGACCATTGCTGGTTGCCTACGTTTCCCTCGTTGTGAGGAGCTCAGGTTGCCGTAGTTCGGCCTTGGCCGGACTGTGTTTGGGGAAATGGGATTTGTGGTTCCTTTAGTGAAAAGGCTAGGATGAAATGATGAGGCGTGGGCCTCGGGATGATTCCTTGACCAAGTCATTCTTGGACGGTTGCTTCTGATTGCTTCCTCTTTCATTGGGGGAGAAAGGATTTGCACGTGCCTAAATGCTTCTGTCTTTGCTTCGACCGTCCCATTGTTATCGACAACTTTTATTTTCTGAGATTTGGTCTTGCCTGTCCGTCAAGCTTTTGATTGGTGACGCTGGGTCCTTGGCCTCATTTTCTTTTATTTTTATGTGCAACCCTGTTTTTTGCCTAGACTGCCTTTTGGGATTTTCAGCCTAGCTGGGTATTACTCTTTTGCACTAAGATTTTTCCTTTTCTTTTTTTTTATATATGTGCAACCCCGTTTTTGCCTAGACTCGCCCTTTTTTTTGGGATATTCAAATTTAGCTGGGTATTACTCTTTTTGCACTACATTTTTTTTATTTTCTGAAGCACCTGAGGGCCAAGGCGAGCCCCTGCTTGAACTTTCTTGACATCCTTGAAGGCAGGCTCCTAGGTTGTTGTCGACACGGGGTCAATCTTTCGAAGCTGAGTGGCCTTTTGTTGTCCTTTGAAAATGCCGCCGTCGTTGACTTGGTCAAGGTGAAGGTGGGGGCATGATTGGGAAAGCGCATAGCTTGATGAAGGCTTTTTTGTGAGGTAAGGAAAGTGTATGGGGAAGGCATTAGTTGACTTTCTCACACTGATTAATCGGAACGTGAATTATTTCGAGAGATTATTTGTTGAGCAATGCAAGTGATCATATAAAATAAAACCATTTCATTAAATGTAATGTAGGTGTGCAAATAATGTCTTAAGTCTAGCAAGAAAAGAAGAAGACTCTTTTATAGAAAATTGAAGATTAAATACAATGTCCGTAGAGGACTTGATTGAAAAAAGAAAAGTACTAGAACCTACGAGGGTTGACTGAGAGACTAAAAAAAATTTTTTTTACTCAAGGATAGGTAGACCCTAGTCTAGCTACTCTTCACGGGTTGGACTGCTAGGTAACTTGAGCTTTCCTTCGTAGATCAGCCACTGAATTTCTTTCTTCAGATCCACACACTTGTCTGTCATATGACCAAAATGCTTGTGGTACTCGCAGAACTTGGTCCTGTCAACTCTACTGGGGTTTCTTGGCTTATAATTCTCGAGAGGTGTGAGAAGACCTCGTTTCACCAAATCATCGAAAACTTTGCTCGTGGGCATCCCAAAATCATCAGGCTGATGTTTCTGACCTTGCACTTCCTGAATCGACCTCTTACCATAGCTTTCTGTTTTTGGCCCATGGAGGTTCTCGAGCTTCCCATTTTCTATCAACTTCTGGATCTCATGCCTCAAATAGGTGCAATCATCAGTGTTGTGCCCATGGTATTGATGGAAAAGACAATGCTTGGATTCATCCAACCGAACATGGGGATTCCTGGGTTTCCAATTCTCCAGTGGCTTTATCAACTTTTCTTTCATCGCTTTTCCGTAATCTAGCTTAAAGGCATATCCATGTTGTCAAAATGAAGGGAGTTTTCGGGAGACATTGTTGTTCTCAAGACTCGGAGTTCCATTGTCCAATTGGTTCCATTGTTGGATTTGGTGAAGGAGGCTACGACACTCTTTCCTTTGTGAGGAACCGGTGCCGACACGGCACGGTTCTTGTTTGGTGGCCGGTGGCATTGGGTCATGCTTGGTGGAGTCATTTCCTTGCCTGGTTCGACGTCTGGGGTCGAGGGAGTATTGATACTCATCATGAAGTCAAACTTCTCTTGCATTTGTTTCACTTGTTCCATCAATATTGCCACATGGGGGTCAACGGGGACTCTCGAGTTATTGGAAATCGCAACAGGACTCTTATCGGCGGAGGGAAACACAAAGAGTGACAAACCGACGGCTGAATTCATTAAGCCCGGTAGGTGACAAACTGAGACTTGAATCATCCTTTGGCCACTCATGATCGCACTCAGGTGGGTGTAGGGGCTTCAGAACATAGCCACATAACTCAAATTGATTATGCGAAGCCAGAGCGTAAACTGGCAGGTATTGCTAAAACTGAGGAACAGGTGAGGTGAAGCCCAATCCATTCTGAGGAGCTGAGGGCGATTGAGCCCGGATGAGCTGGGATGTTGGAAAGGACTGAGGAGGAGTGGTCCTTGGCAAGGGATCGTATGTGGATGGAGGAAGGTATTGGTTATAGGCAGGGGGGTCTTGGTCATAAGATGAAGGGACTGAAATCACTGTTTCCAAAGTCTCATCTTCGACTACCACCAGAGAACCGTTCGACTCAACTGTAACCTGAACTCCATGACGACGGAGTGCGTCAATAAGCATGGCTTTCTGTTCCTCATGAATCTTATGGGCATTTTCAAAAGCCAGGATTAATTCTTCCTTCCTAACCATCTGATTTCCTGCACCCTCACTGTTTTCTGTCAAATCTGCCATTCCGACTTTTTGACGATTCTGCCTAAGGTTTTCTGCACTGAAAAGCTGCTAACCCGGTATTCTCGCACACTTCTTTCTCGCTGCGGGAAAGGGATAGGCAAAGTTTAGGCTCGGGGATAGGTAAGGTAGGTAAGATTTAGACTTGGAGGTAAGTGTTTAGGCTAAAGGCTCAAGTAACATGCACTTATCGCTTAAGTTTTTTACTCAAAACACATTTTCTCCTAATCCTAATTGATCGGAAAAGATGAGACCTTGAAAGGTCAAGATTGAAATTCGGAGATCGGACCGAGGAGGTCTCGATTAGAGATTCGACCGTGAAAGGTCGAGATAGAAAATCGGAAATCGGACCGAGGAGGTCTCGATTAGGATTTGACCATGAAAGGTCTAGATAGGAAAATCGGAAATCGGACCGAGGATGTCTTGATTTAGGATTTGACCATGAGAGGTCGAAATAGAAAATCGGAAATCGGACCGAGGAGGTCTCGATTAGGGATATCAGAGATAGGAAAATGCAATTATGATTCCGTTAATTGTTCAAGTTTACTTAAAACAATGTCTTTTATTTATTCCTATTTGGTTGGAAAAGGGAGGGTTTGCCCTTCTTTTCTCGCAACTACTCTAGATCCTGGATCAGTGGGTTCCGTCACTACGTCTATAAGCCCCTCGTATTCCACCTGTATTTCGACCTCCCAGGGTGGACAGCCCCGGGCGAGGGTCCTATAGGGCATGCAGATCCCACCGACCGAGAGTAAAGTACGCTCCTAACGGGTCTAGCGGGTCATAGGAACTTTCAACGCACGAGCGATGCGGATTATAGTCAAGGCAATACCGGGAAAGTCTCGTCTCTCTGCCTTGACGGATCTTTGGCAGAATTTCGCTTGAGCGAATGACGTTTTGACTTTCGGTAATGTCCGAGAATATAATAGGCATGGGTCGGGCGGTAAAAAGCCGGATGACACGGTGTCACATTGAACTTCGTTGCATACGCCGGGCGTGAGTTAGAATCGAAGTCAATGCCGGGTCAAGATCTTGCCAATTTTTCCTTGTCGGAATTTTAGCAGAGCTTCGCTTGAGCGAAAGATCTTTTGTTTTGTTGGCAAAGACTCGGTCTTGACTCTTACGCATTTCGTGCAGGTCAAGGTCAATAGTCAATGTCGGAGTTGAGATCTCGCCAATTTTTCCTTGTCGGAATTTTGGCAGAGTTCTTCTTCCGTTATGAACTAAGGCTTGACCTTTACGAGGGTATGCAACTGGGCTATATGACACGGACTAGACCAAAAACCAACCAAAAGTCACGGTTTTTGAAACGTGTGACACGGACTGTGCATTGGTCGACACCGTTGTTTGCCATGGGGAGGTTGGGATGATTCCGTGCGCGCCGGGAGCATCGTAAGGGCTTTGTCCGTGATGCAGTGGAACCACCCTCGGGTTTGAAGGACGTGCGTGCAAAAGTGTACAGGATATATCAAGTGCGCGTAGTGTGCGGTCTCCTAAAAATGTTCCTTTTTGAGTTAAAACAGAGATTTTCATAATGTGTTTTAAAGGAATGATTTTCGGGACGGGGAAAAATGCAACACATAAGCACGTAAATTTTCTGGGGAGCCCAGTCGGTCATGGAGCCGAGTAGCCCCAAGGCGCTAGGGCTGCCAGATTAACCATGATTTTTCCTGGTGGAATTGCCACTGAGGTCGCCCGGTCAGAATCCAATGAGGATTGAGCCGTACGACTGCATGGATCAATTTTCCAGGTTCCACTCCTTTTGCTATTTTTCGGGTTGTTTCCCGTTTCAAAGTATGCACAGATTCCAAGATGCAAATGATGCAATGCAAGGTAAAGAAAGCAAGCATGATTAATGAAATCGGCGATGGGAGTCTAACCCGCTCAAAAGGGAAAAGCTTTCTTCTATTTTTTTCAAAATTGTTTTTTTTGAAAAGGGATACTGGTACGTGGATTGTTAAACCACCGATTATCCCAACTCCCACGTCAGGGAGTGTACAGGAAGGGTAAGTGGTTTCCACCTATATACCGAGTATCGATTTTTTTATTTTGAAAATAAAAGCTTTTCTCCTTTGGGATATCCCCAGCGGAGTCGCCAAACTGTGAATGTGTGCCCAAAATTTGGATTCACGCGAGTTTGAAGACATCCGATTTAATTTGAAAAACGGAGTCGCCACGCCATTTTGATTACCTCAAAACTTTGAAAAAAAGGTTTTATGGGTTCGGAGGTTAAGTTACCCCTTGGGAAGAACGTTTGGCGTTCACCCAAAGTGCCTTGCCGGAGCAAGTCTCCCAAGATTTCATTAATCGTGCTTGCTTGCGTGCTTTCTTGTGTGCATGTGTTTGAAAATAAGGAGGGGGAATGTCCCAAGTCGTCTTCCGGACGTACAAACCATTTGTTGGTTGTCGCTCGGGATTCCTTGGAATTTTATGTATTTGGGATTATGATCCCGTCCTCATCTTATGACTTGTGATCATCGCATTTTAAACCTCGGGACCCTCGGGACTTGCGTGATCGAGAGAATGACTCTCTTTTGGTCAAAGATGAGGTTCTTTAGAAAAGGAGGGTCCTTAGCCCATCAATCCTACGCTTTAAGACGGTCGAGCTCGTATAGAGGCTTCATACTCTTTCTTAAGCGATAATCGGAGATATAGGGTTCAAGGTGTCCCTTTCTAAAGAGATATGGAACCTTTAATGGAAGGAACGATGCAAAGATGAGAACTTTTACACCGGTCCGTTCCAAGGTTGCTAATGGGGACATGGGGAAATGCATGTAAAAATGATACTTTAGTGAAAAGATGGCATTTTTGGAGTGTAAAGAATGTCTTTTGGTTGCAAGGGATGCCTTTTGTGCAAAGAAAAGATTTTTATGTAAAGAATGTATTTTTATGTTGGAAAATAGCATTTAATGCACAAATGATGCGTGAAAATGGCAAAGAATGATTTTTTAATGCAAAGTATGCATTTTGAGTATGAAAATGAGTTTTTAAATGCAAAAGATGCATCTTTAATGTGAAAAGGGGGTTTTTGAATGCAAAGGATGCACCATTAAAGCAAAGATGTCATTTTGGTGAAAAAGATATCCTTTTAATGCAAATGATGCTGCTCTGTATGCAAATGTTTTAGTTTAAATGCAGATTGATGCATTAGAAAAGGAAAACATCAGATTGCAGCTGAAAAGATAAGGAGTGCAAGCGGCTATGTATGTCGCGCGACATAGGCTGCCTATGTCGCGTGACATAATAAGCCATTTTGCAGAAGCCTAAACAACTGAGATTTGCAGAGGTAACAAGGCACCAAAATGGTCAAGTTACTTCACAAACAAATCTCAGAGAGCATGTTTATTGATAATGAACACTTCAAGAGGGTGTGGATATGAGGGATCCACACTCATCTTGAGTGTTCATGCAAAACCAAGTTAAACCGGAGCTTTTATATGAAATGCAATGAAATAAAATGTGGATCTGGGTAATATAACATAAAGTATGCAACTTTAATCAGAATACTACATTATAAATGCATTTAGCATAGAAATTTCACATTTGAATGAAAATAGAGAGTGGAAAAGGGGTAGAAACTCGTTACCCTTGAAGATCCACAACTACTATATCAAGTTAGATATAGGAGCCTTCTAGCGTCCTCCTCCAGGAGTTGGTGTCCCGGCCTTGAGACCGTGAGAATTCCTTGATTCTTGATGTATATATGAAGTGTGTGTGTGTGGGAAGTGTGTGTAGAATTGATTTGAGAGGATTGGGGTGATTTGGGGGGTATGTGAGGAAAGAGAAGGCTTCTGGGCGTATTCCCTATAGAGGGTGACTGAGGGGTGGAAGAGGTGTGTGCAAAATGAGAGGTGAAGGCCTCTATTTATAGGCTGCCTGCATGGGCTTGTTATGTCGCACGACATGATAAGCCATAACCGTTTTCCTTCTAGAAACATGCAAGGTGGCATGGTTCTAGAACTCTTCCTGGCTGGTTATGTCGCACGACATAAGTAGCCACATGCAGTTCCTTCTAGAAACATGCAAGGTGGCATGGTTCTAGAACTCTCTCTGGCTGGTTATGTCGCACGACATAAGAAGCCAAATCTGGATTTTTCTAGAAACATGCAAGGTGGCAGTCTTCTAGAAGGGTTTTGGGATTAAGAAAAACGTGTTTCTTAATCACCAAGCATTTCCTTCAGCCCTTAAAAGGCTTGGAACAGTTCCGGAATTGTTCCGGAACTTTAGGAAAATCCGGGGAATTACCGGAAAAATTACCGAAATTGCCGGGAAAATTAACCGAAAGGCATGAGCCAGATTTGGGTACTTACAACACCCAACCTCCGACCTTACAGTTTCAACCTTGCTCATTACTTCACCAAGGGAACCGACAGCAGAACTGAGGGGACCACCAAGGGAACCGACAGCAGAACTGAAGGCACCGACAGCGAAACCGACAGTAGAACTGAGGGGACGGACAGTGGAACTGATGAAGATGAGAAAGAAGCAGGGATAGTCAGCACCGAGACTACAGAAAGGATGGAACAGCTAGCACGGGACCTCAAGCGTTTTAGAGGACTCAAAGCTAATCCGATAAGGGGAGCGTTCCTCGACATCACAGCTCTACCTGGACCAACTGCCACCACAGTCCAACACGAGTACACATTCAAGGGAATCCCAGATGCGGAAGAGCAACTCAGGGTACTCTCCATGGGAAACAGATTGTTCGGATCAGCCGCCAAGGCCACATTCGAGACAGTAACTCCAAAGCAGAAGGAACCAGAATTCATAGAAGACGCTCTCAGTGGACCAGCTCTACAGAGTCTTTCTGAAGAAGTCATGGAGGTACCAAACTTGATTGACTTGGGCTCCGAAAACAGCATGATTGCCATGGTTGGGACAGCAGAAGCCAAGCCTCTCGATCCCCGAACCCTCATTAAGCATCCAGCAATGCCACTGAAGAATTGGGTAACCTTCACCGGACCAAGGGCAAGCCAGGCAGAAATGAAAGACAAGCTGGGCCTGCACCCACATCTCCCTAAACCCGGTCTCAAACCCTCTGAGTCAGTCCTTGTCAGAGTCCAGTCCTCTGAGTCATCCAATGGCCTTACGCCAGAGGACCATGATAATGTAGCCAACCATGTATTCCCGTTCTTGCTTAATGAAAAGTCTGATCTTTCGGAGTATCCCCTCATTGCCACTTTAACAACTGATAAGTTAACAAACAACTTAAAAGACGTTAATAATTCAATTGATAAAGAAGCAGACACTTTAAATGAGCAATACATTAGAGAAGTTCTCGAGCGTGTAGTTGACCAAGAGGACAATCGGGCCCAAGCTGCCGAAGAGGTTATGACCAAAGTGAACCTGGGGTCAGTGCAAGAGCCTAAAGAGACGCAAGTGGGCAGTTTCTTCGCCAATCCAGAAAAAGAAGCCCTGATAAGCCTCCTTCGGGAGTACATTGACGTGTTCGCCTGGTCATACCAGGACATGCCAGGACTCGATCCCTTGATTGTGGAGCACAGAATTCCCCTGGATCCAGAATCCAAGCCTGTCAAACAGAAGCTGCGTAAGATCAAGCCAGAGTGGTCCTTGCAAGTGAAAGAAGAAATTGAGAAAATGCTCCGAGTTGGTTTCATCAGAGTGATTGAGTACCCGGCTTGGCTCTCCAACATCGTGAACGTTACCAAGGCCAATGGAAAGGTCAGATGCTGCGTGAATTTTCGGGATCTCAACAAGGCCAGCCCTAAAGATGATTTCCCACTGCCTAACATCGATATGCTGGTCGACACCACGGCAAATTTCGAAGTAAAGTCCTTCGTGGACGGGTTCGCTGGATACAACCAGATCAAAATGTCCGAGGAGGATCAAGCCAAGACTGCTTTCACCACTCCGTGGGGGACATACTGTTACACGGTCATGCCGTTCGGTCTGAAGAACGCTGGGGCTACTTACCAGCGGGCTGCAACAGCCCTCTTCCATGACATGATTCACAAAGAAATCGAAGTATATGTCGATGACATGATCATCCACTCCAAGGGATCAGACATGCAGCACATGCTAGATCTGAGGAAGTTCTTCAACAGGCTCAGAAAACACTCCATGAGATTGAACCCTGCAAAGTGCACCTTCGGCGTTAAGCGCGGCAAGGCACTGGGGTACATGGTCACAGAAAGGGGTATCGAAGCCGATCCCAAGAAAATCAAGGCCATCATCGACATGAAGCCGCCTCAGACATTGACAGAAGTGAAGAGCTTCATGGGAAGACTTCAGTACATCAGTCGCTTCATCAACTAGTTGACATCTCTCTGCGAGCCCATGTTCAAACTGATGAAAAAGAATGCCGACATCAAATGGGACTCCGAGTGCCAGACAGCTTTCGAGAAAATCAAGACCTACTTGGTGAATCCCCCAATTCTGTGCCCGCCACATGAAGACAAGCCACAACTCCTGTATCTGACGGTAACAGACACGTCAATCGGAGCAATGCTGGCACAAGAACAGAAAGATTCCAAGGTTGAGCATGCAATCTACTTCGTAAGCCGGAAGCTTCAAGGAAGTGAACTTAGCTACTCAGCATCAGAGAAAACTTGTACTGCCTTGCTATGGGTAGTCGGGAAGCGAAACACTACATGCGGTCACATTCGGTGCTCTGGTCTCCAAAATGGACCCCGTCAGATATCTCTTTGACAAGCCATCCACATGTCGATGCGACTAGCCAAGTGGTCATTCTTCTTGGTTGAGTTCGACATCAAGTACATGGTCAGAAAATTAACGAAGGGCAGAGTAATGGCAGATCAGCTGGCCGACTTCCCGAGCAGCGAACCCAAGGGTCCTGATCCGCAATTTTCGGATGACGGAATCTTCTCACTCGACAGCGCAAACCGCTGGCAACTCTTCTTCGATGGGGCAGCCAACAAGAAGGGGAATGGTATTGGAATGCTCTATGTCGATCCCAAGGACGAGCACACTCCCATAGCCATCAAGCTGAATTTTGAAACAACCAACAATGCAGCAGAATACGAAGCATGTGCAGCAGGTCTGGAAGCCGCCCTCGAGCGCAACATCTCAAAACTGGATGTATATGGAGACTAAGCATTGATCATCAATCAAGTGTCCAACAAGTGGAAGACGGTAGATTCTGGCCTTCAGAAGTACCACGCGTACATGGAGGAGCTCATTGCTCAGTTCAAGGACATCTCTTTTCATTATTTGCCAAGAGATAGGAACCGCTCGCGAGATGCCACAGCAACCCTCACCTCTCTTGTCGAAATTCTTGATGGAAAAGCGTAAAACCCCTCGAGAATAGGCGGACGGAAACACCCGCCTATTCTTTGTGAGATCGAAATAAAAAAGGAAACGATCGACGAACCCTGGTACAATCAAATTTACCAGTACCTCCAAAACGGAGAAGCTTCCTTCACAAATGAAGATGGAAAATACAAAGAAGGGATCAAAGCCAAAAACATGATGGCATTAAAACGCCCGGCATCCCATTTCGTCATTCTGGGGGGTATGTTGTACAAGAAGCGCCACCAAGGGCCACTCCTTCGGTGTGTGAACAAAGAAAAAGCCAGCGAGCTAATGAACGAAGTTCACAACGGAACCTGCGGTCTGCACATGAACGCCCAAGAATTGACACAGATCATCCTTCGTATGGGATACTACTGGATATCAATGGAAACAGACTGCATCCAGTTCGTCCGAAGCTGCGACAAATGTCAACGGTTCTCCAACCTCAATCACATTCCTCCACATGAACTCTATTGCATGACTACGCCATGGCCTTTTGCCACATAGGGAATCGACGTCATCGGTAAGATTACTCCTCCGGGGAGCAATGGTCACGAGTTCATTTTAGTCGCAGTCGACTACTTCACCAAATGGGTAGAAGCCAGATCGTACAAGGTGCTGAATTCTAAGAAGGTGGTCGAGTTCATCCAAGAGAACATCATGTGCCGATACGGAGTGCCCAACGAGATCATATCCGACAATGGGACTCACTTCGAAGGAGATTGTGACCAACTACTGACCGAATTCAGAGTCACACGTCACAAGTATTCTCCTTACATACCACAAACCAATGGTGCAGTAGAGGCAGCCAACAAGACTCTCGCCATGATAATCAGAAAGATGACCACCAGAGGTCGGGACTGGCCCGAAAAGCTACATTTAGCCCTCTGGGGATACCGAACATCAGTCAGAACCGCCACAGGGGAGACTCCGTTCGCGCTTACCTACGAAATGGAAGCAATGTTGCCCGTGGAATTGGAAATTCCATCCCTCCGAGTCCTCTTGGAAAATGGGATCAATGAAGTCGAATGGCTACAGAGCCATCATGATGAACTTGCTCTACTCGACGAGCGCAGATTGAAAGCCATGGAACACACTCGAGCCTAACAGAGCAGAATGGCCCGAGCATTCGACAAGAAAGTCAAGATCCGAGAAATCAGAGAAGGTGACTTGGTGCTAAAGGAAAAACTTCCTACGCAGATCAATCCCCTCGGAAAGTGGGAGCCTACCTGGATAGGACCGTTCGTGGTACAAAGAATCTTCTCCGGAGGAGCCATGAACTTAGCAGACTTGGACGGAAACCCTTTCGTTAACCCCGTGAATGGAAGCAAGCTCCGCAGATAATTCGTTTGAGGAAGAGCACGAGTCAACTCTCCTTCCCCATACACCGTCCCTTCAGTAAAATTAAAAGTGCTAAAAGAGTAATACCCAACTGGATACATTCCTGCTAATGATCCAGGTAAAAAATAGGGTCGCACTTCTTTTGTCTTTGCTTTCCTCAAATTCACCTAAAGTGTCAAACTACGGTGACTTGAGCCCCTTAGTCCAATTGTAAAAGGGGAACGTAGGCAGCCATCATTGGTTTGGTCTAAAAAACAAAAAAAAATATATATATACAATAAGCATCAATTGCTTGTGTTTCGAAAAACTCTTTTCATTTAACCTACAAATTCATTACGGTTAAAACATTCTTTGATGAGTTCAAGCACGGTTAACTCTTGACTCGCTACACGCTAGCAAAACTACAATAAAACATTAATCAATTAATGTGTCTGCAAATGACAATGGGTGGATACTCTGGACAGCAAGGTCAACCTAGTTTCCCGTACTTGGTCCTTCATCCTTCTTTCCCTTCCCCTTCCCACGGCGAGTGTTCTTCACCTTCACAGGAAATATTCCGGTAGTCCTTCTACCTGGCTCAGGGACCCTCCCCGACGCCTCCGTTAAGCCTGTAGCTGTCAACGCAGCCCTTTCTCTAGCTCTGTCTCGAGCTGCCTCGCTTCGAGCCATCATAACAGTGCTTTGATTGGCCTCCCGATCAGCATTGGCCTCATAGTCCGCCATGGCATTCCCAGTCTGATTTCGAGGGTTAGGCCCCACTTCAGTCCTCCTCAAGGTCGAGCTATCCAGGTGATCAGCACCCAACAGCTCACTCCATCTCCATAAGATTGACATCTGTGTCTCCCCTATACTCTCTTCATACCAGTTCAAATACTGCGTCGACAGAACAGTGCCCCCTCTTCGGTGAAGGAGAACCCTGGCAGGAAAGGACGTGTATTGCCACCACCGCATGAGCTGCAATAGCATCGAAGGATCTTCCATCAGCAGAGATCCCACCTCAAAGGTAGCAGCATAACTCAAACCCGTCAATGGCACCTGCTCCAGCCCGTACTGTCGCATAACCAACGATGGAATGTAGAAAGACGTCTGAGACAGCCCGGCACTCGACAACCAAGTGACCCTCTGAGTGGTCCGACAAGTTCAGTAACTTCCGGTGGGAACCCACTATCGCAAGTGATGCGTGCGGAGTGCGGCCATCCGTAGCTCCGGCTCGGCTGATTGCCCCCTATCACCAGAGGACGTCGAGAGAAGGACCAAGCGTCACAAGACATTGGCACCTCAGGCATCATCTGCAGTCTCTCCCTCAACCACATGGTAAGCATAGCAGGACTCCCTCCCAACATGTATCAGCTACCGGTCGCCATCCGGCCTATGCCCTGGAACGTCTCGCCCAAGACCAACGACACAATGTCTCCCCCGCTCTGGCACTGCCTCACCAAGTCCTGTACACTGTGATGGCACACACCCAGAGACGTGAATGTGAACAAAGTAGCGATCGCGCACAGAGCAAATGCGTCCCACGCAAAAATGCTCCCCTCAGCTCCGGTAAATCTTTCGGGCAGCCCCGAAATGTCAACATAATCAGTATCCAGTATCAGCATCCCGTATGCTTCTCCAGCCGAGATACCAAGCAAAGACACTAGCTTCTCAACAGTGGCCATGCCACCAGTATACGGAAGAACTAGCTGTTCCATCTCAGGTCCTCCCAGAATGGCCCAGAAATCTTCGAACGTAGGAGTGACTTCGTTGTACGAAAAGCTGTACACATTCCTCCGCACATCCCAGAAGCGAGACGCGGCTCTCAAAAGATCCCAATCTGGCATGAGCTCCTTCAAAGCCCAAATAGATTTCATCCCGTAACAGCCTTCGAAAAACCCCTTGTTCTGCCTCGTGTGGTTCCGCACCAACGACTGAAAATTGTCCAAGTATCGCTCTTGCATCCGAGACGATAGCTTAGGAAAGGGAGCCATGACAGAAAGTGAAGGAAGCCTATGAAATTTGAGAGAATTCAGCTAAACTGATCAAAAGCAATGCACAGTTTCTTACAAATTGCAAAGCTGAATCTGCAATTCAAAGAATCTGGAAATTCACTTCTAGTCCGGCCGGACTCCCTCTGCAGTTGACTTGGTCAAATCTGCAGCCAGCTGCTCCTGAATTGGAAACAATTCCAAACAGCTCCCTGTTCATCCTTTATAAAACCTGCGTGCTCCCCTGGTTTTAATTAACCAAAACCAACACCTTTTCCGCCCCGGGCTCGTGCAACAGTGAAAATAATTAATAATCAGTGCATATAGGCTTAATTTTTGACCCGTTCAATTTTTAATGCATGTTTCATTTTATTCATTTTTGATTAACCTACATCCTTATTTGCCGAAAATAACAGAAAGTGATCACAGAATAAATGTGCGAAGTACAGGTTCCGCCCCACGGGCGCCTTTTTCGAATACAGTTCAAATCAAATCGTTCCAGACGATACAAAAAAAAGAGAGAAAGAAAGCAGTAAAGGAGGACTACTCCGAGTCCTACTCGTCATCCGAGCACTCGACGCACTGCTCCACAGCTGCCGGATCCGTCGCAAACAAGAAGTCGCCGAATTCCTCCAGGCGGGAATATGCAAAAGGCCTCCTCGGCGTCTATGAACTCGAGGACTCTCCCCTCTCGTGCCCCGAGTGCGAAGGAGGATGAGCACCAAACCCAGCCGTTCCGCCCGCGAACTGGCCAAATCCCTGTACGAAGTCCTCCCCACCAGCCGTGGGAGCAGGCGAACCTCTCGGCCTAGACGACCTCGGCTCACGGACATCCACGCTCCTCCGGGAACTGCACCGCATGAATGCCATGAGCCTCCTAGCGTAGGCGGACCACCCGTCTACCAGTCTCATAGCCTCATTGTACGTACGGCCAGACACATGCGAACCAGGAAAGTCATTAGAAGACGAGCAGAAAGTACAGATGCAACATTTGCAGAATGCTACTATCAAATGCAGAAAAAATTCTCACCGAAACATTGGGGTTAACCCTGTACCGTGGTCTCGGCTCATCCGGGAGTGGGATCACCAGCCGCCTGCGCGAACCGTCCAGCCCCTCGTACGCCAGCCTAGGGCGTGGGAGCGGGAGATCTCGGGGATATCCACAGCCATTGCCCTCCCTGTGCTGCACCTGTGGGCTCCTCAGCCTCATCCTCAAGAAAGTCTCATAGTTGGCCCCCGCTATGATGTACTCGGTATAGAACACACCCTGTCTATACCTCTCCAACTCATCTGTCGGCATCGACAGAGGATGCTGCATGCGCAAAGGCGGATCTACTGGCACCATCGGAAGTGACCCCGAGCCATGCTGATGAGTCACCCTCTCCCCCAGATACATAGCGTCGCAATGAAGTCCCACCAGGAGCTTCCTCCGCCGCGTAACCTCGCTAGCAACCTGAACCACGCCAGCGTGGAACCGACTCCACCAGGTCAGCTGGATCCTCTCAGAGAACTCCCGGTTCAGGGCCTGGCCCACCTCCTCGTACGTCAGCCGAGTGCCCACTCTCGACGAGACCGCCTTCTTCACCCTCTTCTGCCAAACCAGCATTGTAGGGAACAGGGGTCGATATGCCTCCCTAATGTCCCACTCCTGTGGACTGAACACCTCATAGCACCAGACCTGCCGAGTAAATGGAAAGTTATGTCAGCTACAGAGCAGATACATACGAGTACATAAAAGAGACAAGGAAGAGAAAAAGACATGAACTTACATCCAAGATAGGTGTGAAGCAGCTCAAGGAGTTCTCCTCTCCTCGCGAGAATCTGTCCTGGGAATGATAGAGCTCGGCTAGTCCAGCCTCCCCCCATGCGAACCCCCTCACGGCATCCAAGTCTGTCAGTGACCTGAGCAGAGGGAAGTGACAGGATGTATCGGAAGTCGGGAACAAAGTCGCTGACAACGCGAACCAAATGAACCCTCGAGCCAGGCGCTCCGCGGTCATCCTCAATGATCCAGCCAAATAATCGGCGATACCCGCCTCCAGATGTCTCTCCATCGGCCTGTACCGAATGCCTAAGCCCCTGGCATCGGTAATATCAAAACCCAGTAGCTCAGACAACTGCTCCGGGGTGTAACCGTCAATCCACACCAGTGTGTTGCCATAGGTCGGCAACCCAGTAATAGCAGCAAAGTCCGTGGGAGTCACCGTCGCCTCCCCCCACCTAAAATGGAAAGTATGGGTCGTATCCCACCAATACTCGCTCAGAGCTACATACATGGACCTGACCCTCGGCGTCGCGGCTATCGCAGCTACCGCACTGATAAACCCAGCCAACCCGGAGTCAAGAACCAGCTGCCGAAGACTCCTCTCTCCCTCTCGAGCCACGTCCGGGAAGGCCTCCCACAGCGCTCGCACTGCCTCGAAGGCACCCCGACTCTTCTGGTTGTGGGTATCAACCGTCCCTCGCCCCTGCAGGTGAACAAGACAATAGCAACATCAACAGAATGCACGACGCATGTCAGAATGATGCAATGCAATGGCAGTTCTTATTCCTTTCCTAAAATATTTCCATCCCGGTTGGAGTATTGACGGTCCAAGATTTCAAAATCTTTCGAAAACTCCGTCGAATCCGGAACTTTCAAAATCCTTCGAAAACTCCGTCGAATCCGGAACTTTCAAAATCCTTCGAAAACTCCGTCAAAACCGGAACTCTCAAAATCCTTCGAAAACTCCGTCGAATCCGAAACTTTCAAAATCTTTCGAAAACTCCGTCGAATCCGGAACTTTCAAAAGCATTTCGAAAACTCTGTCGAATCCGGAACTTTCAAAGCATTTCGAAAACTCCGTCGAATCCGAAACTTTCAAAGCATTTCGAAAACTCCGTCAAATCCGGAACTTTCAAAATCCTTCGAAAACTCCGTCGAATCCGGAACTTTCAAAATATTTCGAAAACTCCGTAGAATCAGGAACTTTCAAAGCATTTCGAAAACTCCGTTGAATCCGGAACTTTCAAAGCATTCTGAAAACTCCGTCGAATCCGGAACTCTCAAAGCATTTCGAAAACTCCGTCGAATCCGGAACTTTCAAAATCCTTCGAAAACTCCGTCGAATCCGGAACTTTCAAAATATTTCGAAAACTCCGTCGAATCCGAAACTTTCAAAATCTTTCGAAAACTTCGTCGAATCCGGAACTTTCAAAACACTTCGAAAACTCCGTCGAATCCGGAACTTTCTCTTTCGAAATCTTTCGAAAACTCCGTCGAATCCGGAACTTTCAAAATCCTTCGAAAACTCCGTCGAATTCGGAACTTTCGAAATCTTTCGAAAACTCCGTCGAATCCGGAACTTTCAAAATCTTTCGAAAACTCCGTCGAAATCGGAACTTTCAAATCTTTTCGAACATTTCAAAAATTTACTCCGTCCCGAATTAAAGCTACTTTAATTTTGGAAAATGCATCTAGACATGGAATTTTGCAACCAAAATTTTTATGTCATCTACCCATAGTGTCAATTGAACTACATCCTAGTCAATTTCGACAAAGGCGCATAGCAAGGTCAAAAGCCCCAATCCGGGCACCAAAATCCCTAGTTCATTCCTAATCAAATTTCTAACATTTAAAGAATGCACATTCTTAAAATTAATGGAATTTGAAGGAAGCTTACTTGTCTCTCGATCCCTCCTTTGGAGTTGTGTCTCTCCCTAGCCGGGTAGAACTCCGCCGGATTCAATGGGTGAACAATGGTTCGAATGGTCCGAACCAACCGCGTTCTTTCATCATCGGTCCTTCCATGACGAGCCATTGGTTCCCAATCACCTTCCATAGCAATTTTCCTTCACAAATTTGAGCAAATCTTGCAATTTGGGGTGGAATTTTTCTCTCATTTCTCTCCTCTCTCGTCGGAAATAATGGGGGAAAAGGGATGGTTTGCGTCGGACTTGGAGCTGATTTGAACCTGGTCAAATTCAGATTCCTTCCAATTCTGTCCCTCAATTTATGGCAGTTCCAATTTTACTCCTTTTGGCCCCTAAAAGTGTAAAATTTCCCCTCAGTTAGACATTTCTAAACACCCCATCCCCCGAGGATAAATTCCCCATTAGTTTTCACTAACGCTTGTCTCCAGACGTTAAATTCCCAGTTAGTTTTCACTAACGCTCGTCTCCAGACGTTAAATTCCCAGTTAGTTTTCACTAACGCTCGTCTCCAGACGTTAAATTCTCAGTTAGTTTTCACTAACGCTCGTCTCCAGACGTTAAATTCCCAGTTAGTTTTCACTAACGCTCGTCTCCAGACGTTAAAATTCCCAGTTAGTTTTCACTAACGCTCGTCTCCAGACGTTAAATTCCCAGTTAGTTTTCACTAACGCTCGTCTCCAGACGTTAAATTCCAAGTTAGTTTTCACTAACGCCCGTCTCCAGACGTTAAATTTTATCCCCAGATGACGTTTGACATTCAAACGCTCAATCATGTCTCCGGACATTCTAGTTGCACCTCCGTCTTCTGACGTTAAAATTTCTAATGGTTTTCACCGTCGTTCATTTCCCCGGCAGCTGCAATAAGCCCGAACCCCAAGGCACGAACGCCTTGCAACAATCCCTCTTCGGCCATCTTCGTAAGCCCGAATATCTTTTCACTTCAGCAAGTGAACACATATCTCCCCGGCCGCCAGTCGTAAGCCCGATCGTCCCACCTCAGCGGCTATCAAGGTAAGCCCGCACAACAATCCCTCTTCGCCCATCAAGGTAAGCCCGAATGCTCATCCCCAGCAGGATTCTAAAGAAGAAACGTTGATCCTTCCGAGTTGTTAATAACGTCAGTTTAACACAACTGTTCCCATCATTGTTACCGTATCCCCAGCAGGATAAACCTGGCAGTCAACGTAAGCCCAGCATCCAAGGCACGAACGCCTTCGTCCCAGGATAAGCGTACCCTCGTTAACTCCGGTTTGAGGAGCCACACGCCCTCGTCAGTATCAGCAACTCCGGTTTGAGGCGCCACACGCCCTTGTAAGCTCCAGCCACTCCGGTTTGAGGCGCCACATGCCCTCGAAGGTTTCAGGAATCCCAGGTCCAGACGCCTCACAATAGTCTCCATTCAGGTTCCGATACCTGGCAATGGTCTCATTCAGGTTTAGACGCCTCCCAACAGTCCTGCTCAGGTCAAGGTCCCCACGTACGGCTCCTGGAACTTACGAACTACGATCGGCTTGATTCCCGCTCGGGATACGTAGGAATCCTTTCTCTAAGGGTACAGCCAGCTGACCGCCCAGGTCTTTCAAAATAAGGCATCCCGATTTGGATCCTTATCTTTTTCAACGACCCCATCTCCTTCGGAGGAGACGTCGCTGAGGGGCTAACTGTAAGTACCCAAATCCGGATCGTCAAAATCCGTCAGAAAGTTAACCGAAATCCATTAACTGGCCTGCTCCAGGTTAACCGGAACTCGTTAAACTCCCCGTTGTCAAGCCAACGAGACGTCCCGGGACTGCCCCATGCATACCGACGTCGAAACGTACTTAACACACGTCATCGCACATGAAAGTACGGCTTTCCCTGAAAAATGCACTTTCCGGCACTTTCCGGGGGCGTTTCGGACATTTTCCGGACTGTTATTTTAAAAAACGGACGAAACTGGGACCGGGGAACGAACTCCCACACCTTTGGTGAGTCATGGGACACGTGGCAGCCATGCCACAGCCCACCCATCACCTTTCAATAAGAAATCAAAGGGAAAAGACTAAAATACCCCTGGATTTCAGTCAAAGTCAGGCCGGACTCCCTGTGCAAATTTTCTGAAATTGCCAGCAAGCCCCTCAAAGTTCCAAAATACCCCAAAACCCTGGAAATCAGTCTAAGTCCGTCCGGACTCTTACTGCATTTTTCACCTATAAATAGAAGTTGCTGTCAAAGCCAAAGAGAGGATAATTTTACACCAAAAAATCACCACAGCCTCGGCCCTAAGCAGTTTCACCCCCTCCCGAGCCCCCGTTTGTCTCGATTCGCGTGAAACTTCCGTATTTCGATCAAATACGCCCCTCACCACTCCGAAACACCATTTCAAACTACTTTCCGTGTTCCGTACACACCCCCGAGCCAAAGGAGTTGACCCTAGCCATAGGTATAACTCCCTCTCTCTAAATCTCTCGTTTTGTCTCGGTTTACGCGCCAGTCGCTACAACCATTTCGAACAACGTTATTGAAATGTAGACGCCTCCGTCTAACGGGGTCCAATACGTTTTAGCCCCTCGATCCTCTTCTCTTCCCGTAAGAGAAGTAATCACGGGTTAAAACGGCGTTACGACCCCATTCCGTTTACTTTTTATGTCATTTACCATTTCGGATCGATCTATCCGTCGATCGTCACTTACTTTCTGTCATTTACAATTCCGAGCCATTTTGGCTCGTTGATCGTCATTTACTCTTCCGAGCCGTTTTGGCTCGTTGATCGTCATTTACTCTTCCGAGCCATTTTGGCTCGTTGATCGTCATTTACGATTCCGGATCGTTTGATTTCGTTGATACTGCTTTAAATACTGTCATTTACAAAGTCCGACCCGTTTGGATCGTGATAGTATTTACTTTTCAAAGTCCGAGTCGCAACCCGATTCGTTGATTGCATGTCATTTAATACGCGTTTTTCCCGTAAAAGTCGTTAACAATGTAATGCCCGGTTCAAAACCGGAGTTCGTCCTTCGAACTCTCTTTCAAAAAGCACGAAATGATGTTTGGCCTCCAAACGCTCATCTTCAAACTAAAAGCCGCCATTTGACACTTAAAATCATTTAATACGTTTTTTCCCGTAAAAATCGTTAACAATGACTCGCCCGGTTCAAAAAACCGGAGTTCGACCTTCGAACTCCTTTTCAAACTCAAAACCGACGTTTGCCACGCAAACGCTCATTTCCGTCTCAAAAATCGACGTTTGCCACGCAAACGCTCATTTCAAACTCAAAACCGACGTTTGTCATTCAAACGCTCGTCTTTTCAAACAAAGTCACCTAATCAACGTTTGACATTCAAATCAAGATTAAGATTGTCATTCAAGCCCCCATTTCAAAACACACACACACACACGTTTTCGAGAAAGGTAGAAAGACTCGTCATACGAGGCATTTCGGGTGATCTCGTAATACTCTTCCCGAAACGTAACGTGACCTCCGAACCTAACAATCTCTGGTACTCAAAGCTTTTTACTCGTTTTTGCTACCAATAAAAATGATCCCCTGTTTTCAAAGCCTTTTCCTTAGTTTTTGCTACCAATAAAAACGACACCATTTTCACAATAGCCGTTTCTCATCGTTTGGGCTCAAAATACAAAAACCGCGTGGCGACTCCTCATTTTCCTTCCCATGAGCGAGGTCTCAGACACCAACCCCCCGCGAAAAACAACCGCCCTTTCCGCGCCCCGCGTGCGCGAAAGGTCCGTGTAATTTCACTTATGCCTTACAATTTTGTACTCGATTCAGAGGCGGTCGGTTTCTTTCTCGAAATGGGAGCCATTATCAGATATCATCTCTTGTGGGACCCCGTATCGGCAGATGATGTTGTGCTTGATGAATTCTGCTACCTTTCTGGCATTCAAAACTTTGTAGGAGGCGGCCTCTATCCATTTAGTGAAATAGTCGATGGCTACTAAGATGAAACAGTGCCCATTGGCTCCTGCGGGCGTGACCTTTCCAATCACATCTATGCCCCACGTTGAGAATGGCCAAGGGGATGTCATAGGGTACAACAAGGAAGGCGGTGCATGCTTAAGGTTGGCGTGTATCTGACACTTATGGCATTTCTTGACCATGATGGTACAGTCGGCTTCCATGGTTAACCAAAAGTACCCTTGTCTGATGATCTTTTTGGCGAGCATGTTTCCGCTCATGTGGGTTCTACATACTCCTTGATGAACATGGTCCATTATTTCTTGGGCTTCTTCTTCGGTGGCATAAAGGAGGTTTCCCTGGGAGTATTTTTTGAATAGACGGCCAGCAATGATGACGTAATTAGCTGCCAGTCTCCTAAGGGCAATTTGAGTTTTCTTGTCGACCTCAGGCGGAATGGTTCCATCTAGGATGAAATGCCATATGTCATAGTACCATGGTTTCTTTTCGTAGTCTTTGATGGTGGCGTGTTCAGATAACCACTTGTCTTTGCAGTCATGGAGGTCTATAACGGCGCAGTAGGCAGGAGTTGCTCGTCGGGTTATTTTGAAGGGTTTTACGACCTTTCATGTAGGGATTTCGACCAAGGAGGCAAGTGTAGCCAATGCGTCAGCAAACCGACTTTTGTCACTAGGGAGATAGTGGAATGAGACATCATGGAATTGTTGCACCAACTCTTGGAGGTGGGCATTGTATTTTTGAAGGGTTGGATCTTGGATCCTCCATTTTTTCAGTGTCTGATTGATGATCAACTGGGAGTCCCCAAATACCTCGAGTTCGGTCACGTTACGTTCTAGGGCTGCTTCGAGTCCCGCTATGCAAGCTTCATATTCGGCAGTGTTATTAGTGGTGCAAAAGTCAAGACAGATTGCTAGTGGAGTATAGATGTCGTCAGGATCCACTAACAACATTCCGATGCCGAAACCTTTCTTATTGACACCCAATTCTGAGCCCATCGGAGCAGAGTAATACCACTCTAAGTCTCGCATTGAGTCAAGAGTAGAAATCCACCATTTTGTCATGTTTCGTTAAGTTTTGACTAACGACCATTAGTTTGGACTAAACTGCATACGGGATAATGAGGGAAGGACAGAACTGTCCACTTAGCAGCCTTGTCCCGCGTGGAACACTCATGTCTCGCGCGAGACTAAGCTTCTGCAGACGTGGAGAAGCCAGTTTCCTCATCGATTTCAACCTCTTTCTTGATAAAATCTCATCAATCCGGTCCTCCAATAGAATTTGAGTTCTAGAACCTTCCCAGGGGGATTTCCCTCTCCACCTTCATCTCTCCAACATCCTATAAATATTTGAAGACTTTCAGTATTTCGGATCCCGGACACTCCGGTCGACCTCCGACATTTTACTGGTTTCTCTCCCTGAAAGATTCCTGTAAATCACCCCCTAAAATCACCTAATGTTTGTTTATCAACCTTGTTGATCAACAAACGTTAAAGAAAGAATCAAGAACTAAGGCGAAGCTCTGTCCGCATCAAGATTCGACTCTACGCTTGAGTCAAAACTCTGTCCAAGTCTCTTTATAAGAGGTAATCTTCCTCCCCTTTTCTAATTGATTGTTAGAGTGGTATAATACATCAAATCTAGGATCGGCCTAGAGCCACCCGAAATCATGGGGACGGTCTCGAAGCAATCGATCCTATATTTCGTTTAACCTATTTAAATGGATTCTTTTACTTGTTTATTAAAATGCCTTTTTCTTTGAAAACCCCCTCTTTGCAAGACTGATCTCTGGATTGGGTGGAATGGGTTCTCCTTGACCTTCCCATTCCATAACCTAAGGCCCGAACCCTAAATCTTTCAAAAAATGGTTTTTTTTTATGTTTTCTAACCAAATAATATAGGTGGCAACTCTCAAAACAAACAAAGTCCGGGAAAGACGAGCCTTTTCCCGCGCACCGCTACAGCTTGGCGACTCCGCTGGGGAAAAATAAATTTAAAGTGGCTTAAACTTGCGTTAATAAAAAGGGGTTTTTAAATAAAAATCATTTTTTTACTCAGATCAGGCTAGTCTCGCACGAGACAACTCTCTGTCTCGCGCGAGACAATGCTTCGATTTACTGTTTGTTTTCTGGTTTTCCCGTTCGTCTCAAAGATTCGAGATACGAGTCGAACACGTAAAAGGGATTCCAGATTACATTATCTGCAGAGTTCTTTCATCTTAAGGCTTTCCTTAAGATGTAGAACTCGAATCCATATTTAGTTTAAATAATTGATTATTGATTATTATTTATAACTGCGTGTGATTGGGTTTTTAAATTTAAAGTCCGGTCCAATGGGGATTCAGGAGTTATAATTAAATTATTTATTTCTCTCTCTTTGATTAAGTGGAACTACGACGGCCAGAGTCTTCCAAATTTGGGAGAAACGTAGGCAACCACTTGGTGCGGCCATTATTTATTTTCCTTTTAATTTTCAAAAAATATATCTCTTTTATCTATCACCTAGATTGACTCTCACACACGCGCACTCATGCTATATCTGTCATTGCACTATATACCCCGATTAACCCGGGACCCACAGTAAGGACGGATGACGGTAACCACCTAGTCGCCGGTCTCTCCGAAGTTGGATCATCCCACTCCGCTTATTCAATACACCTAGATTGTCATATCGCGGGGAGCCTAGCCTTCCAGCCCTGCATCGCCACATATCATATAGAATGTCTTTCTAGGATCACTCCATGACCGGTCGGTTTTGACTTGGTGATCTTTATTGTTTTTTGACCAAAATAAAGCCATGTAAAATTGATCATAAAGGACTCGAAATAGTCCCTTTGGAAAAGTCCCTTCGGAATGACCCTTTCGGATTTGTCTCTTCAAAAGAAAAGTAGTCCCGTAAAAAAAAATCCTTCAAACAATCTTACATGGCTTTGTTTTACAAAAATCGGACTGATTACTTAGTCGTTAGGTTTTGATAAAAACCTTAGAAGCCCCTCAAAATGGATTCTCCGTTCCGACCAAAAATTAGGTTTATCAAAAACTGACTTTTCGTGTGGTTGTCTCGCGCGAGACTACCTGTCCCGCGCGGGACAATGTCTCTGTTTGCTGTGCTGAGCCTGAACCGTTTAAGCCTTCTTCCGACTAGTTGGGGCTAGATTTGATCCTGATACCATCTCTGCATCTTCTGTGTCAGTTTTCCGAAGCTACTCAACCTCAAGACTCCCAACACAATGTCTACGGAAAAGTACTTTGTCACCAAGAAGGACCTTGAAGAGGAAGGTTTGCGGGAGATGACCAAGTCTCTTATCGCTGAGATGGAGCATGTGGAAGGTTGGAGGGAAGCCTTCGACGTACCCACTACTCGGATTGCTAGGGATTTTCGGAGGATGGAAAGTGACTCTGACAGTGGGCGATCATCCGTTCAAGAAGAACTAGGTGACTTCAAAGCTCAACATGCCAAAGCCCTACGACAAATTGAAGACAATGATGCATGGCACAATTTGGAAGAATCCATTCATGCTAACAAGACAAGCATGCTGATTGATGAGCTTGAAGAGGTCAAAGGTGAACTCGAGACTATGACTCAAAAGTGTAGTGCTCTCGAAGCCCATATCGAAGACGACATCGATGAGAGGGTCAAGTATTGCCTCAATTCCCTTTATCGTGACCTCAAGGAGCAAATGGAGGTAGAATATCAGTCTCGCCACAACACCTTTGTGCAGCACTATGAGAACCATATCTGAGACCTCCATAATCAAATGGCTAAACGAAGGAAGGGGAGGACTTTACCGACATTGGGAGGATCTCTCTTGGGCATCTCTTCAGAAGCCTTCATAAGGATGGAATGATAAGCCCAATGGAGGGTTATCAGCCTAGGAGGGAAGGTCGAGCTCCACACCTCTACTACTACTACCATCAGTGCCATGGCCATCATACCGACGATTGCTCAAACTTGAAGAATGCAGTCCAAGACTTAATTGATAACGACACCGTCAGAGTTACTCCTAGCGGTGGTGCCATAGGTTAGAGGAAGTTAGAGAAATGAGAGATTTCTTTCCTTTTTCAGTCATTTACTTTTATTTGCAAGAGAAACGATTAATAGTCTAGTTTAGTTCGGGTACTACTTGCCTAAAATCCTCATTTGAGGGCAAGAGTATCAAGTTTTCTTTTCAATAATAGTTTAGTCAGTATCTTTCCTTTCACTTCTGATTACTTATTCAGTGGCTTTGAGATTGAGAAAGATAACACCGTAAATGTTATAGAAACTTGCAACGAAAACGACTACTCTAAAGCACTTTGATTTTTCGGAAACCTTCCTGTTTGGAGAATGATGCAAGCAAAAGGGTACTTTCCTGGCTTGGGACTTGGCAAACACTTGCAAGGGGTAATAGAGCCACCGCCCATTCCCCCATCGCACACAAAGCATGGCCTAGGATACATCATTTCCATCCATGATGAAAGTGATGAAGAAGAGTGCGACTTCACTAAGATCAAGTGGGAAGGAACTGCCTACAGAAATGACAATAACCCAAAGGCTGCAATCTCGAACCATACCGGAAGACACTCAACGGCTACTTCGTTCGAGAAGGAGAAAGCATCCCGTACTTTATCTTTTCAGAACCATGGACTGACGATAAGGGAAAGCGCCATCTGGGCTTTGAAATCTTCAATGACTGCGACTCTTCTTCAGATGAAACAGAACCCGTCCCACTAATCCTTAAAGATTTGTGGGGCACAAAGGCAGAAATAACCAGCGAATGGGACTTTGTGTTGGGAGAAGACATGCTGCGACAGTTCGAGACCCTGTGCCGGCTAGAAGACAGCCAGATCCATGCAATATCCAAGGGGGACACTTCAACTATGATTATACGAAGGTAATCCAGAAATGTGATAAGCTAATTCTAAACTGGCACGTCACTGGGGGACCAGTTGTTGATGAAGACTTTATGATCAAAGAGCTTGGTTGTACTCCCCATCCCCACAGGACGATAGGCCCTATAGCTTTCACTTTAGAGTCAAGCTCCCCCTCTGATGAATTCACTCAAGAGGAAATTGAGGTGGTGGCCGAGCATGTATTCCCCTACTTCCTTAATGAAAACTTTGATCTTTTCGAGTACCCTGAGATTGCTAACATCGTGAATGATGAATTAACTAATAATAATCAATATAACGAACAAGTTATTAATGAATCATATGATGAGATAGATCAAGAAAACAAACAAATTTTAAAACAATTAGCAAAGCAAGTAGGTCATTGTGGAAAGAATGGTTCTTTTGACAATGAAGAAATGCAAACGGTTAATCTTGGGATGGCGGAAGACCCCAGAGAAACCAAGATCGGCAGCTTCTTCAAGGGGGAAGACAGAGAAACCCTAACGCAGCTCCTCAGAGAATATGTCGACGTATTCGCTTGGTCCTACAAAGATATTCCAGGGTTAAATCAGTCGATCGTAGAGAACAAGATACCGCTGCTACCTAACGCCAAACCAGTCAAACAGAAACTACGCAGAATTAATCCCGAATGGTCAATGTAAGTGAAAGAAGAGATCATGAAACTCTTGAACGTAGGGTTTATCAAGGTGATTGAATACCCGGAATGGCTAGCTAACACAGTACAAGTGGCCAAATCGAATGGGAAAGTACGAGTCTGCATTGACTTCAGAGACTTGAACAAGGCATTCCCTAAAGATGACTTTCCGCTACCAAACATAGACATGTTGGTCAATGCTACCGCGATTTACAAGGTCCGCTCATTCGTGGATGGTTTCGCAGGGTACAACCAAATTCTCATGGCAGAGGAAGACCAATACAAAACAACGTTCACCATACCTTGGGGAACGTTCTGTTATACGGTCATGCCTTTTGGTCTGAAGAACGCTGGGGCTACTTCCCAGAGGGCGGTCACGACGCTCTTCCATGACATGATCCACAAATAAATAGAGGTATACGTGGACGACATGATTATCCAATCCAAAGGGACAGATGGTCAGCACTTCATAGATCTGAGAAAATTATTCAATCAATTGAGACAACACAAGATGAGGCTTAACCCTGCAAAATGCTCATTCGGGGTGGTCAAAGGGAAGGTCTTAGGATACATGGTCACCGAATGTGGCATAGAAGCAGATCCCGCTAAGATAAAGGCCATCATAGACATGACTCCACCCAGAACACAGAAAGAAGTGAAGGGATTCATGGGCAGACTCCAATACATCAGTCGATTCATCAATCAACTGACTACAATGTGCGATCCTATCTTCAAGCTACTCAAGAAAAATGCACCTCAAGAATGGACCGAGGAATGTCAAGAGGCATTCGAGGAAGTTAAGCATTACTTAACCTCCCCACCCATCCTAGTTCCACCACACATGGAGAAACCCTTGAAACTCTACCTCACGGTTACTGACAATGCACTAGGGGCTATGCTTGCTCAAGAACAGCCAGGTTAACACACAGAGAATGCAATTTACTTTATCAGTCATCGATTCCAAGGCAGTGAATTAAACTACTCTCCACTCGACAAGTCTTGTGCTGCTCTCGTCTGGGTAACACAGAGACTAAAGCACTACATGACAGCCTTCCCAGTTTGTCTCATCGCGTGAATGGATCCTATGAAATACATCCTAGACAAATAATATTTGTCTTCATGCCTTGCTAAGTGGTATTTCATGCTCGCGGGATATGATATCACTTACGTCACTCAGAAATCCGTCAGAGGCAGTGTATTCGCAGATCAGTTGGCCGAATTTCCTTGCGACGAAGTGAAGGGGGAAGACCCGCGATCCCTGATGAGGACATCATGAGTATAGAAGACGAAAATAAGTGGAAATTATTTTTTGATGGCGCAGCCAAAAAGAAAGGTTTTGGCATCGAAATGCTGTTGGTAGATCCAGACGACATCTATACTCCACTAGCAATACGCCTTGACTTTGACGCCACTAATAACACTGCCGAATACGAAGCTTGCATAGCGGGACTCGAAGAACCCCTAGAACGCAATGTGACCGAACTCGAAATATTCAAGGACTCCCAGTTGATCATCAATCAGACACTGAAGAAGTGGAGGATCCAAGATCCAACCCTTCAAAGATACAATGCCCACCTCCATGAATTAGTGCAAAAATTCCAAGATGTCTCATTCCACTATCTCCCTAGAGACAAAAATCGATTTGCTAACGCATTGGCTACACTTGCTTCTTTGGTCGAAATCCCTGCAGGAAAAGCAGTAAAACCCTTCAAAGTAACCCGGTGAGCGACTCCTGCCTACTGCGCCGTCATAGACCTTCCTGACTACAAAGACAAGTGGTTATCCGAATGCGCCACCATTGAGGACTCCGAAAAGAAACCATGGTACTATGACATGTAGTATTTCATCCTACATGGAACCATCCCGCCTGAGGCCGACAAGAAAACTCAAGTTTCCTTTAAAAGACTGGCAGCCAATTATATTATCATTGCCGATCGTCTATTCAAAAAATACTCCCAGGGGAACCTCCTTTGCGCCATCGAAGAAGTGGCCCAACAGATAATGGACCATGTTCATCAAGGAGTATGTGGAACCCACATGAGCGGAAACATGCTCGCCAAAAAGATCATCAGACAAGGGTACTTTTGGTTAACCATGGAAGCCGACTGTACCAGCATGGTTAAGAAATGCCATAAGTGTTAGATATACGCCAATCTACAGCATGCACTACCTTCCTTGTTGTATCCTATGACATCCCCTTGGCCATTCTCAATATGGGGCATAGATGTAATTGGAAAGGATACACCTGCAGGAACCAACGGGCACTGTTTCGTCTTAGTAGCCATCGACTATTTCACTAAATGGATGGAGGCCGCCTCCTACAAAGTTTTGAATGCTAGAAAGGTAGCAGAATTCATCAAGCAAAACATCATTTGCCGATATGGGGTTCCACAAGAGATGATATCTGATAATGGCTCCCATTTCGAGAAAGAAAACGATCGCCTCTTAATAGAGTACAAAATCGTAAGGCATAAGTCATCTCCTTACAGGCCTCAAATGAATGGAGCAGTTGAAGCCGCAAACAAAACAATCAAAACCAACATCAGAAAAATGTCGGTCAATGGAAAAGATTGGCTCGACAAGCTACCCTTCGTACTTTGGGGATACCGCACTTCAGTCCGAACAACTACAGGTGAAACTCCGTACGTCCTCACATACGGGATGGAAGCTGTTGATGGATAAAAATCCTCTTGTAATAAAATACCTAGCAAGTGTACTAGCTACCGTTGTAGTAGTATGCACAAGCAAGGGTCGAATCCACAGAGACTTGAGTGAATTAAAAAGTTGATTTAATTAGTGTAAAGTAACCAGGGGGTTTTTGATTTTGATTGATTTAAACTAAATCAAATTGAAAAGCAAATAAATTAAACTAATGAAAATAAAGCAAAGATTGAAATCAAGAATGACAAGGATTTATGGATTGGGTTTCACAATACATTCACTTTATGCTATTTTATCACTTAAAGAAGACATCAATTTCATTCTAGGGTTCATTCGCAAAATCATGAGTTGGGACGGTTTGGTGTGCGATTTGCAACTCAAATATTCTCTTTTTATTATACTTCCAGTTACGTTTAATATAATAATTCAAGAAAGCCTTAAGAACAAAAGAATAATTGAACATAAACCAATTGATTTCAGTTACGTCCTCAATTAGGTCTAAGTAGTAAAATAATGGTCATGTATCCATGCCCGAGTTACCGTAACAATGGATACCCACAAATTCTTGGGCCAAAAGTGTCTTAACATAAATCTGAAACCCTAGAACGAATTAAAACTATTTTACCACTCTAGAAAGAAATTGAATTATTATTGAAAAGCTATAGCATAAAGATCATGTAATGTTAATAATAAATCCGCAAATCTAATATTTAGCTACTCATAATCATAATAAAAATTACAAAATTAAAATAAATAAAAGAAACCTGACTCGAATCGTAATAAAAAGAAACAATGGCTGCTGTTCTTGAGGTTGCTGTGAACAGTACCTCGGCTCCTTCCCCTTCAAAAAAACAACAATTGTTGTATTTATATATTATAATAATAACCTAGGCTAGCCATGCAGAAAGGCCCAAACCAATCAAGCTGACTCGTGCAAATGAGTCATTCCCACTCAGCCGAGTCGTTCTGATCAAATGCTCTGTTTTTGACATTTTTCCAGCTTGGCCCAGCCTTGGCCCATTTTCCTTCACATTGGCCTGGCCACTTTCAGCAATTCCCTCGTCCATGACTTGCATTTGTCTCAGCCAGTTGCCTTGTTTTGGCCCAATTTGTATTCGGTTCACAATAATTGCGGCAGTCGCACTTTGGTCATTATAAAAATTTCTTTTGCACCTTAGTCCTTGAAATTTTATATTTTCACTTCAGCCCATGAACTTTCATAAAATAAAATTTCTCCCAATTTTCCATAATTTCAATTTGGTCTCTGAACTTTCAAGATTTACATTTTGGCCCTTGAACTTCCAAAGTGGGTGCAAATATTCTATTTTCAGCATTGTTGCACTTCAGCCCCTGAACTATCAAAACACTCAAATATACATTAAATTTCCAAGGTTTCGAACAGAAAATAAGCTTAGGAACATATCTTTTGGATGGGTAAAACCACATCCATTAAATACCCCCAAACTTACCTTTTGCTAGTCCTCGAGTAAAACAAAATAACTAAACAAAAACAAAACTACCCTAATAACTAAAAACAATCAACATAAAATATTTTTGATATGTTCTCAATATATACAAGGTTGTCGGCCAATCAAGTCTGAGATTCTCACAAAATATGCTAAACAAGTGCCGATAAGAATGTGCAATTACAATTACATTAATGCATCTAACCCACAATTTTCCACCTCGGCCTGAATGATGAATGAAATATGAGAGATCATGATCACTAAGATAAGATTGTTTATGGGTTCACTAAGACATGCCCTACATCACAGATAACAATACAATTTACAAGGATACTCATATGCACGAATACGCACTTGTCAACCCGATTACTCAATATTTAACAAAAATAATGGCTTTAGGTTAAGTCCACAACAATTGTGGGGATAGGTTCACGGTTACAAACGAAGGAATGGACATACAAACACAAGAATGTGAAATTAAACGCCTTCCATTGCATAATATTCCTTCTGGAATTTCAGTTTTTTCGCTCACCTTTGTTTCCCCAATGCTTCAACCCCCAAACTAGACTTTGTCATACTTTATACACTTGGGGTTGAAAGCATTTCCTCGCTCAATAAATGTCACTTATCAATTATACTTCACAAAATTAGGGGGCAAGCTTTTTTTTTTTTTTTTTTTGCCCCCTTTTATACAATACACATCCACTTCACAATTTTTGACCTTGACCTCACACATTCCCTTAAATTCCCAATGTAACCCCCAAACTGATCGTTTCTAATTCCACATTCTTGCAAAGGTAGGATAAACTTATTCTAGGTGTCAAGGGTTAGGGAGTAGGCATCAAATGAAGGCGAATGGTGATCTAGATGTTCCATTCTTTCTAAAAAGGCTCAACATGGGATCAAGTGACAATTCATATATAGATAGTGACGAGAAAGTTGAAGGCTCACAAGAGAGTTGTCAAAGAAATAAAAGCCATAAATATCAAGTAATCTATTAATTTTTTATTGACAAGCATGCAACCATGTTCTAGGACCCCCGAGAATGTCAAAGTGAACCCATAAAGGACACCTAAATTAATGACCATGATCAAGAAATATAATGGAAGTGAATGGTGGTGCAATTGTGTTTTACATGTATTAATGCAATTCTAATAAACAAATTCAAATTGGCACAAACTTAGCAAAATTCAATTAAAACCCTCAAATCATCACGGACGTTGGCCAATTTCCAAACATATAATGAGAACAAAATTTTTAAATTTTTCTATTTTTTTGTGAGGGTGACACTATATACACTCCCCTATAAGCCCACAAACTAGGAGAGATATCTACCCCCAATCTCAAAACATGCTATGTCCTCATAGCAAAGAGAACAAAAACATGTATCGGGTTCAAAGGACGATATGACACAATAAAGCAAATAAACCGTACCTACTTGGGTTGCCTCCCAATTAGCGCATTTGATTAAGGTCATTAGCCCGACCGTTGCTCCCGTTTGGACTTCACCTTCCGTCCTTTGGCCCACTTCATGGTTTCGCGGGTCCTTATGTTTAGTTCATGCCCCATGTAAATTCCTCGAGCTTTGATATTGTTTTGTGCCCAATGGAATTTTTGACGTTTCAAATTCTTGGGCTTCTTTTCTTTCAAACTCTCGCCACTTTCTTCTCCCACAAAAACAGGGGGAGGTACAAGAATGATTGCCAATTTTTCTTCATTTCCAAGGTGATGGATAGGATTTTCACTATGGCCACATTCATTAGCCTTGTCAGATATGAGCGCACCACCTTGCACCGAATCATAGACCCACCCTTCACCACCATACAAAGCCAACTCAGGCTCCTCAATGGCTTGTTCATGCCCTGTCTTCTCTAAATTCTCTACATCCTCCCTCTCTATACACCCACTTGCACTAACACAAAGTGATTCATCCTTAGAGTCATTATTGGGGATTTCATAGACAAAATTCCCCTTTGATTTCTTCGTGAGATGCTTTTGTTCTAGTGGTGGTAAATGAAAAGCTGAATCATAAACACACTCTTCCCCATTATCATTCGTATACCAAACTAGGGTTGAAGGTGTCTCTTCAAAATAACAGCTAACAGCAGGAGTATGTACCAGATCGGTGTGAGAAGAAGAATGTACCTCATAGCTTATGGAACTCTCATCTCGAAGCGTGGTGATTGACTCAACATGATCAGGCTGAATTAGACTTGAATCCGATTCTTGCTTCCTCAATGCCTTCAATATTGTGTCAATGTGTCCATATATTTTACTCAATACTGCTTCGGTCTGTTTCTCTTGTTCCATTCTCTGCTCTTTCATCTCTTCCAATTGTTCCTCCCAATATTGCTTTTGAGGTGGCGGAGGTGATGGGTCATAGTACATTGGCTCTCGCTCATTCCACGTCATGTTTGAATAATTTTTCCACCCTTGGTTATATGAGTTGGGAGGAATACCATATGGAGGTTGCCATGACTGGAAAGAATTTCTTTCTTGTACCTGTGGATAATATTCAGAAAAATATGTCCTAGACGGACAAACATTAGTAGCATGAGAATAAGACCCACAATTTTGACCCGACTCATACATGCTATAATTATTCATTCTATGCATTCTTGAGTCCCCAAACAAATAACAATAAAAATAAAAAAAAAGAAAATTATGTACACTAAAAATAAATAAAAGAAATTATTTACACTACCTAAATTAACTTGTTAAATTACGACAAGTCCCCGGCAACGGCGCCAAAAACTTGATGGATAAAAATTCTCTTCTAATAAAATACCTAGCAAGTGTACTAGCTACCATTGTAATAGTATGCACAAGCAAGGGTCGAATCCACAGAGACTTGAGTGAATTAACAAGTTGATTTAATTAGTGTAAAGTAACCAGCGGGTTTTTGATTTTAATTGATTTAAACTAAATCAAATTGAAAAGCAAATAAATTAAACTAATGAAAATAAAGCAAAGATTGAAATCAAGAATGACAAGGATTCACGGATTGGGTTTCACAATACATTCACTTTATGCTATTTTATCACTTAAAGAAGACATCAATTTCATTCTAGGGTTCTTTCACAAAATCATGAGTTGGGTCGGTTTGGTGTGCGATTTGCAACTCAAATATTCTCTTTTTATTATACTTCCAGTTACGTTTAATATAATAATCCAAGAAAACCTTAAGAACAAAAGAATAATTGAACCTAAACCAATTGATTTCAGTTACGTCCTCAATTAGGTATAAGTAGTAAAATAATGGTCATGTATCCATGTCCGAGTTACCGTAGCAATGGATACCCACAAATTCTAGGGCCAAAAGTATCTTAATATAAATCTGAAACCCTAGAACGAATTAAAACTATTTTACTACTCTAGAAAGAAATTGAATTATTATTGAAAAGCTATAGCATAAAGATCATGTAATGTTAATAACCAATCCGCAAATCTAATATTTAGCTACTCATAATCATAATAAAAATTACAAAATTAAAATAAATAAAAGAAACCTGACTCGAATCGTAATAAAAAGAAACAATGGCTGCTGTTCTTGAGGTTGCTGTGAACAGTACCTCGGCTCCTTCCCCTTCAAAAAAACAACAATTGCTGCATTTATACATTATAATAATAACCTAGGCTAGCCGTGTAGAAAGGCCCAAACCAATCAAGCTGACTCGTGCAAACGAGTCGTTCCCACTAAGCCGAGTCGTTCTGATCAAATGCTCTGTTTTTGACATTTTTCCAGCTTGGCCCAGCCTTGGCCCATTTTCCTTCACTTTGGCCTGGTCACTTTCAGCAATTCCCTCGGCCATGACTTGCATTTGTCTCAGCCAGTTGCCTTGTTTTGGCCCAATTTGTATTCGGTTCGCAATAATTGCGGCAGTCGCACTTTGGTCATTATAAAAATTTCTTTTGCATCTTAGTCCTTGAAATTTTATATTTTCACTTTGGCCCATGATCTTTTATAAAATCAAATTTCTCCCAATTTTCCATGATTTCAATTTGGTCCCTGAACTTTCAAGATTTAAATTTTAGCCCTTGAACTTCCAAAGTGGGTGCAAATATTCTATTTTCAGCATTGTTGCACTTCAGTCCCTGAACTATCAAAACACTCAAATATACATTAAATTTCCAAGGTTTCGAACAGAAAATAAGCTTAGGAACATATCTTTTGGATGGGTAAAACCACATCCATTAGCTGTTCTACCAATAGAGTTGGAAATACCATCACTAAGGGTTCTCCTAGAAAACCAAGTGAATGAAGTCGACTGGTTAGAAAACAGATACGAAGAGCTAGCCCTGCTAGACGAAAGAATGCTGAAAGCAGCCGAGCACACTCAAGCTTACCAAAGAAGAATGACAAGAGCTTTCAACAAAAAGGTCAAGACAAGAAACATCAAAGTAGGCGACCTGGTTCTCCGCGAATATCGCCCTGGACCTTTCAAGCCTCTAGGCAAGTGGGGACCGAGATGGATATGACCCTACGTTGTTAAGAAGATATTCTCTAGGGGAGCCCTTCAGCTGGTGGACTTAGACGGAGATCAGCTACCAAAGTCGGTCAACATGGACAAGCTCAAGAAATACTTCGATTGACGTGGCCTCTTAAAAATAAAAAATCGCTCGATAGGTTGAAAATCCCGAAAGGGGTGGCCTATGAAAAAATTAGAGCTTGCACAAGAAAAGAAGCTCGCTAGATTGAAAACCTGAAAGGGCGGTCTAGGCAAAAGCAAGGGTGTGCATTAAAAAAAAAAAAGAAAGGCCTTGTCTCGCGCGAGACTACCCTTCGACCAGAAATCGAAATTTTGTCATTTTTCTCTCAAAAATGAACTACGTTAGACCTGAGCCTCTTATTTAATTGTTGTAAAAGAGGAACGTAGGAAGCCTTCGGGTTCGGTCTAATCAAATAAATAAATCAAATTTTGTCCTTTTATTAATCGAATGCGAAAAGGAAATCCTAACGACAACGACTAATTTACTAAGCTAACAATCTTGAAAAAAAATCAAATAAATAAAACAATTGATCTATCAAAGCAATCTCTTGGTACTCTCTAGGATCTAGTCTTTCATTGACTTGGTAGGCCGGCGGACATGATCGCTACCGTCATCTCGATCTCTCTTGTGATTTAGATCCTTCGAAGCAGAACATCCTTCAAGACGAGTGAAAACAGACCTCGAAAGCCTTTTGAAAACATGGGGCCTATCCAAAGCTTGCATCTTTCCGGGAAGACCCTTACCTCATCTCTCGTACCAATCCCCATCAAAAAAATCTTGGGTTGGATCAGTCCGTACATTAGCAGGATCAGATTAGGCCTCGCTCCTTCTCAAAATACTGCTCGTCACGAAGGAATCTCCTAGCAGTGAAAGCCGCAGATCATCAATCTTCTCCACACTTGGGTGACCGGTATGAAGGAACCAATCCAAGTACTTGTCAGATAAGAAGACACTTGTATCAAATGTCCGAAGGTTTGACCAACGATCTCGACTAGTCCTTCACCCCATGCTTGAGCTAACACCTTCGCAAACTCCACACCAATATAGGACACTTCGCGAGAGGCTCCTTCAAAAAGATAAGTGTCCTGCTGTTGGCCAAACTGACGTAGCACCCGCTTGGGAAAGTAGAAAGACGAATCTCGCAAACCCGGAAGAACAACCCTGTCAAAACCCTTGGTATTGCAACATACTTGTTCAGCTCCAATAAGGTGGACACCAAATAATATCTGCAGTGGTGGCCTTTGCAATCAACTTGGCCCACTCATCCACCGAAAGATCTTTGATTAGCAACATCCTCATATGGTACATAAAGGGATAATAATCCAACGGAGGAGCTACCAACTTGAGATGTTCCCTAAGCCAAATAGTCAACAAAAGAGGACTCCCTTGATTCATGGCACCGGTCTTATGCAAATCATCAAGACCATAAAGGGTCTCACCCAAGATTAGCGGAATAATGTTCCTAGAACGTTTCCTAGCCTGCAGAAAAATTTCCACCAATTGGGAGTCAACCAAGCCATCCCTGCACGTGAACAAAACATCTTCGAAAAGAGAAAGGGCCAGAAAGTTCCATTTGTAAACATGGAAGGCCTCGTCATCTGAATCTCCGCTAAAGCGTTCAGGAAAAGAAGAGCAATCCACCCATTTGCGTTGAACCAACTCATAGCAAGTGTCAAGGGGATCCCCAACAATTCGTTCAAAGCTTCTGAATGGTTCCTATCGAATTTAGGAACAACAATCTCACCAGTTAAAGGCATATCAAAGATAATAGCAAATTCCTCAACGGTAGGAACCATCTCATTAAGAGAGAAATTAAAGAGATGAACAGAGGGATCCCAAAATCGAGCAGCACCCTGCAGAAGATTCCAATCCAGTTGGAGGTTCTTCAAAGTGAAAAGGATTCTGAATCCGAATTCTGCAATAAACTTATTGCGAGATTGATTACGAAACGATCTCACAAACTTCCTTGATGCTTGCTTGAATGCTTCGACTACATCGGACGACAGAGAAAAATCATCGACAATCATGGACGTTGGGATGATCTCCTTGGAAGCCATGGATCACAGGGTTGGAAAAGAAAGCAAGAATCCGACCCTAACAGGATATCTCTGTGATTTGAGAGGCCTGAATGAGTTATCTGGCCGGACTGCAGGGTGAATATATAAGGGAAAACTGACAGAATCATGTTCAAAGAAGAAAAGAACTCTTCCTGAGAAGCGTGTCTCGCGCGAGACACCTTGTCCCGGGCGATACAATCCTTCGAAAATCTCAGCAGCCCTCCTGCACAAACAATTGATCTAGCCCCGACTTGATGAAGCATGTCCCGAAACCTGCAAATGCAGTTCCTAATATGAAATGTATGCATCAAAACCAGGCTCAAAACCTTGGCCTAAATGGTCATTTCATTCCATCATGGAAGTCGAGAAAGTTAAAAAATTAACTAGACCTAGCATTAAGAATTAAGAAAATCTTGTTATTAGGCTACCTACGTGCTAACAGGTACAAGAAAAGAAAATTGTCTGGGTCCACCCGGCCAATATTTACAACTTTTCAAGTGATATATGAGGAGAAAGGGGCATCACGCCATCATGTTCCCCGAGCTGCCGGCACCTCCATCATCTTCACCGCCGTCGGGGCTGCCGTCCCTCCTTGATCGTTTGGCTCCACAAGACGGGGTCACTGCAGAGGCTATCATCGATGCCGCCGAAGCCGAACCCGCCTTTTGGAATAGCCTCTCGGACATATCCAACAACACAAACATCAGGCCAGCCATCCTGCTCGCGCTACAATCATAATCCTTCCGGACATGATGACCTGTTAAACAAAGAAAAGGTGCTCAGATGAAGTCACACATATATACATATGTGGACGAATATGGGAAACAGTATAAACAAGAAGTGTACCGAAGATGCATGGGGGGGCGACGATAACCCTTCAGAATCTGATCTGGGGTCGCAATATGACCCACCATCTGCATACCTCCCATCATATACGTGAAGCTCGGAGGACCATAATCTAGTAAAAAAGTCACAGGACCCGCATAGTGTGACGAAGAGCTTGGGGCTGACGAACCTGACACAGAGGCAGAAGCAAAAGCTCGAGCACGTGACCGCCTACCACCTACAACAAGGGGACCCATCAGGCAAGGCAAGAACTCCTCATATGAAGCCCCTCGAACAACACAATCTGTCATCGCATAGCCATTCACAAGATGGGCATAATCTCCATCAGGAATGAAGTGGGTAGGATGCATCACCCTAGGCAGATCCTCCGGCACCCTGTGTGGAAGGGAACCCCGGCCATGCTGAGGGAAGACTCTCTCACCTAGATACATGGTATCCCCCTCCAGTGATACCAAGATCCTATGCACATCAGTGAATTCCCAGGCACGGTGAACCTCTCGCTCCAATAAGGTCCATGGGTACAGGCCCAGCCGCTCAAAGTCAAAGCTATCCAGTAAGGCCCGCACCTCCTCAACTGTTAGGGTCCAATCCTGTCCCTCCTCCTCATCCACGGTCCGGTTGGGATGACTCCACCTCCTGATATCTGGAAACTGAGGACCCGGTTATCCATCTCAAACTTATACAAAGCAAAGACGGCATATCCCCATATCTATACAGGAGAACAAAGCAGGTTCAGTACAAGGCAAGAGCAAAATGTGCAGATAAATGACAAAGGAAGTCATAAAAATTACCTCCCAAGCATAAGAATACCCTGACAGAGTATCCTTGGTATGCCTACATGCCTCATCGATGGCATGATAGCAGAAAGCCAGCCTAGCTGAGCCCCAATCATAGGTCCTCACCAGGTCCAGATCCCCCAACAGCCCTAAGAGAGCAAGGTGAGCCATGGAAGAATGATTAGCATAGATAGTCTCTGATAAGATATACCAGAGAGAACCTCTCACCAATCAATCCGTGTCGGCATTTGGCTTATCAGCATAGGCCAAGAGTTGGTCACGAATGGGTGACAACTCAGCAGCAAATCCCTTAACCTTGTTAGGGGCAAAACCTATCAACCATCGCCACTCAGCTGGATTCGCAGGTTTGAAACCCACAGTCTTCGGGAGGGCAATGCAGTGAATTCCAAATCGATGATGACCATAAAATTAGTCGGGGTCATCATAGCTTCCCCGAAGCGAAGGTGGACCGTGTGGGTAGTGTCCCACCACTTCTCCCTAATCGCTTGAAGGACTTGAAGAGTCCGCCTCATCCCCCGGATGTTATCAACAAAAGTAAGGAGCCCCGTCTGAGCCATCCTAGCCCGAACTCCATTCAAATCCTTGACTTTGTCCCACAAAGCCTTAGGAAATTTGGAACTTCCCCAACAGTTCTTGGTTGCCTTATACAGCTGCAAAATAGAGAAAGGACAAGGGAGCAATGTCAGAAATCATCCCATGGCAAAACTTTAAGGAAATAAGAGAAAATTTTCATTGAGGCGTTTCATCAAAAACTTGGTGTGCTCACAAGAAAGCCATAATCAAGGAAGCATTTAGCTACCCGAACCAACCCCTCCTACAATCCATGGTGTGTAGGGAACTCATAGACACGCCAATGCAACAGCAATATCCAACGACATCAACAAAAAATGAAGCATGCAATGATATAACCATGTTCTAGAAAATTGACCAAATGGATGAATTTGGGGATTCCATGCAAGGAGTTCGATGCAATGCAAAACATGAAATGAGATTGGGAAAGAAGTTCTTACCAAACCCTCGCGGATAGTATGGGAAATGTGCATAGGCCAATCGAATGTGAGGTCATCCCTCGGATAATCCTTCCCAAGAAAATAGCTACCAAAAGTCGGATTTTTCATCACTTGAGCCATGGATAATGGAAGAGGGAAAGATTGAATTGTTGATTGAGAAGAGAAATCAACAAACAATGCACCAGAAATCTCAAGAAAAAATGCCTTGGCTCGAACTTGCAGAGAAGAGTTTGAAAATGGGTGTTTTAAAATAAACACACAACTGTTATTATATTGCCTCGACAGTTCTTGTCCCGCGCGATACAGGCTGTCCCGCGCGAGACAAACTCCTTGGGAAAGTACAAAATTGCCCTCGACAATAAGCGTCTACGCAATGTCAAAATTCAAAATTTTGACACATTTACCCTTGAAAGTGATACCCTAGCAAGGAAACATGGAAAAATCCATACCGCAAGTCACGAAACGAGCCGAATGTGGCACGCGCACAATTGCCCAATACGGCATCCAGTCACCCAAAAATGATTGATCCAGAGATCAAGTCATCTGGCACGATTCAGAGCCCAGACAGGTGAATCATCATCAAAAAGCCCGATTAAAAGCCCAGACAGGTGAATCGTCAAATCAAAAGCCCGATTCAGAGCCCAAACAGGTGAATCATCAATTCAAAAGCCCGATTCAGAGCCCAGACAGGTGAATCGTCATCAAAAAGACCAATTCAGAGCCCAGACAGGTGAATCGTCAAATTAAAAGCCCGATTCAGAGCCCAGACATGTGAATCGTCAGATCAAAAGCCCGATTCAGAGCCCAGATAGGTGAATCGTCAAACAAAAAGCTCGATTCAGCACCCCAACAGGTGAATCGTCATCCCCAGAAAAAAGCCCGATACGGAGCCCAGATAGGCGAATCGTCACAAAACCAACAGGATTGAAAGGACCGGGCAGGTAAGCCTTTATTTTCTAACATTTTTCCCACAGGTTCGAAGCCAAGACAGGCGAATCTTCAGATAGACAGGTATATTCAGAATTGGGTCTTGATTTGATTCCTCAGTATGAATTTGCCTTTTCAAAAATAAAATCTCCTTGATTTTAAAAATAATTTTCAAAATACCTAAAGCAGCCTTTTTGTGTTTTGGAGTCAAACTAATTTATGGTATGATTCTCCGATAGAGATACATAGGAAGCCGTGCGGCTCGTCCATCCCGACGTTCAGAATGATGTCTTTACTATCGTCGACATGACTTCTTCCATAAGACTTGTCGATGAGGGGCTCTGTAGACACCCCATTATGAGCCCATCGGAGCAGAGTAATACCACTCTAAGTCTCGCCTTGAGTCAAGAGTAGAAATCCACCATTTCATCATGTTTCGTTAAGTTTTGACTAACGACCGTTAGTTTGGACTAAACTGCATACGGGATAACAAGGGAAGGACATAACTGTCCACTTAGAAGCCTTGTCCCTCGCGAAACAATCGTGTCTCGCGCGAGACTAAGCTTCTGCAGACGTGCAGAAGCCAGTTTTCTCGTCGATTTCAACCTCTTTCTTGATAAAATCTTATCAATCAGGTCCTCCAATAGAATTTGAGTTCTGGAACCTTCCCAGGGTGATTTCCCTCTCCACCTTCACCTCTCCAACATCCTATAAATACTTGAATACTTTCAATATTTTGGATCCCGGACACTCCGGTCGACCTCCGACATTTGACTGGTTTCTCTCCCTGAACGATTCCTGTAAATCACCCCCTAAAATCACCTAAAGTTTGTTTATTAACCTTGTTGATGAATAAAAATAAACAAAGAATCAAGGACTGAGGCAAAGCTCTGTCTGCATCAAGATTCAACTCTACGCTTGAGTATAAACTCTGTCCAAGTCTCTTCACAAGAGGTAATCTTCCTCCCCTTTTCTAATTGATTGTTAGAGTGTTATATTACATCAAATCTAGGATCGGCCTAGAGCCTCCCCAAATCATGGAGACGGTCTCAAAGCAATCGATCCTATATTCCGTTTAACATAGTTAAATGGATTCTTTTACTTGTTTATTAAAATGTCTTTTTCTTTGAAAACCTCCTCTTTGCAAGACCGATCTCCGGATTGGATGGAATGGGTGCTCCTTGACCTTCCCATTCCATAACCTAAGACCCGAACCCAAAATATTTCAAAAAATGGTTTTTCTATGTTTTCCAACCAAATAATGTAGGTGGCGACTCTCAAAACAAATAAAGTTCGGGAAAGACGAGCCTTTTCCCGCGCACCACTACAGGCGGTGGCATGTCTATGATAGCATTGATCTTGGCGGGGTTTTCTTCTATACCACGTTCGGTGACCATGTATCCCAAGACTTTTCCTTTGACCACCTTAAATGAGCATTTTACGGGGTTGAGCCTCATCTTATGTTGCCTCAGTCTATTGAAGAATTTTTTGAGATCTATGAAGTGTTGACCAACTGTCCCTCTGGAGTAAATAATCATGTCGTCCACGTATACCTCTATTTCCTTATGGATCATATCATGGAATAGTGTTGTGACTGCCATCTGATAAGTAGCTCCCGCATTCTTTAGACCAAACGGCATGACCGTATAACAAAATGTTCCCCAAGGTATGGTGAATGCTGTTTTATGTTGGTCTTCTTCTACCATGAGAATTTGATTGTATCCTACAAAAACATCCATGAATGAGCGAACTTCGTAAGTTGCGTTAGCATTGACCAACATGTCTATGTTTGGCAATGGAAAGTCATCTTTAGGGAAGTAGGGGAATACATGCTCTGCCACCGCCTTAATTTATGAAGTGTTGACCAACTGTCATTCACGATGTTAGCAATCTCAGGGTACTCGAAAAGATCAATGTTTTCATTAAGGAAGTAGGGGAATACATGCTCTGCCACCGCCTTAATTTCCCATTTGAGTCAGTTCATTAGAGGCGGAGCTTGACTCTAAAGTAAAAGTTACAGGGCCTATCTTCCTGTGGGGATGGTGAGTACAACCAAGCTCTTTGATCATGAAATCTTCATCAACAACTGGTCCCTTGGTGGTGTGCCAGTTTAGAATTGGCTCATCACATTTCGGGATTAGCTTTGTGTAATCAATAGTTGGAGCGTCCCCCATGGATATTGCATGGATCTGGCTGTCTTCTAGTCGGCACAAATTCTCGAATTGTCGCAGCATGTCCTCTCCCAACATAAAGTCCCATTCGTTGGTCGCTTCAGCTTTCGTACCCTACAAATCTTTAAGGATTAGCGGGATGGGTTCTGTTTCATATGAAGAAGCGTTGCAGTCATTGAAAATTTTGAGGCCTGGATGGCGCTTTCCTTCATCGTCAGTCCATGGCTCTAGAAAGATGAAATATGGGATGTCTTCCCTTTCTCGAATGAAATATCCATTGAGCATTTTCTGGTATGGTTTGAGGTTATGGCCCTTGGTCCTTGGGTTAGGGTGACCTCTGTATGCAGTTCCTTCCCACTTGATTTGAGTAAGGGTACACTCTTCTTCTTCACTTTCATCATGAATGATAAGGATATATCCTAAGCCATGTTTTACGTGCGGTGGGGGAATAGGCGATGGCTCTATTACCCCTTGCAAGTATTTGCTAAGTCCCAAACCAGGAAAGTACCTCCTTTGCTTGCATCATTCCTAAAACAAGAAGGTTTCCGGAAAACCAAAGTGCCTTTGAGTAGTCATTCTCATTGCAAGTCTGGATGACGTTTATGGTGCTATCCTTCTCAATTTCGAAACCACTGAACATGTAGTCGAAAGTGCTATGCTGTAGACAAAAGATATAATAACTAAACTATTATTATGAAAAGAAAGTATTCTTTAAACTGATACTCTTGTCCACAAAATGAGAATCTTAGACAAGTAGTATCTTTATTAACTAAATTGAGACTAAAATACTATTTGTCTTTCTTGCAAGTAAAAGTAAAGTAACTGAAAAAGAAAAACTCTCATTGTCCTAATTCTTCCAGACTATGCAGCTGCTAGTGGAAACTTTGATGGTCCCGTTGTCAATCAAATCCTCGACTACATTTTTCAAATTTGAGCAATCATCTGTGTGGTGGCCATGGCAGTGATGATAATAGCAATAAAGGTGGGGGGGCTCATCCTTCCCTCTTAGGTTGGTAACCCTCCATTGGGCCTATCTTCCCATCTTTCTGGAGGCTTCTGAAAATCTTACCAAGCGAGATTCTTTCGATGTCGGTGTAGGTCCTTCCTCTTCATGGTTTAGTTAATTGAGCATAGAGGTCTTGGATGCGCTCCTCATAGTATTGTACATAGGTGTTGTGCTGAGAGCGGTAGCCTTCTTCCATCTGTTCCTTAAGATCTTGATAGAGAGCATTGAGGCAGTACTTAACTCTTTCATCAACATCATCCCCCATATGAGCTTCAAGTGTTTTGCATTTCTAAGTTATGGCTTTGAGTTCCCCTTTTACTTCTTCGAGTTCCTCGATTAGCATTTTTGTTTTGTCGCCTAGGATGGATCATTCCAAGTCATACCATGCATCATTATTTTCAATTTGTTGCAGGGCATTGGCAAGCTTGGTCTTGATGTTACTTAGCTCCTTTTGAATGGAGGGTTGTTCACTGTCAGAGTCATCTTCTTTGGAATGTTCAACAACTTCCATCTTTCTAAAGTCCCTAGCAATCCTAGTGGCAGGTGCTTCGAAGGCTTCTTTCCATCCTTCCATGTGTTCCATCTCAACAATGAGTGACTTGGTCACATTTCACAAATTTGGCTGTTCGAGATCCTTTTTGGTGACGTAGTAGGCGTGGTACTCTTCTACGGACTTTGTGTTGGGAGAGTCCCGAGGTTGATGTAGATTCGAAAAACTGACATAGAAGTACAGAACTTGTGTCAAGATCAAATCTAGCCCCAACGGATCGGAAAAAGGCTTAAAGGTTTCAGGCTCAGCACAGTAAACAGAAGCTTTGTCTCGCGCGGAACAAGTAGTCTCGCGCGAGACAATCGCACTGGAAGTCGATTTTTATTTGTCCTAAATTTTGGCCGGAACGGATAATCCGTTTTGAGAGATTTCTAAGGTCTTTATCCAATCCTAACGACTTAGTAATCAATCCGTTCTTTGTAAAATAAAGCCATGTAAAATTGACTTGAAGGATTTTCCTTTTTAAAGGGACCATGCTCTTTGAAGGGACAATTCCAAAAGGTCATTCCGAAGGGACTTTTTTTTTCCGAAGGGACTTTTTCGAATCCTTCTTTAGCGTCAATTTTACACTAGCTTTATTTTGGTCAAAGACATAGAAAGATCACCGAGTCAAAAATCGACCGGTCACGGAGTGTTCTTAAAGAAACAATCTACATGATGCATGAGGCTATGAAGGGCTTAAGGCTAGGCTACTCGCGATATGACAATCTAGAAGAATTGAAGACGCGAGGTGGGATGATCCAACTTCGGAGAGACCAGCGATTAGGTTATTACCATCATTCGTCCTCAGTGTGGGTCCAGGTTCATCAAGGTATTTAGTGCAATGACAGCTATAATCATAAGTACGAGTGTATGAGAGTCAATTCTAGGTGATAGAGTAAAATCTAAAGTTTTTTTTGAAAACAAAGGAAAAACAAGCAATGGCCGCACCAAGTGGTTGCCTACGTTTCTCCTAATTTAGGAAGACTCAGGCCGTTGTAGTTCCACATAAAGGAGAGAGAATAAGTAAATAAACTTAAATTAAATTTACAACTCCCGAATCCTCCATGGACCGGTCTTTAATCAAAAAACCAATCTCACGCAAATTAAATAAGAATAATCACTTAAATAAAATAAACTAAAATTTCGAGTTCTACATCTTAAGGGAGGCCTTGAGATGAAAGAACTCTGCAAATACTATAATCTGGGATCCCCTTTGCATTTTCAAATCTTATCTTGGATCTCGAAACGAACAAGAAAAACCAAAAAACAGAACGGGTTACAGAGGCTTTGTCTCGTACGGGACAAAGGGTTGTCTCGTGCGGGACTAGCCTGAAATAGGAAATCGATATTTTTTTTTGAAAATCACCCTTAATTGATGCAAGTCTAAGCCACTTTAATTTTAAACATGATTCCCCAGCGGAGTCGCAAAATTGTAGCAATACGAAATTTCTCCTCTTTTTATTTATTTGAGTCGCCACCTATATTATTATGATGGAAATATAGAAAAACCATTTTAAAGAGATTTGGGTTCGGGGCTTAAGTGATGGATTTGGAAGGTCAGGGAGCACCGCATCCACCCAATCCGAAGATCGGTCTTGCTTAAGGGGGGTTTTAAATAATAGTTCTTTTTATAAGAAATGAAGAAAAACATCCATTTAATTAGATTAAATGGAATATGGGATCGATTGCTTCGAGACCATCTTCATGATTTGAAGAGGCTCTAGGCCGATCCCAGATTCGATATGCTTATACCACTCTAACAATCAATTAGAATAAATAAAGAAGAAAGGAAGATTACCTTTAGGTTGAGAAATGATTTGGACAGAGTTTCGCCTTGATTCTAGGCTTGAACCTTGATATTCGTCGATCAACAAGGTTGATGGACGAATTTGGGTGTTGTTTTGGAGTGATTTGCAGGAGTCTTTCAAGGAAAGAAACCTTTTGTTCCGTCATTTTTTTCGTCTTCTGAAATACTGAAATTCATCTAGTATTTATAGGGGTTGATTTTATTTGGTCACCAAGATTAGGAGACTCAAGGGATTTAGGATATCTCCCAAAGAAGGTTCTAGATCTCTACAATCAGTAGATACCCGGATTGGATAAGAGTTTATCAAGAAAAGAGGTTGAAAATGATAAGGGAAGTGAATCTCCCCCTCCTGGAGAGTGGTAGTCTCGCGTGAGACACGCCATGTCCCACGCGGGACAAGGCTTCACATAGGACATATTTGTCCTCCCCCGATTATCTCGTATGCAGTTTAGTCCAAACTAACGCCCGTTAGTTAAAACTAAACGAAACATGACGAAATGGTGGATTTCTACTATAAAATCGAAGGTGATACTTAGAGTGGTATAAATCTACCAAGATAGGTTCAGAATGGGGTATCTACAATATGATGGTCCTCAGATATTACGTAGCCCCAGTCCTTGCAATAACCGAACGTCATTATACCCCCAAACACGTAAGCCAGCTGGACTCAAATAAAATGCACAAGTAATATTTACTTGACATAAATATATCACATTAGGTCCCAAAAGTAGTGGACCTTTCATGAACCAACAATGTAATCATTGTTCCACAATCACATTTATGAAATATTTGCGAATACAAATCAATACCAAGCCACATAATGTGTCATGTACTTATTTTCAAGTTTTTCCAATGACAATATTATTATATTTTATTTTAACTTTTATAGTTCCTAGTTTATTTTAGGAACTTATTTAATGATCGGGTAATTTTATTACACCCCATACGACCTTATTTGGTATTTTATTAATTTTGAGTCATAATTATTAGTTTTGGTAACGCTACTGTACCATCACAAAAATACTATCACTAAAAATAATAACAATTATTTGTGTCAATATATTTTTATATTAACAAAATTTTTAACAATATTATTACTATCCACTAGTCAATATTTTGGAGTAAAATCATCATAGATAGCATGTATGAATATTGCTATAGTTAAAAAGGGGATAGTAACTTACCTACTATCGAAATTAAACGGAATAAATTCAAATCTAATCGGGTAGAAATGATCTATTCAGCTCCCGCAGTGCGATGGTACAGTCGGATTGGAGAAAGGAGTCTTAGATTGAAAGTTGTGATGAAACTAGGGTTAATAAATCACAATAGAATGGGACGGAGGATGAAGGAGCTTCTGGTTTCCTCGTGGGTATACAGAGACTTCCAAGCGGCAGGTAAAAGATTTATAATTATAAAAGTTTCACATAAGCACCTCCAACATTAATCTATTGCAACTAAATTCCTAAAGTTTCAACTTTGACACTTTAGCTCCTTATAACTTTTCATATATTTTTAATTAAATACCAATAAATACTAAATCAACTAATTAACTCCTATTAGTTTCAATTGGTCATTAACTAACTCAATTTAATTTATTATCATATTAATAGATAAAATAAGTCACTAAAGTATTAAAAACTAACACAAATAAATCATAAAACTAATGCAATGCATGAAATGATATGCAAATGAGCCAGATGTTACACCCTCTTCAATATGATGATTTCTCCATAATACTTTCACTAGAGGTATTCGCTTTGTTCGTAAGACTTGCTCCTTTGTATCAAGTATCCTCACAGGTTGTTCCTCATAAGACAAGTCAGGCTGAAATGAAATAGCCTCGTACTTGAGCACATGAGAGTCATCTGTTATATACTTACGAAGCATAGAAACATGAAACACATTGTGAATATCTGACAAAGATGGTGGTAATGCCAATCTATATGCCAACTGCCCAATCCTTTCAAGGATTTCAAATGGCCCAAAATATTGAGGAGTCAACTTTCCTTTCTTTCCAAATTGTTTTATACCTTTTCGAGGTGATACCTTCAAGAATACAAAGTCACCCACCTAAAACTCAAGATCTCGTCGTCGCTTATCAGCATAACTCTTTTGCCGACTCTGAGCTATAAGTAATCTATTTCTGATTAACTTTACACTCTCGGCTGACTGTTGAACCATCTCAGGACCTAGAAGCTTCGCTTCCCCAACTTCATCCCAACATATTGGTGATCTACATTTTCGTCCATACAGTGCCTCGTAGGGAGCCATCTGAATACTCGACTGATAGCTATTATTATATGCAAATTCTGCTGATGGCAAATGCACATCCCAGCTGCCTTTGAAATCAATTGTACATGCCCGCAACATATCCTCAAAATTTTGTATCAATCTTTCTGATTGCCCATCTGACTGAGGGTGAAATGATGTGCTGAAATTCAATTTAGTACCCATGCCACCCTAAAGGGCGTGCCGAAATCAGGATGTAAATCGAGGATCTCTATCAGATACAATAGTCACAGGAACTCCATGAAGTCGTACTATCTCCTGAACATATAAAGAATCAAACTGAGGTAACGAGTATTTCATCGAAATAGGTAAAAAATGAGCTGACTTGGTTAGTCGATCAACTATGACCCAAACAGCATCATGGCCTCGTCAGGTATGTGGTAACCCAGTCACAAAATCCATTGTGATATGTTCCCATTTCCACTCTGGAATCTGCAAAGGTTGTAACAAACCTACTAGACGCTGATGTTCTGCTTTCACCTATTGACAAGTCAAGAATTTAGCCACATACTCAGCAATTTTCCTTTTCATGTTGTTCCACCAGAAGCGTTTCTTCAAATCTTGATACATTTCTGTGCTACCGGGATGAATAGTATACTTTGTCTTGTGAGCCTCTTCAAGTACCTGTTGTTTAATTCCACTATCTGCTAGAATACATACTCTGCCACGAAAAGTTAAGAATTCATCATTATCCAAGGCGAAATCAGGTTGTTTACCATCATTCATTCCACTAATGATCTTTTATAGTTCAGAATCATTCACTTGAGCTTCCTTGATATGTTGAAATAAGACTGGTGTAGCTTTCACATTCGCAAAAATCACCCCATGTCTCGACTCACAGGGACTCCAATCTCTCAAATCCTCTAACATTTTCCATTCACGTACCATTAAACATGAAACATAAGTCTTCCTGCTCAGTGCATCTGCTACCACATTTGCTTTTCTGAGATGATATGAAATTGTACAGTCATGATCTTTCAGTTTCTCCATCCATCTGCGTTAGCTCACATTTAACTCTTTCTGAGAAAATAAATATTTCAAGCTCTTATGGTCTATGAACACTTCAAACTTAGCCCCATATAAATAATGCCTCCATTTGTGTAATGCAATATGATCGCATCCAATTCCAAGTCATGATTAGGATAATTATGTTCATAAGGAGTCAATTTTCTTGAAGCATAAGCAATTACCTTTCCATTCTGAATCAATACACAACCCAATCGTTCTTTAGAGGCATCTGTGTAGACAATGAAATTATCAGATTCACTAGGTAAAGCTAATATTGGAGCCGTTGTCAATCGTCATTTCAATTCTTGGAAATTGTCTTCACATTTGTCTGTCCATACAAAAGATGTAGCTTTTTGTGTCAAGTTAGTTAATGGTGTACCAATCTTGGAAAATCTCTGAATGAATCTCCATAATATCCAGCCAATCCCAAGAAACTATGAACCTTTGTCACAGTTGTTGGTCTTTTCCAATTTACCACTGCTTCCACTTTTGAAGGATCAACTGCAATACCAGTAGCTGAAACCACATGCCCCAGAAATGATACTTCTTCTAACCAGAAGGCACACTTACTAAACTTCACACATAGTTGTTTCTCTTGAAGTACATTTAAAACAATCCTGAGATATTGTTCATGCTCAGTCCGTGATTTAGAAAACACCAAGATGTCATCAATAAATACAACCACAAATCAATCCAAGTATGGTTTAAAGATACGATTCATCAAGTCCATGAATACCGCTGGAGCATTTGTCAAACCAAATGGCATAACCACAAATTCATAATGCCCATACCTGGTACGAAAAGCAGTCTTTGGTATATCCTCAGATAGAAATTTTAATTGATGATAGGTACTTCTCAAATCAAACTTTGAGTATACTACTAATCCCTGAAGTTGATCAAACAAGTCATCAATATGTGGTAATAGATATTTATTCTTTATTGTTACATGGTTGAGCTCTCTATAATCGATACACAAACGTAGAGTACCATGTTTCTTTTTTACAAACAGTACTGGTGCACCCCACGGAGACACACTGGGTCTGATGAACCCTCTATCACGTAATTCATAAAGTTTTATCTTCAACTCTTTTAATTCAACTAGTGCCATTCTTTATGGTGCTTTAGATATTGGTGTAGTACCTAGTACCAACTCAATACAAAACTCAAGTTCTCGATCAGGTGGCATACTATACTCGGTAGAAAATATATCTGGGAACTCATGAACAATAGGAATATTCTCCAGTTTCACTACTGGTATATTCTTGTCAACAACACATGCAAGATAACCGGCACAACCTTGGGATGATAATTTTCTAGCTTTCAATGCAGAAATAACATGAATGCCACACACAACTCTATCACCCTCAAATACAAAAGCAGGTGTTCCCGGCATAGAAAAAGTTACTACTTTTCGGTGGCAATCAACATATATATGATGCATGTAAAGCCAATCCATGCCAAGAATCACATCAAAATCTCATATTGGTAATGCAACTAGGTCAGCATATAAGGTGTGGTCACCCACAAGTATGTCACATTTCCTATAAACATCAGTAGCTAGCATGCAATCTCCCATTGGAGAAGATACTTTTAACACATAAGGCAAAGAATCAGGACAAATATGCTAATGTGACACAAAATGAGCTGCAACATAGGAATGAGATGAGCATGGGTCTATAAGAACTCACGCTCTCTTACTATAAAGAAAAATAGTACCTTCTATCACTGCCGAAGACTCAGTTACTCCGTGCTGGTCAATAGCAAACACACGACCCTGAACCTTAGGCCGACCTTCACTATCCCTCTTAACCCCTGAAGCCTGTTGTCCAGCTCTTTCTGGTGGCCTTCCTTGAATTTTTGGACAATCCCTTCTGTAATGACCAATTTTGCCACAACCTAGGCATTTATCATGTTTTCCCAAACATCTATCTTCTGTATGACCTTCTTTCAAATAGTGACTACAAACCATATTTGTGTTCTTCAGACCTTGAACTGATCCCTTTGAACTAGCAGAAACACTTCCTTTACCTTCTTGTTAATCTCGGAATTGACCACCTTGACGATTAGAACCACCTCCTTTAGTACCTGAACTCTGTACTCGCTCTGAAGCACGCCAAGACTGGTGCCCTGTCACTGTTGTTCCCTGCTTAATCTTATGCTCTTCAATATCACTTTTAATGATATAAGCTCTATCAACTGCTTGTGGATAACTAGTAAGCTGAAGAGAAAGAAGTTGCTTCTTGTATTCTGTCTTCAACCCCTTTATAAACCTTTGAGATTTCTTTGTTTCATTTGGAACCAAATGACTACAATACCTTGCTAACTCTGTGAACTTAGCTGAATACTCTCCCACTGTCAAGCTCCCCTATTCTAAATTTAGGAACTCCATCTCTTTACGATCTTGTACCACTATTGGAATGAACTTTGACTTGAAATCTTTCAAAAAATTCTCCCAAGTTTGGGCTATTCCTTCCTGTTCCCAGCTATTAGATAAAACATTCCACCAATGTTCTGCAGCCTTTTCTAGCTTGAAAGTGGCAAATGTTACTTTCTCATCTTCTATGCATCTCAAGGCTTTAAATATTTTCTCAATACTCTCTATCCAGCTTTCAGCCTTCTCAACATCCAGTTCACCATCAAAGCTGGGAGGTTTCATTTTTAGGAACTTCTCAAGATGTATGGTATAATCAACTTCCCTATCCACTCGCTGGTGTTCTGGCTGTGCTTGCCCTACATTACCTTGCTATTTTCATTAGCTATCATCTTGGCTAACAACTGCAACATGTTTCTCATATCATTATTTTGTCCACCAGCCATTTCTGCACGAGGATTTTCAGGTTGCTGATTACTACTGCCAGCTCCCTCAGACCTATCCATCTACACCTGTAAATAAACACTCGAAGTTAATAACATAACCCATGAACCAACCCACCTAGGCCATAGACCCTATCCAGGCTAAGAGCTAACCAATGCTCTGATACCAACTGTCGCGACCCTCAGTTCTGAGGTCCTATATGGAACCCGAACCAGGTGCGTAACCCTTGCTATAATTTCAAATTAGCACCACAAACCTGCTTATAAACCTGTATAAAACACGAGCCAAATTGCCTCAAAAACACAATAATACCAACTAACGTCACAGGATAACTACCTTTACTGACAAACATGAAATGACTAGAGTTATACACAACTCTATACAGGCCTGGCCACACATGCCGGACCAAAATACAACATACGTCCCAAGATAGATGTTATATATGGCTACCCAAAATATAGAGTTTAAGTAACTCATAATAAACCATTATCCTCATAAACATAAATACATAAAAGCTATGTACAGTAACTACCCAAAAGAGCAATAGCCTTCTCCGAGATCCCCGCTAAGCCGTACCTCACTGAGCTCACTTGAGATCTAAGGAAAACAAATAAACAAGTAAACGGGGTGAGTAAAAACTCAGTAAGTTACTAATGCAACTACATGACATTCTATCATGCATAAATGAGTATAATAATAACATAGCATTCTTGATAAGTAATGCTTTCATCAATGAACACATAACACATTAATGAGAGATTATTCATGTCACGACCCTAATCTTAGGCACCATTTTAGCACATGTTGAGCACGTGGGGTTGGGGGTTAGCATCTCATTTTATGCACTTTATGCTACTTGGTTAAGTTATGTGCTCATTTTATATTTTGACAACTTATGTGATTTTAGGATGTTAATGAGTTAATTTTAACTATATAATGTCTAAATGAAATCAATTGGAAAGTGTGTAGTGAATTGATACTTGTGGAAATTTAAATAAAAAGTTGTAGAAGTTATTGAGGTGCTTAGATGTCAAGTTTGAAAGTTAAGATGGTTAGTTGTACTTTCTAAGGAAATGTTGTAGGGAAATGATAATATTTGAAATTTTAAATATTAAGTTGGAAAGTGTTGAGGTGCTTAGGTGTATAGATTGAACCCTAAGGAAATCCAATCTTAGTTGCTTTATTGCTTGAGGAGCTAAAGGGTAACTTAGTTTAATGTTTATTCCTCATTTTCTCCATGGAAAATCATTTTGACTAAAACCTCATCTTCTTCCTCTATTAAAAGAAAGAAAAGACAAACCCTAGCCTCTTCCTTCCAAAAATCATAACATATTCAATTCCTTTTCATTTTTGGATTCGTCTTCATATTATCGTTCGTGGAGTAGAGGGGATTGCATCTATCTGAAAAAAGAATTTCTTATTTTTGAATTATTCCGGTAAGTTATTATGATTTCTTTCAAAAACTTGTTCATTAAATGTTTATGGTTGTTCTTGATGTTTTATAAATGGGTTTTGGTATTTTTGGAACATTTTTAGTTGAGTTGGAATGGTAGTTAATGACTTGAAGTTAGACTTGGTGATGGTAGTGTTGTCTAGGTTGAAATGGTGGTGTAAAGCAAAGGTAATGGTTAAATCATTGGTTAGATAGATGTGCATGGCTAGTTTGGCCATTTTTCTTGATTTGGAAGGTTGTAAAATGATATTGGTGCATTATACTTTGGTTGGAGTGAGTATGGAATGGTTTGGTATGAGTTATGGTGAGGTTTAGTGCCTATTTTATGACTTAAGAAACAGAGGAACTAAGTTGATAACATTTTGGGTTGAACTTGCTGATGTTTTCAGCTCTGTTCTGAATTCTGGTAAAAGGGCACGAGTCATGCCCTGTGGCATGAGTCGTCCCTTGAAGATGGAAGAGTCATGCCTGGGGGGACGACTGTATTTGAGGGGGTGTCAAGGTGGCACGAGTTGTGCCCTGCCCTATTGACCCTGAACCATTTTCCAAGCCTTAGAAACCTAATCTACTTAGTATATAATTGAACCCTCTTTGATTATAATTGAAGCACAACACTTTATCTATCCAATGGTGTCTTAATTGGTCAAAATGGATTTGAGGAAGGGGTTTAAATATTGTTCAGAAAATGGTTGGAAGGCTTGATTTGCAACTTAACTAAAGTTATTCAAACTTGGTAATTTGATCTTGAACCTTTATAGAGGTTATTAATTGTTGTATATTGAACATGTAGGGCTTGTTGGTAATACATTGTGCCCTTACTTGATTACATATCCATGGTTTATGATTCAAATAGTGTATGAAATGTATGTTGCACTATTGTATTGGTTTAAACATTAGTGTGAATACCATGTTGTTATTTTGTTATCCCTTTGGTGGATTTCTTTTCAAGTAACCATTATGTGCTTGAATGTGTTTCGGAGAGGGTTTGTGAGTTTTCTTGGGGGGAGGTGGGCTTGGCCGAGCTCTATTTTTCTATGGACCGATTCAGCCGGGGCGCGGTCAGTTCCCTGGGATACTTTGACTTTGCACTGGAGGAATGAGTTTATTGCTGTTTGTAGTTTAGCACTTTGTCATTTCTCCGTCTTCTTTTTCTTTTTCGTTTTCTTTTTCTGAGCACTATCTGCTTTTTTTGTTGCAGGCGTGGTGCTATGAGATCTTTCGGTGCCACCCATGGGACTTGGAGGATGAGGCCATGTTTGGTTATCCTGCCATACTGTGCTAGGCTCTCTCTTTGAGGAAGAGGAGGACGAGCCGGGGAAAGGTCACTGTCACATATAAGGATGTGCAGCAATACCTGGAGAGGGACAGTTCGGAGGGGTTTGAGATGTACCCTTGGACTCGATATGGCGAGGATGAGCTGGAGGGCGCTCCTTGGGTGACACGACAGCGGAAGCTTCTGCGGGGTCTTACTTGCGACTCCATGTGTCTGGGGGAGAGGGTCTTCTGGCAGCATGGCACAGGTGTGCCCCCTATGGCTCCGAGGGATCTGCCCCTCCATATGGTGAGTCCTCTTGATATGGACGTTCTAGAGTACGAGTGGTACCGGGCCGACGTGAGTGCCGAGGAGTTCGTCCTGGAGGGTGAGGAGTATGCGGCCTTCGTTAGGCAAAAGTTGAGGATGCCACAGGTGTTGGCGAGGGAGAGGTAGACTGGCTCGTCACGTCCTCCAGAAGTTTCGGTGCTTGGGCCGGACTTCACGTATGTTCGCGGGGACTCTTCGAGGAGGAGGGTTACGGTGCCTATCCCAGAGCAAGGTCCTGCTGTTTATCGGGTTGACCCGGATGCTCCGGTGAGTGTGTTTACTCTTTTCCATCTTGGCATCTTTTCTGTATTTTTCTCTTTTGTCGAGTATGCTTGTATCTCTTTTGCTGAGCGTTTCTTTGGTTGCTCACTTACACAGGTCTCAGAGCGGAGCTTGGACGTTCTTACCCTTCGATATGTGGGGTTGAGGGCTTTTACGAAGAAGCTCTTGGGGAAGCTGTCCTGCGGATCTTAAAGGAGTGCGGCGGCGTTCGAGCCGATGCCTTCAAGGAGGTCCGTGGATACTCCTTCTTTGAGGGCTGAGCCAGAGTCACAGCCTGAGTTACCGCTTCGGGAGCGACAGAGCTTTGATGCCGGGACGTCTTTGGGGGCCTAGGGGCCGCAGACCCTTTATCAGTTCTTTCCTTCGTCGGGCGCACAGGGTGAGGGTTCATCCTCACATCCCTTCTTTGATCCTTTTACCGGGTTTGACCCTTTGGAGTACTTTGAGCATTCGATCGAGGAGGGGGTCGAGTATTCCAACGGCGAGGGGGTGACTGCCGATTTTTCCGAGATGCCGGTGTTCTCGTTTGGAGAGGCTGATGATGATGAGTCGGAGTAGGGCGCTTTTTGCTTACCCTCTTTACATTTTATGTTTATTTTGTATTTGTAGAGCAGCATACATTTTGCATCTGTAATAAAACACTTGTATTTGGCATAGCAAGGTATTTTATTTGAGATTTAATTACGTATTTGTGATTCCGGGGATTGACCTAGGAATTGTTGCTAGCTTATTATTATTTTTTGTGCATGTCGCATGAGCTAGTAATGCATTTGTGGCTAGTGTATGGTGGCCGGAAATAGCTTTGATAAGGTTTTTGAGCAGTTGGGGGTAAGGTCCTGCCTGGGCAGTAACTGTTTTGCAGTTTGCTGAAAATTTGGGCCAGGCTGCAAAGTGGTCAGCGCGGACTCTTCATGCATGCAAAATGGTCCGCGCAGACGCTTCTTGCTTTTGGAGAGGGGATAAGATTTACAAAAAAATTGGATTTCCCTGATCTCCCCACTCCCATTTGCAGTCATTTCGAGCCTTCTTCCCGATTTTCTCTAGAAACCTCCATTTTTGCCATGGTTTCTTTGTTTGTTTCGAGAATTTCGCCGAGGCTTTCAAAGGAGAGGCAAGAACAATTTAATAAACAGGCTTTTGAGGCGAGATTTCGATTCCGCTCAGTTTGGTCCCTTAAGGAGTTAGTTCTTGATTGGGAATTGTTGCGGGCTGCTGCAATGTTCTGGGATGTTAGGAGGCACGTGTAAAGATTCTCCTACAATGATATTACGCCTACCTTTAAGGATTTTCGAGCTTTGATTGGAGGACCGGAGGTGGAGTCCATCTCGCTTCCTTTGATTAGAGGTGCGGCCGTGAGCGTGAAGCTCGCATGCTTTCTTTGGCCTTCGTTGGAAGAAGTGCAAGGTATGACTTTTGATTCTGGTCATATTGACATTTCTGCGCTGCTTGAGCAGTTTATGGGTGATGACGAGAGTGATGTATCTTGGAATGCCTTTGCTTTATGTGTGATTGCAATGCCCTTCATGTTCAGCTCCCTCGGGGTGCAACGGTACTTTGTTGGATGTGGTAGGGCATTATCGAGCCGGTGAGGATGTTGCTCCTTTGGTCCTGGGGAGACCTTTCACGACATTGATCGCCTGGTGACTGGGGATAGGTTCATGCAAGGGGGAAGCCCCGTTCTGCTCACATTGTGGTTGCAAGAGAGGCTTCAAGCCAAGCCTGAGTCTCCGACATCTTTTAGTCCATGGACGTTTGCTCGGCGGCATCTTATATTGGATATGGATCAGTCCGCCTGGGAGAGATGGATGGCATAGCTTGGTACGCATCAGATTCGTTGGTGTGTTCCTCACTGGGGGATTGAGACTAGGAGGACCTTTCATGAAGGTTCCTATGTCGTCAGAGTTCCGGATTTGTCTTGGTCCTCTTCCTATGTTCCGTTGCTTGTTTCCAGGCAGTTCGGGATGAGGCAGGAGCCTCTGCTGGGCTGGGAAGACATTGCCACTGTGGAGGTAGCTTCTTTCTGCATGGCAGATCCAGATGTCTTTCTATATTTTCTGAGGGTATGGAAGTATTCTGCTTTCCCTCCTGTAGTGCTCCTTCGACGTTGGGAGAGTGTTGTGTTGACCACCGAGTACCTGGATTGGTACGAGCAGCATGTTGGGCAGTCCCAAGTGGTTTAGGGGAGCAGGCGTGAAGTGATTCTGGGGCAAGGTTGCCGTCTCAGCTACAGCCTTAGAAGTGCAGAAGCCTGGTCTAACCATCAGAATGTGACGGGAGATGATTTATTTGACTACGAGACCAGAGTTGACCGACTGACGGAGAAAGGTCCCCTTTTACAGACTCACAGGGAGGAGATCAGGGCCAAGGCACGGACGAATGAAGCTCTGCGAGCTACTGGATTGTTTGACTCGATGGGGAGGACCCCTGATCTCGGAATGAGAGAGACAGAGTTGGCTCACGTGGAGCGGAAGAAGACTCGTCGGGGACGAGGGAAGAAAGTGAAGAATGGCAAGGGGACAAGCGCGAGTGGTGCGGATTGACCTCCTAAGTATCCATTCATTGCATTGCAGACACATTATTTGTTATATGTATTAAGCTGTCTTTTAGCATGTTGTGAACTTGAGAGTAGACTGTGCTTGTACTCATCAAGAAATGTTGTAACCGTTAGTGATTTTTGATTTACTTTTAAAGCTTTGTCGAGACGCAAGATCTCTTGCTTGCTTTTTTTTTGTGTGAGCCTTGGCGGCGTCCAGCTTTGGACCTTTCTGTTGTATTTTGTGGACTGAAGCAGTCTGAGACTTGACGACATCCATTTTTTGGATTTTGTGTTTGGATTGATCTGAGCCTTGATTGGCATCCAAATTTTTTATTTTTGTGTATTTTTAGACCAAACCAATTAAGGCTGCCTATGTTCCCCCCGGACTGAGAGGCTCAGGTCTCCATAGTTCGACACTACAATGAGTGACGGGAGACGAAAAGTTGATCTTCTTTAGGTGAAGTATCTGCGAAGTTTGCTTCCGTTGACTGTATTCATGAAGGGATTGCCGTCTAGGTCTGTCAGCTTCATGGCACCTCCGGAGAAGATCTTTTGGACCACGAACGGGCCGATCCATGTTGGTTCCCATTTTCCAAGCGGGTTGGTTCGGGTGGGAGGCTTTTATTTGAGTACTAGATCGCCTTCCCTGATGTATCGGGACTTGACTTTCTTGTCGAAAGCTCTATCCATTCTGCTTTGGTAGGCTCAGATGTGCTCCACGGCCTTTAGTCGGCGCTTGTCTAGCAGGGTCAATTCGTCATATCAGCTTCGGAGCCATTCGACTTCGTTGATCTCGTTTTCTAGTAACACTCGGAGTGAGGGAATTTCCAACTCAACAGGCAGTACTGCCTCCATCCCATAGGTGCAGCTTCTCGGGCCAATCTCGTCCTTACTGATGTTTGGTAGCCCCAAAGTACCAGGTGTAGCTTCTCGGGCCAATCTCGTCCTCGCGTGGTCATTTTTCGGATGATTCTTTCGAGGGTTTTGTTCGTTGCTTCTACTGCGCCGTTAATTTGTGACCTGTAGGGAGAGGATTTGTGGTATGTGATTTTGAATTCAGCCAGCACTCTGTCGCATTCTCCTTTGAAGTGAGACCCGCTGTCTGATATGACCTCGTTCGGGATGTCGTATCGGCATATGATGTTTTCCTTGAGGAAATGTGAGACCTTGTTGGAAGTTAGCACTTTGTAGGACTTGGCTTCGACCCATTTTTGTGAAGTAGTCGATGGCTACCATGACGAATTCATGGCCGTTGCTTCCGAGCGGAGCGATCTTCCTGATGACGTTGATTCCCCAAGTGGCGAAGGGCCAGGGAGTAGTCATGCAATAGAGATCGTGAGGAGGAAGATGATTGAGGTTGGAGAACCGTTGGCACTTGCCGTAACTTCGGACAAAGTGGATGCAGTCTGCCTCCATGGAGATCCAGTAGTAGCCCATTCGAAGAATGATCTGCATCAGGGCTCTGGCGTTCATGTGGGGACCGCAAGCCCCATTGTGGACTTCATTCATGAGCTCGTTTGCTTTTTCTTTGCTGATGGAGCGTAGGAGCTGTCCTTGGTAGCATTTTTTGTATAGCATGTCCCCAAGGATGACAACGTGAGAGGCAAGGCATTTTAGGGCCATGATGCTCTTGGATTTGATTCCTTCTTTTCGTTGCCCTTCCTCGTTTATGAAGGTGGCTTCCCCGTTCTTGAGGTATTGGTAGATCTGATTGTACCACAGCTCATTGATGGGCTTGGGTTCTGGTTCGATCTCATAGCAGTAGGCCGAGATTTCCTTTCTTCCTACTTTGAATGGCTTGATCGCCTTCCCTTCAGGGATTTCCACGAGTGAAGCCAAGGTGGCTAGGGTGTCAGCAAACCGGTTCCGGTCTCTTGGCAAGTAGAGAAAGGTGACCTCTTTGAATTGTGTGATGAGGTCTTCTGTGCAGGCGCGGTATTTTTGCAAGCCTGGGTCTATCGTTTTCCATTTGTTGGAAACATGATTGATGATCAAGGCTGAGTCCCGGTAGACCTCTAGCTTTTAGACGTTCCTTTCGAGTGCGGCCTCTAGTCCGGCAGCGCAGGCTTCATATTCGGCGGCATTGTTGGTTACCTCGAAGTTTAGCTTTATGGCGATCGGGGTGTGCTCGTCCTTTGGGTCAACCAAGAGCATGCCAATGCCATTTCCTCTTTTGTTGGCTGCTCCATCGAAGAACAGCTGCCATTGATTTTTGCCTTCAAGTGCAAAGATTCCTTCGTCTTGAAATTGTTGTTCGGGACCTTGGGCCTCTTCGATTGATAAGTCGGCCAGTTGTTCGGCCATTACTCATCCCTTGATTGACTTCTACTTCACGTACTTGATGTCAAACTCTGCCAGGAAGAAAGACCGTTTGGCTAGCCTCATTGACATTGATGGTTTGTCGAAGAGGTATTTGACTGGGTCCATTTTGGAGACCAAGTGCACTGTGTGCGACTGCATGTAGTGTCGTGATTTTCTGACAACCCATACTAGAGCTGCGTAGGTTTTCTCGAGGGCAGAGTAGTTGAGTTCGCTGCCTTGGAACTTTCAACTGACGAAGTAGATGGCATTCTCGACTCGTGACTCTCTCTTTTCTTGACAGAGCATGGCTCCAACTGCGGTGTCGGTCACAGTTAGGTATAGCAGAAGTGGCTTCTCCTCGTGGTGAGGACAGAGGATTGAAGGACTCACAAGGTACGCCTTTATCATTTCGAAGGCATCTTGGCATTCCGGGTTCCATTCGATGTCTATATTCTTCTTCATTAGTCGAAAGATTGGCTCACACATGGAGGTCAACTGATTGACGAAGCGGCTGATGTACTGCAGGCGGCCCATGAAGCTTTTTACTTCTGTTTGGGTTTGAGGTGGTCTACTTTTGATTATGGCCTTGATCTTTTGAGGATCAACTTTGATGCCTCACTCGGTGACCATGTATCCCAAGACTTTGCCTCAGATGACTCCAAATGTGCATTAGACAGGGTTTAACCTCATTGAGTGTTTTCGAAGGCGATTGAAGAACTTTCTCAGGTCGATAAGGTTTTGTCCGTCTGATCCCTTTGAGTCGATGATCATGTCGTCGACGTACACTTAGATCTCTTTGTGGATCATGTCGTGGAAGAGGGCGGTTGCTGTCCATTGGTAGGTAGCCCCAGCGTTCTTTAGTCCGAACGGCATTACTGTGTAGCAGTAGGTTCCCCAGGCGGTTGTGAAGGCTGTTTTCTCTTGGTCTTCTTCGGACATCTTGATTTGATTGTAGCCAGTGAACCCGTCCATGAAGGACTTGACCTCGAAGTTGGCCATAGTGTCGACAAACATGTCTATATTTGGTAGAGGAAAGTCGTCCTTGGGACTTGCTTTGTTGAGATCTCGGAAGTCTACGCAGCAACATACTTTTCCATTGGCCTTGGTGACCGTGACTATGTTGGAGAGCCATGTCGGGTATTCGATCACCCTTATGAAGCCGACACGGAGCATCTTTTCGATCTCTTCTTTGACTTGTAGGGACCATTCTGGCTTGATTCGGCGTAGCTTCTGCTTGATGGGCTTAGCCTCGATATTCAGGGGAATCCGATGTTCCACTATGGCTGGATCTAAGCCGAGCATGTCTTGGTAGGACCAAGCGAACACGTCCACAAATTCTTTGAGTTGTGTAGTCAATGCGTTTTGCTTGGTGCCAGTGAAGAAGCTTCCGATTTGCGTCTCTTTTGGCTCTTCAGCAGTCCCCAAATTCACCTTGGTTAAAACCTCCTCGACAGCTTGGGCCCGGTTTTCCTCTCGTTTGACAACATGCTTAAAGATGTGTTTAATGTATTGTTAATTTAATGTGTCTGCTTCTTTGTCAAGTGAATCGTTATTAACTGTTTGTGATTTAGTTAATTTATCAGTTGTTAAAGATGCAATGAGAGGATACTCGAAAATGTCGAAACTTTCATTTAGAGCATATGGGAATACATGATTGACTATGAATTCATAATCTTCTAGCGTAAGGCCATTGGAAGACTCGATAGACTCAAATTCAAAGACAACATATTCAGAATGTGTTTTGGATCTAGACTCTAGGACGCGAGGGGTTAGACCGAGTTGCTCGATCATTTCCTTCTTGGTCGCTGCATGTCCGAAGAAGGTTGCCCAGTTCATTAGTGGCAATGTTGATGAGCTTGAAAGGAGGCGAGGGTCGAAAGGCTTCGCGCTGCTATCCCCAATCATGGCTATCACAGAGTTAACAGAAACAAAATCGATGAGGTCTGGCACCTCAATTTTTTCCCTGAAAAGTTGTTGTAGTAAAGCCTCGTTCCAGGCATTGTCTGCGGAGTCTTCCTTTGTGGTCGTGGGTATTGCTAGTTTGAATGCTTTTTCGTCCCTCTGGTTTATGTCAAATGTGTTGACAGATAGTTTTTGAGTTCTTTCGCCAAAGATGGGGTTTCCCAAACCAAAATTCATTATGAATAGTGGTACTGATGGGTCCCGGTAGAGTTGGTGTGTCAAGGAACGCTCTTCTGACGGGATTTTGCTCGAGGCTTATGAACCTTTCAAGGCTTTGTTAGAGCTTGTCCATTGTTTCCGACCAATTTTGTTTGGCGTTGATCAGATCTGTCCTCTTTTCTGTGTCTTTATTCGAATTGCCGGTTTTCTTTGTGAAGTGCCGGGCCATGTCGAAGCTGTAAGGACGGAGGTCGGAGATTACGTGCGAGCCTCTTTTGTCAATGGCTGAGCATTTTCGTGCTGATTTTCTGTCTTCTGCAGTATCTTTGGGAGTAGGGACGTTCCCTAGGCCACGACAGGTGTTCTTCTCTTTGACCTCGATGATCTTGCGGGTGTCTTGATGGTGCTTGCCCAGACCGAGCCCCGAAATGTAGTTCATGAGTTTCATCATCTTCATGGGAGGAGATATCCAGCCCCAAGTCAGTGGAAGGTCTATGTGGCATACCTGGGCTTTCGGGCTTTCGACTGTGAACCCTGTCAGCATCATGCCTTCGTTTTCGTGCTTGATTTCCAGGATTGGGATGCCATTTGTGTCGCCCTTCAGTAGTTATGCTTTCCCCATAGATGATGGTGAGATCAGTTCCCTGGACGAACTTTACGTAGTGGTGTAGAGTTGATGCCACCTCATTGATTTGGTGTAGCCAAGGCCGGCCCAAGATGGCAGTGAAGGTGATTGGGATGTCGATGACCTGGAAGTCTGTTAGCATCATCTGCTTTCCGAACCATAGGTTCAGAGTGGCTATCCCCAAGACTGAGCGAGACTTTGAGTCATAAGCTTTGATCGTTTGCGTTGATGGCTTTAGATCGGTTGGCTTGATTCCTAGCAAGTCCATCATCTTGGAAGGGAGGACATTCATGGCCGATCCTCCATCCACCAAGACCCGGGGAAGGCGGCGCTCGTCAAGTTGGACTGTGATGTAGAGAGGCTCATTGTGGTCAGCCCCAAATTTCGATAGATCGAGCTCCGTGAAGGTAATGATGTTACTGTAGAGGACATTGTCGATCATTTGGACCGCTTCATCTGGTATCACAATGATTGGCACCATGGTCTAGGCCAGGCTTTCCTCTAGCTTGAGCTTGTGCGGATTGGAGGAAGTGAGTAAGGACCAGAGGGATATGTTAGCCTGAGTGCGCTTGAGCTGGGTCAAGATCGGATCTTCAGCCTTTGGGTCAAGCATTTCAGTTTCTTTGGCGTAGAGGCCTTTTTCTGCTCGGGGCTCAGGTATGGCTGGCCTTTTGTCTGTCTTTGGAGGAATCATCGGGATCTGGCTGGAACGCGTCAGCACGTTCATTTCTGAACTTACTCCTTTTCTTGTTTCTCTCGCTTATGTCATGGGAGGGCCTTAGCTGGCGTAGGGCCATGCATCGCATTTCATCTCGTTCATTAATACTGCTTTTGTTGGAGCGTCAACGATGGCCTTGATGTCTTCCTAAGATAGGGGTTGGGGTGCCAGAGTGCTTGGACTATTTGTTGCTATGCAGAGCTCGTCCCAACTTATCATGGAGCAAAGATTGTTGTGATCTCGAGTTGAGTCAAGCTGAGGAGATTTATTGGAGTAGATGACGTAGTAATCAAACTTTCCCGACAGCTCTCCGAGGGTTCCCACTGTGGGATCAGCGACTTCGTACCTCTTTCTCAGTTTCTATGGGGAAGAGGATTTCTTCTTTCTTAGAGGAAGATCCTCGTTTATTTCGTCTTGGAAATCCTTCTCTAGATAAGTGGGGCAATTGCAGACGTCCCACCAAATGTGCTTGTCATTTTGTGGTGGTCTTGGGACCTCGGGGCACTGACTTGACATGTCCCTCCCGGGTAGTTCTTGTGACTTCATGTCACAACTGAGGGGCTCATATAGAAGCGAAGGATTGTATCCCAGGGGACAATGAGGGGCGTTGGGGGCTACGGGAGCAGGTATGTCTTTGTTTTTACCGGGAGCCCCAGGTGGCTGGGGGGATGGCTAGTGTTCCGAAATGGTGCATGGCACCTTCGATCCAAGCATGTTGCTTGCCTTGGCATTTCTCGAGAGCCATGACGGCTTGCCAAACCTCTTCAATAGTTGGGAAATTTCTCGAGGGTAGGATTCTATTCCCCTCATTGTTATCTGCCGACCTTGCCATCGGGGAGTGATAGGCTACTCTGGTGGCTGTATTGGAAAGGCTGTTGGACCTTGAGGCTTTCACACTGGAAAGACGGTTCCCGGGTACTCTCAACCACTCTCGGTTTGCTGAAAGGGGTGATGGGTAAGGTTTAGATATGGGAAAAGCTCATGCAACATGCAGTTTCCTTTTTTTTATTATTATTTATGCTGTTTTTTGTTGTTTTAATTTACTTAAAACGCGCTTTCTCAGAATCCTAAGTTATTTGGAAAAGATTTCTCTTCTTTTTCGCAACTATGCTAGATCCTGGGTCAGTAGAGACCATAAGTGCAGCTATAAGCCCCTCATTTTGCACCTGTATTTCGACATCCCGGGGTGGACAGCCCCGGGCGAGGGTCCTATAGGGCAAGCGGTTTCCACCGGCCGAAAGAAAAAAAAACCAAACCTAAGGACCGAGCTTGTCATGTTCGTCTTAATGCATCGCCCATGTGAATAGTGAACAGAGCCGGCACCTGAGTCAAGATCGAGTTGAGAGTTCGACATGACCTCTCTTTACCTTGCTTGCGCAATGGATCTGTAACATTAGGTGTTGGCTAGGTCATACTGTCATGGTTGACGTATTAAAGGCTTGATGACATGGTGTCATGTGGGCATGGTTGTATGTCCGGGACGGAGCATTGTCTGGGTGTAGCTTTGGAAATCAAGATCGGGTCAAGATTTTAGCATGACCTTTCATCGTCTTGCTTGCGCAAGGGATCTTAAGTTCCGAGCTTCGACTTAGAAAATGGCCGACATGGGATATGTATTCAGGCTTTATGACACGGACTGGGTAAAAAACAATCGAGTCTGGACAAAGTGTGACGCAAGCGTGCAGGGTTGACACTGTCTAGGATGGGATGTTTGGAATGATCCCGTGCGCGTCCGAAAGGCGTCAGGAAGACCAATCAAACTGCAACTGAGACCACTCCGGGTTTGAGGTTGTAGTGTGCAGCGTACAGGATAAGAGAGCACGTAGTGTGTGGTCACTAAAATTCTTTTTCTGAGTAAAACAGAAATTTTCGCAGAATTTTTAAATGTATGTACACAAATGTATTATGATGCATTTTTTTTTATTTTTATTTTTGAATAAAAAAAGTAAAGCACATGCAAACACACACAACAGTTAAAGAAGGGGTAGAATGAAAGTTTGACCCTCATCAATGTTTTAAAAATCTTTTTATTTTATTTTAAAAGTTTTTAAAACAAAATATTCCCCAGTGGAGTCGCCAACTGAAATTACCTGGATCCGGCTGCGCGGGCCTCGGCATCTCGCGGTTTCAAGTCGGGAGGTGTCGCTGCATTTGTTTGGAGAAGTCGCCACACTATTTTGATTTAGCCCAAAACATTGAAAAAAGGCTTGTTTAAAAAACTGTTGTTGTCTGATGAGATTTTGAGTTCGGAGGTCAGGTTACGCCTCGGGAAGAGAATAGCAGAGCTCACCCGAGTCGCCTCATATAAACGAGTCTTTCAATACCCCTCTTTCTTTAAAAGTTGTGTGTGTGTGTATATGTGCTTTTTAAGAATGCATGTTGAATATGATGTCTACATTGTATGCTATGTATTGAAATAGTTTGGGAAGGAAACCTTACCAATGTTGGTTCGTGTCTGTCTTCTGCTTGGGAATAGTATTTGAGTGTGAATAGTGCTTCAGGATGGATCGGAATTGCTTTGGGATGTACCGGTATCTGCGGATAGAGCTTCGGCATGCCTCAGGAGTGCTAGGTGTGTCCTCGGGCAGAGTTTCGGCGTGCCTCGAGATTGTTGATTGTACTCGGGCAGAGGTTCGGCGTGCCTCGGGAGTGTTGGTTGTACTCGGGCAGAGGTTCGGCGTGCCTTGGGAGTGTTGGTTGTACTCGGGCAGAGGTACGGCGTGCCTCAGAAGTGTTGGTTGTACTCGGGCAGAGCTCCAGCGTGCCTCTGGAGTGTTGGTTGTACTGCCTCGGAAGTGTTGGTTGTACTCGGGTAGAGCTCCGGCTTGCTTCGGGATGCCTCGGGATTGTCCGACAGGGCTTCAGGATGGATCGGGACGTCTCGGGATGGACCGGAATGCCTCAGGATGGATCGGAAAGGCTTCGGGATGCCTCGGTAGTGCCTCGGGGAAGCTCGGGAGCATCTCGGGAGCGCTCGACAGGGTTCGGAGCGCCTCGAGGGGGCTCGAAAGGCCCCGAAGGGAACCGAAAGGGACCGGGAGTGCCTCGAGAGGACTTAGAGGGGAGCCTGAAGGCTGGGGGAGAGAGGAGAGAAGGGAGGAGTGAAGAAAATGAGAGGGGAAGCCCTCTATTTATAGCCATGGAAAATCTGCAAAGTGGTCTGCGCGGACCATCTTAGGAAAACCAAATTTTTGGTTTTCCAGGATTTAAGGGAATCTCATAAACTTTAAGAGGATTTTGCAATTATGATGCGTGGGTGCAAAGTGGTCCGCGCGGACCATCCTGCAAACCAAATATTTTTCATAATTCCCAAAAAGTCCTTTTGCTTTATTTTATCCCAGAAGGGTCCTACCTTGGTTTGATTGGTGGTTTTGGGATTTTTGAAGGTTACGGGTATTCGGGATCACGTTTGTGTGAGTCCGTGGTGTTTCCCGTGCGTCGGATGGGGAGCGATCCGGATTGGGGTACTTACAACTCTGTCAACAATACTTTCTACTTGTCCTATCTGCATTTTCTCTCTATATTCTCTCACTTGCTAACTTCAATCCATGACACCAAAGAGACCTAGAGCACCTGTTGCACCTAAAATCCCTAAAGTTCCTAAAGCTCCTAAGAAATCATTCAAGGATATGGTATGTATCTAACTCTTCATCTTTGATTTTGGCAAAAATCTCCATGGATGAACATGTATAAAACCCTTTATATGTGAAAGTTACTTTTGTTGATTAAATCATCATTTCTTCATGGTTTTGACTGCTTTCTGTTGGGCTTTGCTCGTATTACTTCAATGATTTCAATTTTGAAGTTTATTTGATGATCTATACATGTCTAGGATGCTAATTTTAGGATTTTCAGTTTTTGGGTTTTTCGAAACCCAATTTCTGTTTTTTCATATTTTCATGATGATTCTGGACAAAATTTATGTTTTGGACTTTATATTGTTATTCTAAATCTCTTATGGATCATTTTGACATATTATATGCTGAATTTGGAGCAATTTATCATGTCTCTGTTCTTGGTGTTCTTCATGTTATTCGTATGTTCATATGTTGTTCATATCATTTTCAGAAAATGCCATATATGTTGGATTTTATGATTCTTGAATCATGTTTAATTTTTGAAAATTTTCTACTTTGGACACACCTTAGAAACTCATTCCCTAAAAACCTCATATTTGCTTGATAGAAATCGCATAGTAAAATCGAATGTTGAAACCGCATAATGCTTTTGTTAAAAACCGCATGTTGTTTTTCATATATTCTAACTGTTGGATTTTATGCTACTTGTTTTCACATGAAAATGTTAAACCGCATACTATCTAAACCGCATGCCACTTTCTATACTTGTAATCTTTTTGCTTGTGTAATTTTACATAGTTCACTTAGGAGTTGAGAAATTTCACTTTCTCAACCGCACTTGTGCCTAAACAACATGTGAACTATGACTTCTTAAAAATGGATCTAACTTATTGAACTTTTTGTAGGATCCTCATTTCTTTCTACCAGGATGGGAAATTAGGGAAGAGGAGGTAATGCAAGATGCATTGGGAAGAGAGTGATCAAGAATATGAAGGCATCTGGAATTCTTCCCCTCTTCAACAAGAAGCAGAACTACACCATACCTTCGAATGTTGACCAATTCTACGCCAATGCCACCTCTGGACATAGAGACTTGGGCAATGCGAAGATGATTCCATGTTTGACAGCCGATGTGCGGGGAATGGATGTTACCATTGACTATATGGACATCAGGGACCCGTATGAATTTTGTATGCCCAAGGCTGAGGAAAGAGTGTCTCAGGAAATTCAAGATGCAACTGCTTCCATAACCCCAGGCTTGCCTACGCTGACTGGAAAATACAAAGCAGTTCCATGTAAGGATTTTGGGGAATTAATGTCCCATCTCTACTTTCTCAATGGGAAGTCTATTTGTGGAAAGAATGGCAACCACAATAACTTTACAAGCTAGCAATGGATGTATTGCTCTGCCACTTCTCAGAGATTCTACTACACTGGCCCAAGATTCTAATTAGAGAATTATCTGCCCACATTGATATATACAAGTCAAAGAAAAGGGGAGTTGATCAAAGATGGAGATCCATATGCAGACTTCTAACAGCTATCTTTGGGAACTATGCACACTTGGAGGAGTATAGAAGACAAAATCCAGAACTGATGGTGGACTGGTCATCAGGAGAAGAATCCCTAGTATTAAGTCTCTGCCATGCCTTCAGATACAAAAATGGGGATGACTCTTACAGAAAGGTTTGGGAAAGAGATAACCTCCCAACCAAAGAAGCCTATATCCCTATGAACCCTGAGACTGCATATACTACAATTGGTAGGGTGGTAAAGAAGGCCAGAAAAGGGAAGGATAAAGCTAAACCTCCATTGAAGAAAACCAAAACTGCGCCTACCCCTAAACTGCATGGAGGTCCTTCTGTTGGTGAGTCTAGCAGACTTAAGAAGTTGAAGAAAAAGCTAGTACCGAAAGATGAACCAATTCTTGATGAAGAGGTTGACATTGAAGATGAGATTGAGAGAATGGATGAAGAGGTTGAAGCTGAAAATGAAGAAGATATTGAAAGCCCAACTCTTGCCACTGCTGCTAAGATATCAATGAAAAATATTTCCTCTGATGAAGCCCCTTTTCGGTTTCACAGAGAGGAGCTAGAGAGGTTAGAAAAGAGGAAAAAGGAGAGGTTGGCAGCCAAAGCTGCAAAAGGAAGGGAACCAGAATCCCAACCTGAACCGCAGCCATCCCCAATACCGCAGCCTTCACCTGAACTGCAATCCTCTTCTGAACTGCAAGATGATGCTGAGTATCAAGGGGGACTCCAAAGAAGAGATATAAGATGGCTTGCAGGAAAACATCAACCAAAGGGAAGCCCAACCATCTGCTGGACCTGCTATCACAACATCCACAAGGAGAGGACCCAGTAATGATGCTAAACCGCAACCCAGACCAAGACCTCAAACAATAAACCCCCTTAGAGCCAGGTTGGATGAATGGACTGAGGATTCAGTATTCTTTGATGAGCCTCCTCCTAGATCTCAAATCCATCCATCTCCTCCTCCTTCAAAACTCAAGGAACCCTCACTCCTCCTCCTTCCCTTCAACCGAAACCGCAAACCTAACCTCAACCTTCCCCACTTCCTCATACTTCCACACCATCAACCTCACCTTCTCAAACTCAACCCCAAGCCACTGCGGTTCACTCTTCACCCCCACCTCAAAACGCAGTCCTCCCAACTACTAATATTCCACTTCCTATCCAAATCGCAACCCAAATACTTTGTACCCAAACCCTTCCTACCCAAATACTTACAACTCAAACTCAACCTCACTCAATTCCCATTTCCCATATATTCCAAAACCTTTCATCCCAATTCACCCAAATCGCACCTATTACCCAGACCGCACCCTTCATCTCAACTGCACCCCAAAATTCACATACTCAGCCTCCTCCCTTCATTTTCTCAAATATTCCATCCTCCTCAAACCCTCCTTCTGATTACTCCCTACTATTAAAAGCACACCATATCATTCAAGGCCAACTTCACACAAATCAGGTCCTCATGATAAAGCTTCCAGCTTCCAACCGCACTCTCCAAGATCAAGTGCAATCTCAACCCCTTGAACTGTTCAAGCTTAAAATCTCCTTTGATGATGCCATTTAGGGGGAGAGATATAGTAAAGACAGTGAAAGACTCAGCTGAGGCCTATTTTGCAGAGTTCAGAAATGACTTGGCAGCTGGAGTCATTCAAGCCTTAGGAGATGCGGTCTCAAAACATCAGCTCAAGGATTGCCTTCATTAACTATCTGATATTTTCTGCAACTCCATGGAGTCAATCCCAGGAAAATTCAAAGCTAAAATTTTGGAAGAGGTCAGAAGCTCAAGACCGCATGAAGAAGCTGGCTTGAGGTTTGTACTTGACTCAATGCAAGCTAACTTACAAAATGATTCTGAATTGTTAAGATAAGAGCTAAGGGTCAAGGTGGACCTAGTTGGAGATGGTTTTATCGCAAGGTTAACCAATATGGCTTATATGGTTAGGGAGAGGCTTGAAGCTTTGACTAAGGGAATAAGGGACAAGATGATAGTTTCAGGGGGAGAGTTGCTGAGTTAGAGCCTAAGTTGCAGTCTTCTCAAACCGCGCACTCAACCGCAATCCAAGAATCCATTAACACTTTTTACAACACTTTGAATGCCTCAATTCAACTTCAGTTGACTGGAATTCTTGAAGAGCTTAATGAAAAACTTGTTGAAAACACCTCAAAGGTGGATGAACTTAAAGAAAATTCTAAAGTAAATACCAGAGCGATTGGAGACAACAATGCCAGAGTCATAAGTGTGGTGAATGCTTTGAGGGAGTTGAAGCTGCTCAAGGAAGGACTTCTGAAGAGGTTAGGAGGTTGAGAAGAACTATAAGGGCTGAAAATTGTCCATTCAACTTTTCTGGAGCCCGCATTCAAGAAGATGTTGTGGATGGACCACCTGCTTAGAACTTTGTGGATCTTGATGCCCAGCAGGTTGTTCCATTCCCACCACCTCATCATTAAACCACATTCTTTCTTGTAATTTTTGTTTACCTTTTTCTATTTTGTTTGCTGTTTTGTTATTTCTCATTTCTACTTGTACTTGTAACTTCCAACCTTTCAAAGGTAGTAATGAGAAAAATGCATCATTGTTGATTCCAAAACTTTGTTCATTCAAATTGCTTGTTTATAGAACAATGAATGCATTGTTTTTCAAACCTAATGCAAATATACTTAACTGCTCATATTTTGTGCTAGATGTTTAAACATTTAGTTTAAACCGCATACTTGAACTTAAACTCATATCTTTATGTATGCACTGAATGTATTTCTATACTTTCACATTGTAAGTTTTACATATTTCATTAGTATAGAAATCTATAACTTTGACTAGTGTGTGCATTTACTTGGGACATGATTCACCATGTTAAATATTATGGACATGTTTTTACCAAGTACAATGTTAGCCTTTGCTATAGTAGGCAATGTCATCAATCAAATAGGGGGATATTGTTTGGTATGCATACTTTAACCCTCCTTGCCTTTGCTTTAATTTGATGATACCATAACCTCATCTATGTTTTCTGGATTTTAGGCCCATATGTAATGAAGCTTAGACTTCAATTTTTAAGTACAAGTCCAATTTATAGAATGGGTTTACTTAGGCTTGAAGAATGGCTCAAATGCATTAGACATGAGGTTTTAAGTGAAGAGGTTTTTAAATCATGCAAAACTGCAGTGCTAGTGCAAACCTCGTGTAGGAAACCACACTAAGCAAACAGCAGTGTAAACCTCAACATGAAACCAAACTTAGCAAACCGCACGGCAAACCTCATCTATGAGACCACAGTTCATAAACCACATGATGTACCAACCTCATCCAATGATTGAAGACTTGAAGAAATTGTACCATCTTGATTGATTGATCCACGTTAGCAACGATGAGTCAACTACGAGTTCAATCAATGTGTCTAACGGTCACTCAGAGTTTAAAAGAATTTGAAAAGGTAACATGCGTCCTTCATTCCAGAATCTCGTATAAGGTCCGTACAACCTTATCAAAAACTTATGAACAAAACGACAAAAGTGTATAGGTGGTGAAATCAGACTGTGCCATCACTGTACTTGCTACAGTTGTTCCAAACGACTACTTTTTGTTTCATGGGTATAAAAACCCCAATCCTCATCATTTAAAGATCGCTTGAGAATATACATTTGACAGAGTCCTTTGAAGATTTGAAGAAATTTCCAGATCTCTAGAATCCTTTGAATCTTCATTTTCAAACCTTCATAGCTTCAATAACAAATTTCCAAGCCCAGAAATCCAATCCTTTTTAACAAATCAGATTTATTGAGCTTTAAATCACGCAGATCTAAAGAGCCTTGAATCTTGGTAATCACACACATACCTCACCTAATTAATCACATAGATTAAATCATTTGAGATACACCGGTTATAGTATATGATTTGCTTTATTTTTTAGATTTTAGATTTGAGTTTGATTCTTGTAACTTTGTAATCTCCCTCAACATATAATACAAAATATAGTATTTATAAAATCCAAGACTAACCATCTTGGTAGTGGTCGTAGATCATTTGCGATTGAACCACTTCAAATCTTGTGTTTTTTAATTTATGCATTTTCTTCATTGTTCATAGTTCAAACTAATTTGTCTTATCTGTTTGATCTTAATAGGTTTACCAGATTTGAGAATTGTGTTTAAAGTTAATCATTGTCAAACCTCACTTTTATTATTCTCAAAATGGAACTATCAAACCTCACTTTGTTACTTTGAAATTGCGTTGTGCATTTTACAAACCTCACTTGGCTTTTTAGTACATTGTAAGGGTGGTTTTGTAAGAAAGAGGTTTTATTTGCAAAAAGGGTTGAAAAATTTGTAAAATCTATTCACCCCCCCTCTAGATGTTTTTCACCCATGTTACACCTTTGGGACCAACAACCATTTTTATGAAAATATTCAAAATTCTAAGTTTGGGGGTTGAGACATTGGGTTGGCATGGGTGAGCGGAGAGATACACTCAAGTGAGAATATATTTTGAAGACTTTCTAGTTTCAATTGCTTGACTTCATATGTCCTTACCTTCATTTGTAACCGTGAACCTAGACCAAAATTGTCGCGATACATTACAATCCACAAAGCGATATTTGATCCCAAAATAGTAGTCGGGTTGAGAATTGTGGTTAAAATGCATATGAGTGTCCTTGTGCATAATTTTCATCATTTTATCTTTGATTTAGAGCATGACACAAGTGAGCCTATAAAATATCTTATTTTGGTGATGATGATATTGTAAGTACCCCAATCTGGATCACTCCCTTTCAAACGCACGGGAAACACCGCAGACTCACACAAACGCAGTCTCGAACACCCGTAGCCCTCAAAAACCCCAAAAACCACCAACCAAACCAGGGGGGGGGCATTCAGGGATTAAAAAGTACAAAAGGACTTTTAAGGAATTTTGTAAAATATGAAATTGGCTGCTTATGCCGTGCGACACATCTTGCCAAGAGACATCATAATTACAAAATCCCCTTAAAGTCCACAATATTCCCTTAAATCCAGGAAAACCAAAAAACTGGTAATGGCTGCTTATGTCATGCGACACAACTAGCCAAGGGACATCATAATTACAAAATCCCCTTAAAGTTCACGATATTCCCTTAAATCCAGGAAAACCAAAAAACTGGTAATGGCTGACAGTGTCGTGCGACACAACTAGCCAGAATCTGGACCCTATAAATAGAGGACTCCCCCCCTCATAATTTACACACATCCCTCTTCTCTCCTCTCTCCCAGCCTTCAGGCATCCCCTCTAAGACCCTTCGGGGCAATCCCGGTCCCTTTCGGTTCCCTCTGGAGCATTCCCCTCGTGGTACTCCGAAGCTCTGCCGAGCACTGCCGAACGCTCCCGAGACGCTACCGAGCTGCCCCGAGGCACTCTCGAGGTATTCTGTGGCCCCTCGTGGTACTCTGAAGCCTTGTCGATCCATTCCGAAGCCTTGTCGGTCCATCCCGAGGCATCCCGACCCTTTTCGAGCTCAACCGACGATCCCGACGCACGCCGGAACTCTGCCCGAGCACAACCGACGATCCCAATGCACGATGAAACTCTGCCGGAGTCCAGTCAACGATCCCTGCGATCTTAATGCACGTCGAAACTCTGCCCGAGTGCACACCTGACAATCCCGAGGCATGCCGAAACTCTGGCCTTTCAGACAACCGGCACATCCCGAAGCAACCCCGGTCCGTTCCGGAACACTATTCAACCCTCAAACACTATTCCCCAGCGGAAGACAGACACGAACCAACATTGGTAAGGCTTCCTTCGTACACTATTTCAATATATTTCAATACGTAGTGTACAATGTAGACATCCGATACAGCATGCATTTTTAAAAGCACATACACTCACACAAAACATTTAAAGAAAGAAGGGGTACCGAATGACTCGTTTTTACGAGGCAACTCGGGTGAGCTCTGCTATGCTCTTCCCGAGGCGTAACCTGACCTCCGAACTAAAAAATCTCATCACACAACAAACAGTTTTTAAACTGATGCCTTTTCTCAATGTGTTGGGCTAAATCAAAACGGCGTGGCGACTCTACAAGCAAAAACGAAGCGAGACACCTCCTCAACCAACGAAAGCGAGATACCGGGGCCCGCGCGTGAGCCGGATCCGGGTAATTTTAGTTGGCGACTCTGCTGGGGACATTTTGTTTTAAAAAAAAATTTTAAACAAAAACAAAATATTTTTAAAATGATGATGAGGGTCAAACTTTCATTCTACCCCTTTCTTTAACTGTTGTGTGTGTGTACATGTGCTTTACTTTTTATTTTACAAAAAAAATAAAAATACAAAAAATGCATCAATATACATCTGTGTACATACATTTAAAAATTCTTCAAAAACTTCTGTTTTACTAAAAAAAAAAAAAAGAATTTTAGTGACTGCACACTACTCGCACTGCTGCCTCGGTACACCGCACGCTACGCGCACTGCTGCCTCGGATACACTGCACACTACAACCCTTATTCCGGGATGGTCTCAGTTGCAGTTCGTTTGGCCTTCCTACGCCTCTCGGACGCGCATGGGATCATTCCAAACATCCCATCCTAGCCAATGTCAACCATGCACGCTTGCGTCACACTCTGTCCAGACTCGGTTGGTTTTTACCCAGTCCGTGTCATACAGCCTGGATACATATCCCATGTTCCGTCCCGGATATACATCCATGCCTACATGTCACCATGTCATCAAGCCTTTAATACGTTAGCCATGACGATATGACCCAGCCAACGCCTAACGTCACAGATCCCTTGCGCAAGCAAGGTAAAGAGAGGTCATGCCGAACTCTCGACCAGATCTTGACTCAGGTGCCGGCTCGACTCACTATTCACATGACCGACGCATTAATACGAACATGACAGGCTCGGTCTTTAGGTTCAATTTTTCTTTTAGGCCGGTGGAAACCGCTTGCCTTATAGGACCGTCGCCTGGTGCTGTCCACCTCGAGATGTCGAAATACAGGTGCAAAACGAGGGGCTTATAGCCGTACGGATGGTCTCCACTGACCCAGGATCTAGCATAGTTGCGAAAAAGAAGAGAAAACTTTTCCAACCAACTTAGGATTCTGAGAAAACACTGTTTTAAGTAAATTAAAACAACAAAAAATACATAAATAAAGAAAAGCGAAAATTGCATGTCACATGAGCTTTCCCCCTTTATCCAAAATGCCTTCCCATGTCTAAACCTTACCCGTCACCCCCTCCAGCAAACCAAGAATGGTTGAGAATACCCGGGATCCGCCTTTTCAGTATCGAGGTCACAAGGTCCGACAGCCCTTCCGGTTCAGCGGTCCGAACAGTCCGCTATTCCCCCATGGCGGGATCAATAGATAACAGTGATGGAAACGGAACCCCGCCACTGAGAAACCTCCAAACAATGGAGGAGGTGCTGCAGGCCTTCGAGACTCTAAAGAAGCGCCATGAAGAACAGCAATCCTGGATCGTAGACACCATGCGCCTTCGCGGAGCCGTCGCCGTTCCCCAACCTGATGGGACCTTCATTCTCATAGAAGACGAAGAAATACCTGCTCCCCCCGGTCCTCAAACCTATCAGCAGGTCCCACCTCCGCCAAGCTAATGGATCCCAGCAACGCAAAGCAGCTCTCGCTTAAAGCTTCACTCGGGCATCGGTCAGCGGCTCGATACGCCGCCTCGGCCTGACGGTTTCCCGGCCCTGCGCCCCAAGCTCAGTATCAACAGTACACATACGTGCATGCTCCGCCAGATCCCAATGCATCTCGGTATCCCCTAGGATTCAATCTTTTACCTCTATACGAGCCTCGCAACCATAACCAAAAATCCCAATGTTTACCCGGGACAAGCATCCCAAGCGGATATCCCGACATCTCAAACCTACCACCCGCTGGTCTGCCACTTGGAGCTAATGAAACATCTCCCCAATTCCCAAACACAACCCTTAGGGGCCAGGGCAATCACGCTCTCAATTTCAACAACCCAGGGTATGGGATGGTATACACTCAACTACCTCCCCAAGACTCCCGAATGGCGATCCCATCAGCCAATCCACCTCCATCTTCAGTTTCCATCCCAGAAAACGACAGCATGCCTCAGCCTACTGACCCTCACATGGCTTGGTTGATCGAACAGATGAAGGACATGCAAGGCAAACTAGCCAGCTCTCGGAAGGACTCCCTCATGCCCACTGATCCAAACAAGGTGGTCCCGCTTCCTCCGAAATTCAGAATGCCGGAAATGGAAAAGTTCGACGGGACAGAATGCCCAAAACCCACATCGATACCTATGTCTTGGGTATGAGAGCCAAAGGGGCAAACCCTCAACAAATGGCGGATCACTTCAAGCATTCCCTCAAATCCACAGCATTAAGGTGGTTCCTCAACGTAAAGGCAGAAAACCGCTCCACGTGGGACCAAATCAGCGAAATCTTCCTGGAGAAGTACCGCGCCAGCCACGAATGGGAAACCAACCGCCATGATCTGCAAGCCACCGAACAAAAGCACGACGAGCCTGTGGGTGAGTTCTACAAAAGATGGAACTGGAAGCTAAGCGAGATAATGGATCCGCTTTCCAAAGAAGAGCAAATGGACATCTTCCATTCCTGCCTCAAACTATCCCTGAGGACCTTGATCAGCCATCACTTCTATCCAGATCTCCATGCCATGGTCAACGCCGGAACCAAGTTCGAGAAGACCCTGAGCCTCCAGAAGACAACAGCGACCCCTGCTTCGTCTTACCGCTATCGGACAAACCTGTCAAATCCAGCACCTGTCCCGAATAAAGGAAAAGAAGCAGCCGGAATAGTCCACTACATCCATAACGGAGCACAAGTAAATTGTGATCAACCACCCACAAGGAACAACAATCCCCCTCGCATACCACAGTTCCAGCATTTTGACAACCTCGAAATGCCTCTGGGCCAAGTATTCGAAGCATTGGTAAAGCAAAATCTTCTCAAGCCTTTCGAGAATTTCCAACCAAAGACTCTCAAGCCCAACATGGATATGAGTAAGCACTACGCCTTCCACAACTACCCCGGTCACACCACCGACAATTGCTTCGTGCTGAAGCAGTGGTCCAGGGGCTAATCGAAGATGGAAAGTTGGAACGCCCCCGTGGCCCCAACACCATTGGAAATCCATCCCCACGAAACGACAGGGTAAACGTGATAACCTTCAGCAAGACTTCATGCGAGAATAGGCCTCTTGTAATCTCCGAAATCGTCAACATGCTATCCCGCCACGACTGGGAATGTGAAACCAGAGTCAAACGTTCCCGTGACCGGGAATCCCGATAGGAAAACCCAAGGATGAGTGTCTTCCTATGATCTCTGCCACGATCGATACACACCAATGGATGGATTGAACGCTCCCCGGAGGAGACTGAATCAAACGGCAGCACCGGAAGCGGTCTAGCCTTCACAGACGCAGACTTGCCGATATGTGAAAACACACACAACGAGGCCCTCCTCATCCTCATAAAGATAGAGAGGTTCTACCTCCCGAACGTCTTGATCGATAATGGCTCCGCAGTCAATATCATTGCCTTACGCACATTGAAACGACTCTGTGTCGACCGCTCCCTGATGAGACCTTTGCCCCGGATAATCCGAGCTTACGACTCCACTCCACGCCCTGTCGTAGGAGTAATAAATCTGAGGATCCAATTCAACGAACAATTGGAGTCGGTAGAGTTCCAAGTTTTGGAAATCAAACCAACCTTCTCCACCCTGCTGGGACGACCTTGGCTGCATCAGATGAAAGCAGTATCATCTACTCTTCACCAATGTGTGAAATTCATCAACGCCAATGGAAACCTCGAGGTGATCCGCGAAAGCAGCACGATGGCAAGCGCTTGGCCAGCAAGCTATGACCCAGAAGAAGGTCCCGACATGACCGAATACTCCTCTGCAGGCGAGTCTCCAGTCCTGTCCCGCTACGAAATTGATCCCTGCATCCACGCTCTAAGCCGTGACGAGCTAGAGATCGAAGAACTCATGGGCCAAGATGAAAACTCCGAAATATGCGACTGCGAAGAATGTGGAAAGAAGATCAAGAGATGGACGCCCAGATGGAGCTTGACAGAGAAGTAGACTCATACTTTGCCGAAAATCCTCCTGAGGAAAGCTGGCTCATCACCGACCAGCTAGTGCAGGGCAACCCTCTTGCCAACACGCTCGGATCTCACGGTGACAGCCATCAGAGCATAGTCCAATTCAACATCCCGGTATCTGACCTGGAAGAACAATTGTGCAACCTCCTCCAAAGCCTAATCAGAGAAGGAGAGATAGCATGCCCCTCGACTCAGACATCATGAATGTCATCCAAGCAAAGATCCCAGATAAGGAAGCAGATTCTATGAAGATAATCAACATCAACAAGAATCAACTCCGAATCAGCTAATGCTTCGCCCTCCTGGAAGAAGCTCTCCATGATTTCTATCATCAAGGCCCCCTGAGATCTGGCAGCAACAGCAATGGAGGGACATCATTAAAGGAGCAACCCAAAACCTCCGCGATCTGGTTTGAAGTCGAACCGCAGGCAAGCCATCCTCCGGGAACCGTATCAACTGAAGAATGGCCACCAAAGCCATCACCACCCTCTCTAGACCTACAGCCTGCAGAGAGCAATGAAGCCTGGTCCAATCCCTCGTCGCCTACAGTCTAGCTTCGAGTCATGTTGTCTGTGAATTCATGTCTTTCGAGTCATCTGATGGCTCTACGCCAGAAGATTGTGAGTCCATAATCAACAATGTATCTTCTCTACGCTTTCAATAAAAGGTCCGACCTTTCTAAATATCCTTCATTGCATATTTAACAAATGATGAGTTAACTAAATCACAAACAGTTAATAACTATTCATCTAATAAGGAAGCGAGACACATTAATTGAACAATGCATTAAACAAACATTTAAGCACATTGTCAAAGCGAGAGAAAAACACGGCCCAGCAGAAGGTTTTAATCACGGTGAATTTGGGAGGCTGGCGAAGAGCGAAAGAGACGCAAATCGGAAGCCTCTTCACCGGCCACGAGTGCGTCGCGAGATCTTCCAATACCTCAAAAATGGGGAAACCGCCTTCATGAACGAGGAAGGCCAGCGCAAGGAAGGAGTCAAAGGCAAGAGCATCATGGCCCTAAAATGCCTCGCCTCTCACTTTGTCATCCTTGGAGTCATGCTATACAAAAAGCGCTACCAGGGACCGCTCCTACGCTGCATCGACCAGGAAAAAGCAAATGAGCTCATGAAAGAAGTCCACAATGGGGCTTGCGGCCCCCACATGAACGCTAGAGCCCTGATGCAAATCATTCTTCGGATGGGCTACTACTGGATCTCCATGGAGGCAGACTGCATCCACTTCGTTCGAAGCTACGACAAGTGTCAATGGTTCTCCAACCTCAATCATCTACCTACTCACGATCTCTACTTCATGACTACGCCCTGGCTCTTCGCCACGTGGGGAATTGACGTTATCGGGAAAATCACGCCGCCAGGCAGCAACGGCCACGAATTCGTCTTGGTAGCCATCGACTACTTCACAAAATGGGTCGAAGCCAAGTCATACAAGGTGCTAACTTCCAGGAATGTCGCCCATTTCCTCAAGGAAAACATCATATGCTGATACGGCATCCCGAACGAGGTCATATCAGACAACGGCTCCCACTTCGAAGGAGAATGCGACAGACTGCTGACCGAATTCAAGATCACACGCCACAAGTCTTCTCCCTACAGGCCACAAACAAACGGCGTGGTAGAAGCAGCAAAACAAGACCCTCGAAAGGATCATCCGAAAAATGACCACCCGAGGACGTGATTGGCCCGAGAAGCTGCACTTGGCACTTTGGGGCTACCGAATATCAGTCAGAACAGCCACGGGAAACTCCATTTGCCCTGACGTACGGGATGGAAGCAGCCCGTTGAATTGGAAATTCCCTCACTCCGAGTGCTGCTGGAAAACGAGATCAACGAAGTCAAATGGCTTCGAACCCGACACGACGAACTGGCTCTGCTAGAAGAGCGACGACTAAAGGCCATGGAATACATTCGAGCCTACCAAATCAGAATGGCTAGAGCCTTCGACAAGAAAGTCAAGTCCCGAGACATCAGGGAAGGCGATCTGGTACTCAAGGAAAAGCCCCCCACAAAAACCAACCCACTGGGAAAGTGGGAACCAACATGGATCGGCCCTTTCGTGGTTCAAAAGATCTTCTCCGGAGGTGCCATGAAGCTGACAGACCTAGATGGCAATCCCTTCATGAATCCAGTCAATGGAAGCAAACTTCGCAGAAACTTCGCCTAAAAGAAGACCAACTGTGCATCTCTTGGCACTCCTTGTAGTGTTGAACTATGCAGACCTGAGCCCTCTTGTCCGGGGGAACATAGGCAACCTTAATTTGTCTGGTCTAAAAACACACAAAAAAGTCAAAAGTTTGAATGTCAACCAAGACCTCCATCAAACTATACACTTTCCAAAACATGCCCCACCAGCACCTTGACCAAGTTAAACGACAGCGGCAACATCAAAGGACATCCGAAGGTCACTCAGCGTCAAAAGACTAACCCATGTCAACTCCAAGCTAGGGGCTTGTCTTCGCCCTCACGAGCTTCAATACAAAAAAAGGGAGCTCAAGCAGAAGCTTTCCAAAAAAAAAGATAAGCTCAAGCAGAAGCTACAAGAAAGAGGTCAAGAACCCAGCGCCGACTAACAAGGAGCAAGGAAGCCACGAAAAAGACCGTAAAAAATGACTTGTCAAGGAAACACCCAACCTTCCCATCCAAACACAAAACCCAAACAAAAAGGGATGCCATCAAGGCTCTGACTGCTTCAGTCCACAAATACAATAGAAAGGTCCTAAGATGGATGCTGCCAAGACTCACAAAAGAAACAAAAGGCGAACAAGAGATCTTGCGTCTCGACAAAGCTTTAAAAGTAAATCACAAATTACTAAACGATTACAACATTTCTTGATGAGTTCAAGCACGGTCTACTCTCAAGTTCACAACATGCTAAAAGACAGCTTAATACATTTAAACAAATAATGTGTCTGCAATGCAATGAATGGATACTTAGGAGGTCATTTCACGCCACCTGTGCTTGTCCCCTTGCCATTCTTCCCTTTCTTCCCTCGTCCCCGGCGAGTCTTCTTTCGCTCAACGTGAGCCAACTCTGTCTCTCTCAATCCGAGATTTGGGGTCCTCCCCGTAAAGTCAAACAATCCAGCAGCTCGCAGAGCTTCATTCATCCGTGCCTCAGCCCGAATCTCCTCCCTGCGAGTCTGCAAAAGGGGACCTCTCTCCGTCAGTCGGTCAACTCTGGTCTCGTAGTCAAATAAAGCATTTCCCGTCACATTCAGAGGGTTAGACCAGGCTTCGGCACTCCTAAGGCAATAGCTGAGACGGCAACCTTGTCCCAGAATCGCTTCACGCCTACCCTCGAAACCATTTGGGACTGCCCGACATGTTGCTCGTACCAATCCAGATACTCGGTGGTCAACACAGCACTGTCCCGATGTCGAAGGAGCACTACAGGAGGGAAAGCGGAATACTTCTATACCCTCAGAAAATACAGAAAGGCATCTGAAGCTGCCATACAAAGAGAAGTTACCTCTGCAGTAGCGATATCGTCCCAGCCCAGCAAAGATTCCTACCTCATCCCGAACTGCCCGGAAACGAGCGACGGAATATAGAAAGAGGACCAAGACAAACCCGGAACTCTGACAACGTAGGACCCTTCCTGAAAGGCCCTCCTAGTCTCAATCCCCCAGTGCGGAACCCACCAGCGGATCTGATGCGTACCAAGCCGTGCCATCCATCTCTCCCACGTGGACTGATCCATATCCAATACCAGAGGTTGCCGAGCAAACGCCCACGGGCTGAACGACGCCGGAGCCTCAGGCATAGCTTGAAGTCTCTATCACAACCACAGAGTGAGCAAAGCAGGGCACCCCCCTCTCATGAACCTATCCCCAGTCGCCAGACGATCAATACCGTGAAGGGTCTCCTCCAGCACCAATGGAGCAATATCCTCCCCGGCTCGGCAGTTCCCTACTACATCTAGCAAAGCAACATCACAGACCCCAGGAGAGCCGACCATGAAAAGCGTTGCTATCACGCTCAAGGCAAATGCATCCCATGAGACGTCACTCTCGTCATCGCCCATAAACCGCTTTGGCAGCGCAGAAATGTCAATATGACTAGAATCAAAGGTCATACCCTGCACTTCTTCCAACGAAGTCCGAAGAAAGCATGCAAGCTTCACGCTCACGGCTGCACCGCCAATCACAGGAAGCGAGATGGCCTCCACCTCCGGTCCTCCAATCAAAGCCCGAAAATCCTCAAAAGTGGGCGTCACTTCATTGTAGGAGAAGCTATACACATTCCTCCTAACATCCCAGAACTTCGCGGCAGCCCGCAACAATTCCCAATCAGGAACTAGCTCCTTAAGGGACCAAACCGAGCAGAGTCAAAACCTCACCTCGAAAGCCTGCCTATCGTGCCTCATACGGTGCCGCATCCACATTTTCAGTCGCCCAAGGAAGTATGCTTGCCCCTCCTTCAAAAGCCTTGGTAAAACTCTTGGAACGGATGAAGAATCCATGGCAAAAATGGAGGTTTCTAGAGAAAATGAGGAAGAAAGCTCGAAATGACTGCAAAGGGGAAGTGAGGAAAATCCAGACATCCTGTGGCTCTTATTTCCTTACCAAAAGAAAATCTTATTCGTACGGACCAGTTTGCATGCTTGGTCTGTCCGTGCGGACCACTTTGCATGCCTGGTCCCACATTTTCAGCAAACAGCCAAACTGCTACTGTTCCCGGCAGGACCTTGTCCCAAACTTCCCAAAATCCTGGCCAAAGCCATTTCCAGCAACCATACACTAACCAGAAATGCATTCCCAGCTCAGGCGATATGCACAAATAATAAACTAGCAACAATTCCTAGGACAATCTCCGGGAATCACAAAATAAGGCATTACATCTCAAATAAATAACTTTGTTGTGCATATATAAATGTTTTATTACAGGTACCAAAATGTCTGTTGCTAAAAAAAACAAAAAATGGAAAGAGGGAAAGCAAATGAGCCCTACTCCGACTCGTCATCATCAACCTCAGCAAAAGAGAAGTCTGGCATCTCGGCAAACTCGCCAGCCACGCCCTCGTCATCAGAATACTGGACCCCCTCCTGAGGCGAGTACTCGTAGTACTCCAAAGGATCATACTCGGTGAAAGGATCATAGAAGGGATGCGCCGACGAACCCTCTCCCTGTGCCTCCTGCGGAGGAAAGAATTGGTGAAGAGTCTGCGACCTCTGGGCCCCCGAAGACGTCCCTGTATCAAGACTATGCCACCCCCGAACTGGTCCCTCCTGATGTGGCCCTGGCTCAGCCCTCGACGAAGGAGTATCCACAGAATGCCTCGAAGGCATCGGCTCAAACGCCGGCGCACGCCGCGAAGACCTGCAGGACAGCTTCCCCGCGAGCTTCATCGCAAAAGATCGTATCCCCACAAACTGGCGGGTCAACGTATCAAAGGATCTCCCCGAGACCTGCGCAAGCAAACAACCAAAGAAACGCTCAGCTAAGGAGATACAAGCATACTCGACAAAAAGAGAAAAATACAGAAAAGATGCCAAGATGGAAAAGAGTAAGCACACTCACCGGAGCATCAGGTCAACCCGATAAGCAGCAGGAGCCTGCTCCTCCTTGAAGAATCCCCGCGGACATACGTGAAGTCCAGCCCAGGCACCGAAACATCTGGGGGACGCGGTGGGCCATCCTGCCTCTCCCTCGCCAACACCTGTGACATCCTCAGCTTCCTCCTGACGAAGGCCCCGTACTCCTCGCCATACAGGATGAACTCCTCGGCGCTCACACCCTCCAAGTACCTATCGTACTCCAGCACATCCATGTCACGAGGATGCATCATCCCGAAAGGTGGATCCCTCGGAGCCACAGGGGGCTCGCCTGGGCCATGCTGCTAGAAGACCCGCTCCCCCAGATACATAACATCATAAGTCAGGCCCCGCAGCATCTTCCTCTGTCGTGTCAACGCGAGACCACCCTCGAGCTCGTCGTCGCCATACCAAACCCAGGGATACAACTCGAACCCCGCCGGGCTATCTCTCTCCAGGAACTCCTGCACATCTCGATATTAAACAGTGAGCTTCCCCCTAATCGTCGTCCTCCTCTTCAAAGAACGGGCCCAGCCCAGTATAGCAGGATAGGCCACCATGGCCTCAGCCTCTCGATCCCACGGCTGGCACCGGAAGATCTCGTAGCACCACACCTGCAACAAAAGCAGATAAGGCTCAGAACAAAATAAGTCGGAGAAATGACAAACTGCTAAACCACAATCAGCAATAAACTCATACCTCCAGTGCAAAATCGAAGCATCCCAGAGAACTGGCCACGCCCCGGCTAAATCGGTCCATGGAGAAGTAGAGCTCGGCCAAGCCCGCCTCGCCCCATGCAATCTCACCAACCCTCCCCAAGTCCACTAAACTCTCCAACAGAGGGAAAAGAACGGAGGATGCGTGATTCGCGAACAGAGTCTCGGAAAGAGCAAACCACAGAAAGGAGCGCGCCAGCTGCTCAGCCGTCACCAATCCTGTGCCCTGGTGATAAGCCCCGATGTTGGCCGTGATTTGCGCCTCTACATCACTATACAACATACCTAGGCCCTTACGAGGGAAGGGCGCAAAGCCCAGCAACTCCGCCAGCGTCCCATCGGACATCCTGTCCCGCCATCTCACTGGCCCTCCATTGAAGGAAAGCCCAGTAATCGTCGCAAAATAGGTAGGAGTCACCATCACCTCTCCCCAGCTAAGATGGAAGGTATGCGTGGTGTCCCACTAATACTCAGACAAAGCCAAGAAGACGTCCTTGTTCTTCTGCGTTTCCGCGATCCCGGCAAGATTCTCCACGAACACACCCAAACCAGAATCAAAGACCAGCCTCTTAGGACTCAGCCTACCCTCCTTGGAGATCTCCGGCAGATGCTGCCACAACTCAACTACGGCCTCGAGCGACCCCCGAGACTTCATCTTCTTCGCCTTTTCGGACGAAGGCACCTCATCCTGTAGGTTAACACAACAAAGGTACGTCAATAAAAGTACTTATTACAAATATACCAAAGAAAAACAAAACATAAAAGTCCGTCTCGCAACGGCAAAGCATAAAAAGTCCGTCCCAACACGGCAAAACATAAAAAGTCCGTCCCAACACGGCAAAGCATAAAAAGTCCGTCCCAACATGGCAAAACATAAAAGTCCGTCCCAACACGACAAAAACATAGAAAACCCGTCACAAAAAACACAGCACACATTGCACAAAATTTTCCCCACACAGTCCGTCACAAAAACATGGCACACACTATACAATTTTCTCAAAAGAGGGATCCGTACCTACACGACACATTTTCAAAAATCCGTCACAAAAACACGGCACACATTGCACATAAATTCCCCCACAGAGTCCGTCACAAAAGCACGGCATACGTCTCACTTTTTCACACAAAGTCCATCCCTACACGGCAAATTTTTCACAATGTGCATACGAAAATAGCATAAGGTACAAACCACCAAAGCATGCATTTCAAAGAGAGGCACTTTATTTTTACAAATAAGAGCTAATCTCCACATTTTTGCACAAAAATCACATACCCACAATTCTTACATGCTCAATTTCAACAATTCATCACAAATTTCACAAAAAGAGCATGGCAACAACAAAAGCCCTAAATATGCGAAAACTAAAACCTAGTTCTAGCATACAACAATTCAAGTAAGAATCAAAACAAAACTGATTTCTTACCTCCCTTACGGTCCTCTCCCGCAAGTTGTGCACCTCCGGATCCAGATACAACACATTCGGATTCCTCGACGAAGGCACAAAGGAAGTGCAATTCCTTTGAACAAAAATCAATTTTTTCTCTCCCTCTCTCTCTTTTTCTCTCGACTGAAGATAGAAAAATGGAAGGATGCTTCGTTGCTGGAAACTGATTTGAATTTGTGAAAATCAGATTTCAGAAGCAATCCGTGCGGACCACTTTGCAAACAAAGGCCATCCGTGCGGACCACTTTGCATACCCTAGCAAGATTACCCTTTCGCCCTTATAATATTTGCCCCTAGCTGTCCAAAGGCCATTTTCAGCAAATTCAATGCAGTTTGGTCCTTAACCCAACCAAACTAACCCCGGCCATCAAAGTAAGCCCGAACCCTCTTGCCCAGCGGACAAAAGTCAAGCGGCCATCAATGTAAGACCGTACATATCTCCAGCAGATGAACCCCAGCCGTCATTCGTAAGCCCGAACCTGGCCCACTAAACAGTAAAACAAACACAAAAGGTGCAAATGCCTCTAAACACAAATCCTTAGGCACAAAACGCCTCCAAAACACAAAATGGTAAACCAAACACCGGCCGTCATCGTAAGCCCGAACCCCAAGACACAAACTCCTTCAATACACGAATCACAAGGCAAACACGCCTCCCAAAAATCAAAACACTTAAAGCACGAGTGCCTTCCCCCCAAGGCACAAACACTTACAACCTCAGTCAGAGCACACAACACATCCTCACGCACGACACAACCTCAGTCAGAGGATACAACACATCCTCACGCACGACACAACCTCAGTCAGAGGACACAACACATCCTCACGCACGACACAACCTCAGTCAGAGGACACAACATATCCTCACACATGACCACCTGACCTCGGTCGAGAGGACACAATGACATCCTTTGCATGCACGACACAACCTCAGTCAGAGGACACAACACATCCTCACGCACGACACAACCTCAGTTAGAGGACACAACACATCTTCACGCACGACATAACCTCAGTCAGAGGACAAGTTACGTCCTCATGCACGACACAACCTCAGTTAGAGGACAAGTCACGTCCTCATACACGATACAACCTCAGTCAGAGGACAAGTCACATCCTCATGCACGGCACAACCTCAGTAAGAGGACACAACACATCCTCACGCATGACATAACCTTAGTTAGAGGGCATAACACGTCCTCATCATCATCCGCAGCCTGGAAGGCCTTCAATTACTCGGTCCGAAAGACCGCAAAAACCTCCCAAATCGCTATCTGCAGCCCGGAAGGCTTTAAATTACTCGGTCCGGAAGACCGTATAAACCTCCTAAATCACTATTCATAGCCCGGAAGGCTTTAAATTAGTCGGTTCGAAAAACCGTAAAATTTCCATCTCACAACACCACCACGTCCTCACAATTGACCTTAGCAGTCACATCACCTCAGGGCACCACCACGCCCGCATACACTCACGACAACTTCTTGACTTCTGAACTATGACCAGGCTTGATTATCGCTAGGAATACATAGGAATCCTATCACAGAGTCCAGCCAACCGACCTAAATGGTCACCCACATGACACTGCCACGTCCACACACCGAGTCTCAGTCGGAGGATATCACACGACCCCACACACGAACTTTGATCAGGCTTGATTCCCATGCGGGATACGTAGGAATCCTGTTAAAGGGTCCAGCCAACCGGCCTAAATGGTCACACAATAGGACACTGCCACGTCCTCACAACCCGACCTACACGGTCACATCCTCTTCCAGCATGCGATCCAGATCAGGACCCTTATCTTATCGACGACCCCACTTCCTCCGTAAGTGACATCATCGAGGGGCTTCTGTAAGTACCCCAATCTGGATCACTCCCTTTCAAATGCATGGGAACACCGCAGACTCACACAAACGCAATCTCGAACACCCATAGCCCTCAAAAACCCCAAAAACCACCAACCAAACCAAGGGGGGGCCATTCTGGGATTAAAAAGTACAAAAGGACTTTTAAGGAATTTTGTAAAATATGAAATTGGCTGCTTGTGCCGTGCGACACATCTTGCCAAGAGACATCATAATTACAAAATCCCCATAAAGTCCACAATATTTCCTTAAATCCAGGAAAACCAAAAAACTGGTAATGGCTGCTTATGTCGTGCGACACAACTAGCTAAGGGACATCAGAATTACAAAATCTCTTAAAGTCCACGATATTCCCTTAAATCCAGGAAAACCAAAAAAATGATAATGGCTGACAGTGTCGTGCGACACAACTAGCCAGAATCTGAACCCTATAAATAGAGGGCTCCCCCCTCATAATTTACACACATCCCTCTTCTCTCCTCTCTCCCAGCCTTCAGGCATCCCCTCTAAGACCCATCGGGGCATTCCCGGTCCCTTTCGGTTCCCTTCGAAGCATTCCGAGGCCCCTCGTGGTACTCTGAAGCTCTGTCGAGCACTGCCGAGCGCTCCCGAGACGCTTTCGAGCTGTCCCGAGGCACTCTCGAGGTATTCTGAGGCCCCTCGTGGTACTCCGAAGCCTTATTAGTCCATCCCGAGGCGTCCCGGCCCTTTTCGAGCTCAATCGACGATCCCGACGCACGCCAGAACTCTGCCCGAGCACAACCGACGATCCCAATGCACGATGAAACTCTGCCTGAGTCCAGTCAACGATCCCTGCGATCCCAACGCTCGCCAAAACTCTGCCCGAGTACATACCTGACAATCCCGAGGCACGCTGAAACTCTGTCCGCAGACAGTCGGCACATCCCGAAGCAACCCCGGTCCATCCTAAAACACTATTCAACCCTCAAACACTATTCTCCAGCGGAAGACAGAAAAGAACCAACATTGGTAAGGCTTCCTTCCTACACTATTTCAATACATTTCAATATGTAGTGTACAATGTAGACATCCGATACAGCATGCATTTTTAAAAGCACATACACACACACACACAACATTTAAAGAAAGAAGGGGTACCGAAAGACTCGTTTTTATGATGCGACTCGAGTGAGCTTTGCTATTCTCTTCCCGAGGCATAACCTGACCTCCGAACTCAAAAATCTCATCACACAACAAACAATTTTTAAACTGATGCCTTTTCTCAATGTTTTGGGCTAAATCAAAACGGCGCGGCGGCTCTACAAGCAAAAACACAGCGAGACACCTCCTCGACCAACGAAAGCGAGATGCCAGGGCCCGCGCGCGAGCCGGATCTGGGTAATTTCAGATATCCCATTATTCATTAATATTATCATACCGTAGTGAAGAATTGTAAGTTAGATGCATCAATGTGATCGTAATCCAATGTTCATAATAACTCTTGTAGATTATGTATGTTTGTAAAGATCTGAGAGTTATATTACTAAACAATCCTTTATATGATTAGAACAATCCAAATTTTTTTTTCCTTTAATGTTTTTATATTCCTTAGTTTAGAAATTAGTTTTAATTCATGTTTTAGTTTTTGTTTTACTCTAGGACGAGCAAATAATAAGTTTGGGGTATTTGATGGATGTGTTTATACCCATTCAAAGGATATACTTTTAAACTTATTTAATTCTCAACCTTGGATGTTTTAACGGCTTTTTAGAGTGCTTATGAGTATAGGGAAGAAGATGAAGAGTGTATGGATTATGATATTAAAGAGTACGAAAAGAAACGATCAAAAGCAGAGCGGCAAATGAGGAAATAAAAGAAGGACAATAAGGATGTGAACCTGAGCAACCAATTCCATTCGATATTACTCGTCAAGATCTTTCCAACGATATTTGGCACGTCCAAAACAAAGTTTATATGAAAAAGTTATTCTCTCCGAAAGTTTGCCAAATTCTGAGCATGTATCAAAGATTGGGCGATCACACACGTATAAACAAACCTCGGAAGAATTCACTGCCCATGTGTGGCCACACACCTCTTTCTGGGCGTCTGCACATCCAGGAATCTTAGGAGAATTTTGCAAAAGTTGAAGGACCTGTTAGGAATTAATTGTTGGACTTTTTGGATATTTTTGCCTAATTGGAGGAATTTTGTGGAATTTCTAAAATCTCAGGGACCTGAAGGGAATTTTTTCCAATATCTTTAATTTTCTTTTTTCAACAAGGAATCCTAATGTATTTATAATTTTGACACCGTCTTCACGCTAGCATAAATAGAACAACTCCAATAACTTTTAGATTGATGTAAATATTATCTTTTTCTCTTTTTTTTGATATCTTTTCTTGGAGTATCAAAAGATTCAAGTACCAGCTTTTATGTTCTTAATTGTATTAATTATTTTCATTGTTATGAAGATGAGTTGCTAAACTTCTTGATTCATGGATTGGATGTAGCGACTATTGGATCTCTATGCTAAATATGATTTAATTCTTTCAATCAATCTTGTTCTTGTTAATCTCAATATTTTTAAAGCTATTTTCAGGTTTTAATTGTATGATAAGATACCTTTGACCTTTAAATTAATAGGGTATAAATTGTTGCTCTAGCATGAATGAATTATACATTGACCATTATTGTGATGATTAGATTCAATTGAGGACCTAAAGGAAATCAATAGAATCTAGGTTCAATTGTTCTTAAAAGTTTAATGATTTTTTTGCATGTTTGTAAGTACCCAAATCTGGCTCATGCCTTCCGGTTAATTTTCCCGGCAATTCCGGTAATTTTTCTGGTAATTCCCCGGATTTTCCTAAAGTTCCGGAACAATTCCGGAACTGTTCCAAGCCTTTTAAGGGCTGAAGGAAATGCTTGGTGATTAAGAAACACGTTTTTCTTAATCCCAAAACCCTTCTAGAAGGCTGCCACCTTGCATGTTTCTAGAAAAATCCAGATTTGGCTACTTATGTCGTGCGACATAACCAGCCAGGAAGAGTTCTAGAAGGCTGCCACCTTGCATGTTTCTAGAAGAATCCAGAAGTGGCTACTTATGTCGTGCGACATAACCAGCCAGAAAAGTTCTAGAACCATGCCACCTTGCATGTTTCCGGAAGGAATATAATCATGGCTTGTTATGTCGTGCGACATAACAAGCCCATGCAGGTGACTCTATAAATAGAGGCCTTCACCTCTCATTTTGGGACACCTCTTCCACCCCTCGCCCCTCTATAGGGAATACGCTCCGTAAGCCTCCTCTCTCCTCACATACACCTCAAATCAACCTAATCCTCCCAAATACATCCCACACACACTTCCCACACACACACTTCCCACATACATCAAGAAATCAAGGAGTTCCCAAGGATCCAAGGCTCGAACTCGCCTCCTGAGGAGGACGCTAGAAGGCTCCTATATCTAACTTGATATAGGAGTTGTGGATCTTCAAGGGTAACGAAGTTTCTACCCCTTTTCCACTCTCTATTTTCCTTTGAATATGAAATCTATGTGTTACATGCATCGATAATATAGTATTCTCGATTAAAGTTGCATGCTTTAGCTTCATATTACCTGCATCCACATTTTATTTCATTACATTTCATATAAAATCTTCGTTTTGACTTGGTTTTTGCATGAACACTCAAGATGAGTGTGGATCCCTCATATCCACACCCTCTTGAAGTGTTCATTATTGATAAACATGCTCTATGAGATTTGTTTGTGAAGTAACTTGACCATTTTGGTGCCTTGTTACCTCTCGCAAATCTCGCTTGTAAAGCCTCTCGCAAAATGGCTAGTTATGTCACGCGACATAGGCAAATGCTATGCACGTGCGACATAAGTAGCCGCTTTCGTAAGCTTCACGCTTCAAGCCGTAATCCGATGTTAAACCCCTTTAAGCTATAATCGATGTCTATCTCGCAATTTAGATAGTATCTATGTACATACTATGTCATCTTTTCATTAAAATATCATTCTCATACATAAAGGTGCATCCTTTACACCTAAATCCCATTTTTCATGCATTAAAATCATTCCTTTTCCATTTTAAATCCCTTTTCACATTAAAGATGCACTCTTTGCACAAAGATCATTTCTTTACATAAAAAACATCCATTTGCAATCAAATGCATCATTTTCAAACCAAAATGCCATCTTTTTGCTAAAATATCATTTTTACATGCATTTCCCCTTTTCCCCAACATTGGAACGGACCGGTGTAAAAGTTCTCATCTTTGCATCGTTCCTTCCATTAAAGGTTCATGATTTCTTTAGGAAAAGGATAACCTTGAACCCTATATCTCCGATTATCGCTTAAGAATGAGTATGAAGCCTCTATACGAGCTCGACCGTCTTAAAGCGTAGGATTGATGGGCTAAGGACATTCCTTCCTAAGGAACCTCATCTTTGACCCAAAAGAGAGTCATTCTCTCGATCACGCAAGTCCCGAGGGTCCCGAGGTTAAAATGCGATGATCACAAGTCATAAGATGAGGACGGGATCATAATCCCAAATACATAAATTCCAAGGAATCCCGAGCGACAACCAACAAATGGTTTGTACGTCCGGAAGACAACTTGGGACATTCCCCCTTATTTTCAAACACATGCACACAAAGAAAGCACGCAAGCAAACACGATTAATGAAATCTAGGGAGACTTGCTCCGGCAAGGCACTTTGGGTGAACGCCAAACGTTCTTCCCAAGGGGTAACTTAACCTCCGAACCCATAAAACCTTTTTTTCAAAGTTTTGAGGTAATCAAAATGGCGTGGCGACTCCGTTTTTCAAATAACTCGGATGTCTTCAAACTCGCGTGAATTCCAATAAACAAAAGATTTTGGGCACACATTCACAGCTGGGGAAACCCAAAGGAGAAAAGCTTTATTTTCAAAACAAAAATCGATACTTGGTATATAGGTGGACCCCACTTAACCTTCCTGTATCGCTCCCTAACTCGGGGCTTGGGATAACAAGGTGGTTCAACAATCCCACGTACCAGTATCCCCTTTTCGAAAAAAAAAATATAATTTTGAAAAATATACAAAAAGCTTTTCCCTTTGAGCGGGTTAGACTCCCATCGCCGATTTCATTAATCGTGCTTGCTTTCTTTTACCATGCATTGCATCATTTGCATCTTGGAATCTGTGCATACTTTGAAACGGGAAATAACCCGAGAAAAAAAAGCAAAAGGAGTGGAACCTGGAAAATTGATCCATGCGCCGTACGGCTAATCCTCATAGGATTCTCGACCATACGACCTCGCCGGCAATTCCACCAGAAAATCATGGTTAATCCGGGCGCCCTAGCAGCTGGGGCTATTCAGCTCCATGACCGATCGGGGCTCCTTAAAATTTACGTGCTTATGTGTTGCATTTTCCCCGTCCCGAAAATCATTCCTTTAAAACACATTTATGAAAATCTCTGTTTTAACTCAAAAAGGAACATTTTTAGGAGACCGCACACTACGCGCACTCCGATATATCCCGTACACTTTTGCACGCACGTCCTTCAAACCCGAGGGTGGTTCCACTGCAGCCACGGACAGCCTTACGATGCTCCCGGCGCGCACGGAATCATCCCAACCTCCCCATGGCAGCAAAGGTCGACCAATGCACACCCGTGTCACACGTTTCAAAAATCCGTGACTTTTGGTTGGTTTTTGGTCTAGTCCGTGTCATATAGCCCAGCTTGCATACCCACGTAAAGGTCAAGCCTTAGCTCATAACGGAAGCCAAGATTTTCGCTCAAGCGAAATTCGCCAAATTCCGACAAGGAAAAATCGGTGGGATCTTGACTCCAACATTGACTATTGACCTTGACCCGCACGGAATGCGTAAGAGTCAAGACCTAGTCTTTGCCAAAAATCAAAAGATCTTTCGCTCAAGCGCAGCTCTGCCAAAATTCCGACAAGGAAAAATTGGCAAGATCTTGACCGCATTGACTTCGATTATGACTCACGCACCGCGTATGCAACGAAGTTCAATGTGACACCGTGTCATCCGGCTTTTGCCGCCCGACCCATGCCTATTATATTCTCGGACATTACCGAAAGTCAAAAACCGTCATTCGCTCAAGCGAAACTCTGTCAAAGATCCGTCAAGGCAGAGAGACGAGACTTTCCCGGTATTGCCTTGACTATAATCCGCATCGCTCGTGCGTTGAAAGGTCCTATGACCCGCTAGACCCGTTAGGAGCGTTCTTACTCTGGTCGGTGGGATCCGCGTGCCCTATGTGACCCTCGCCCGGGCCGCCCACCCCGGGAGGTCGAAATACTGTGTGGAATACGAGGGGCTTATAGACGTAGTGACGGAACCCACTGATCCAGGATCTAGAGTAGCTGCGAAAAAGAAGGGCAAACCCCCTTTTCCAACCAAATAGAAATAAATAAAAGACATGATTTTAAGTAAACTTGAACAATTAATGTAATCATAATTGCATTTTCCTATCTCTGATATCCCTAATCGAGACCTCCTCGGTCCAGTTTCCGATTTTCTATCCCGACCTTTCATGGTCAAACCCTAATCGAGACCTCCTCGGTCCGGTTTCCGATTTTCTATCCCGACCTTTCGCGGTCAAATCCCTAATCGAGACCTCCTCGGTCCGATTTCCGATTTTCTATCTCGACCTTTCGCGGTCAAATCCCTAATCGAGACCTCCTCGGTCCGATTTCCGATTTTCTATTCCGACCTTTCACGGTCAAATCCCTAATTGAGATCTTTTCGGTCCGATCTCCGTTTTCCTCATCCCGACCTTTCATGGTCAAATTCCTAATCGAGATCTTTTCGGTCCGATTTTTGATTTTCTTTATCCCGACCTTTCATGGTCAATCTCTAATCGAGACCTCCTCGGTCCAATTTTCGATTTCCCATCTCGACCTTTCATGGTCAAATCCTTAATCGCGACCTCTTCGGTCCGATCTCTACTTCCAATCTTGACCTTTCAAGGTCTCATCTTTTCCGATCAATTAGGATTAGGAGAAAATGCGTTTCGAGCAAAAGTTAAAGCGATAAGGGCATGTTACTTGAGCCTTCAGTCTAAACACTTACCTTCGAGTCTAAACCTTACCTATCCTTCGAGTCTAAACCTTACCTATCCCCGAGTCTAAACCTTGCCTATCCCTTTCCCGCAGCAAAAAAGAAGTGAGCGAGAGTACTGGGTCGGCCGGCTTTTCGCCTGCATAGCCATCGCCTCGTAGAGTCGAATGGCAGATTTGGATGTAAAAACAGTGAGGGTATGGGAAATCGATGATTAGGAAGGAAGAGTTAGTCCCGGCTTTGGAAAATGCCCAGAAGGTTCATGAAGAACAAGTCATTGCTTATCGGTGCTCTTCACCGCAATGGAGTCCAAGTAACAATTGAGTCCAACGGTTCTCTCGGTAGTGGTCGAAGATGAGACTCCGTAAGTAGCCATCTCAGCTTCCCACCTATAACCAATACCTTCCTCCATCCACATATGATCCCTTGCCAAGGACCACTTCTCCTCGCCCTTTCCAACATCCCACCATCGTGGCCCCATCGCCCTCGCCTCCTCGTAACGGATTGGATTTCACCCCACTTATCCTCGCCTCGAATACCGCCGCTTATGCTCCAACCTCACATAATCGCTTGAGATATGTGGCTATGTTCTCGAAGCCCCTATACCCGCCTCGAATGTGATCATGAGTTACCAAAGGATGAACCGAGTTTTCAGCCGTTACCTACCGGACTTAATGAATTCAGCCGGGCCACATTACAAGTCCTTGCTGCGCTCCGATAGCCCAAGAGTCCCCGTTGACCCCTATGTGGCAATATTGATGGAGCAAGTGAAACAGATGCAAGAGAAGCTTGACCTCATGATGAGTATCAATACTCCTTGACCCAAGATGTCGACTGTGCAAGGAAATGACTCCACCGAGCATAACCCAATACCAAGCAAAGAACCGTATCCGGCTCAAGCACTCGCACTCACAAAGGAAAGAATGTCACAGCCTTCCTTCACCAAATCCAACAAAGTGGAACCAATTGGACAATGGGAATCGAGTCTTGAGAATAACAAGGTCCCCCGAAACCTCGCTCCTTTCACTTTAACAATACGTAGATGCCTTTAAGCAAGATTCTCGAAGAGCTAGTGAAAGAAAACCGATAAAGCCACCGGAGAATTGGAAGCCCAGAACCCCAAGATCGTAATGGACGAGACCAAACACCTGTCGCTTCCATCAATACCATGGGCACAACACCGACAATTGCACCGCTTTGAGGCATGAGATCCAAAAGTTGATAGAAGATGGGAAGCTTGAGAACCTCCATGGGCCAAAGACAGAAAGTTATGACAAGAGGTCAATTCAAGAAGTGCAAGGTCGAAACGTCACCGATGATTTTGGGATGCCCATGAGCAAAGTTTTCAACGATTTGGTGAAACGAAGCCTTCTCACACCTCTCGAGAATCATAAGCCAAGAAACCCAAGTAGAGTTGACAGGCCAAGTTCTCGTGAGTACCACAAGCATTATGGTCATGTGACAGACAAGTGTGTGGAGTCAAGAAAGAAATTCAGTGGCCGATCTACGAAGGAAAGCTCAAGCTCCCCGGCAACCCAACCCGCGAAGAGTAGCTAGACTAGGGTTTACCTATCCTTAAAAAAAAAAAAAAAAAAAAAAAAAAAAAAAAAAGGGAAGAAAAAGGAAAATAGTCTCTACCAACCTTCGTAGGTCCTAGTATTTTTTCCTTTCAATTAAGTCCTCTACGGACATTGTATTGAATCTTCAATTTTCTATAAAAGAGTCTTCTTCTTTTCTTGCTAGACTTAAGACATTATTTGCACACCTACATTACATTTAATGAAATGGTTTTATTTTATATGATCACTTGCATTGCTCAACGAACAATCTCTTGAAATAATTAACGTTCGATTAATCGGTGTGAGAAAGTCAACTAATGCCATCAAGCCATACACTTTCCTTACCCCACAAAAGGCCTTCATCAAAGCCATACACTTTCCCAAACCATGTCCACCTTCATCTTGACCAAGTCAACGACGGCGACAACATCAAGGAACGACAAAAAGGCCACTCGCTTCGAAAGATTGACCCCGTGTCGACAACAACCTAGGGGCTTGGCTTAGACTTCAAGGGTATCAAGAATGTTCAAGCCAGGCTCGCCTTGGTCCTCGGTGCTCTAGAAAATAAAAAAAAAGAAGAGAAAAGAAAAAATGTGTGTAGTGCAAAAAGAGTAATACCCACTAGACCGAAAATCCCAAAAAAGGGCAGCCTAGGCAAAAACAAAGGGTTGCACATAAAAAAGAAAAAGAAAATCTTAGTGCAAAAGAGTAATGCCCACTAGGGCCGAAAATCCCAAAAAAGGGCGGTCTAGGCAAAAACAGGTTGCACATAAAAATAAAAGAAAAAGAAAATGAGGCCAAGGACCCAAAGACCGCCCATCAAAAGCTTGACGGATGTGCAAAATCAAAGCTCAAAGAATGAAAGTTGTCGATAACAATGGGGCGGTCGAAGCAAAAGCGTAAGCATTTCATGAGCCTTTAGGCATATGCAAGTCCTTTCTCCCCAATGAAAGACGAGAATCGAAAGCTATTGAAGCAAACTCGTCCAAGAATGACTTGGTCAAGGAATCATCCCGAGGCCCATGCCTCATCATCCAGCCTTCTCATCCTAGCCTTTTCACTAAAGGAACCACAAATCCCATTTCCCAAAACAGCCCGGCCAAGGCCGAACTACGGCGACCCGAGCTCCTCACAATGAGGGGAACGTAGGCAACCAAAGAATGGTCCGGTCATAAGCATATCCAAATTACCGAAAACCCGGTCTCATCAAATGACCTCTCCTACGGACACGCCAAATCCCGTAAAACCCGGTCTCATCAATGACCTCCTTATACACAAACCTTTCTTTCACACCCAGCCAACCTTGATCCGCGACATTGGTTGACTTTCTCCTCATGATTAATAAGAATGTTTGTTCATATCGAAATTAGTGGTTGAATAACCCGAACATTAATAAAGGGTTTTAAGCAATCTTGTGATCATTGTAAATAAAGCAAGTTTTCGATGTCTTGACAAGTCTTCCTTTTCTACATCTTAGGAAAGATAGCGCTAAACACTGATTTTCTGTCAGCAGGGGCTTCCATGCACTTTTACCAACCTTTCTACGCTTATACTCTCTCAAAAGAGTCAAACCCAAAGCGAGTTTTGTGCCTACATCGAATAAGGCCGTCGAAATAACACAAAAATCGGGATCTATTCCCACTTTTCGAAAAAATATGCCCCTGCATGTATATATCTTCCTAAAAGTTCTTCTCTTCGTCCACATCTTCTTAAGGCTGACTGAGTGACTAAAAAAAAAAGAAAATAAAAAAAAAAAAAAGGGGGAAGGAAAAGGATAGGTTTTCCTCTTCTCGCTACAATTCGCATTGTGGCCGCCTCGAAAAACTCACAAAGCATTCCTTTAAACTCGGGGCTTCTTTAGCCATTTTCGGGTTCGCATCGGTTCTTCACTAGGTCCCTAGATGGATTCGCCTTGGTCGATCAATTTCGTAATCACGTTCGCAATACCAATCGATTGGGATTTTTATTAGGTCACTGTGATCGGGCTTCGCCAAGTCACTTCGCTTGCTCAGCTCATTCAACCAAGGTTTTGCCAATGAAAGAATTTTTCCTTACTTCAACAAGATATGGGGCTTTTGCAGAGAGTATTTCCTTAGACCGGGCTTCGATAAGTTGCATCCATCCCTAGAAGAAAGGATTGGTCACTTCGACATCTCGTTAGCATCAACTTCAAATGCTAGAGTGTGAGAAAAGAATAGTCACGAGACCCGAGGTTCAAACCTGGCCTCACCAAGAGGGAATTCTCGTCCACGTTGACAACAAAGAATAGCTTCAGCTCCGCACCCAAGGGATACAACCCCACCCGTTTGAAACCCGTCTCAAACAATTCCCAAATACATTCCATATGTACATCCGCATCTGGGCCCCTACCATGTTTCCAAGAGAAAAATCATCCCTAGGCTCAAGTAACGTGCCAATTGCTAATGATAACATTTTCTCCCAAAAGTGCTCCGTTACTTCCGAGATAACTCTAGGCGACAGCTTCCTAATTGTCAAAACGCCGAAAATCCTAGACATCATTCCTAACCGTCTAGGTAAAGTTTGAACTACGATCAAGGCTTGATTCCTCCGGGATACGTAGGTAGCCTTTCATAAAGGTTCAGCCATCTGACCACATTGGTCACCTTTTCCCTTCTCCATTCTCCAAGGGTGCGTAAGCTTTTCACAAAAGTCCAATTTTGTGACCATATTGGTCACCCCTCTTGATTTGGCACATTCCTATGAAGGATTGGTTGCTTGACCTCCTAGGTCACCCCATTTCCATCCTTAAAGGACCAATATCTCTTTGCCATTGTCCTAAGGAGACTGTGTTTGTGACCTATTTGGTCACCCAATTCCAACCTCGTGTCGGCAATTCCACCAAGGCCAAAAGGTAAGAGAAGTGCGTCTTGGCTACTTATGTCACGCGACAAAATCGGGCTTGGCTACTTATGTCGTGCGACATAACTAGCCACATCGTACATCGACATCGCAACTTCCTCGCTTTCCCTGTGGCACTCCCCGACTTGTCAATAATTGCAAATACCATCCATTCACTTCTCAGATGCATAGGGGAGGGTTCATTTACCCCATGTACACCCATTGCATTCATATTCAAGCCAAAAATCCATTCAAATCATTCATATTCAAGCCAAATACCATACCATTGTCATTTCATAAGTGCGTGCAACAAAAGGCTAACAATGTACGTACAAAATGAAATAGGCCAAGTCCAAAAGATGTGCATAAAAAATAATAACATGTGTTTTCCCCAAAGGGGGTACAATAGCCAAAAAGTCATAAATGTCTAAGGGGAAAGGGGGCTACTCTGAATCCTCTCCATCACCCTCTTCATCACCCTCCTCATCTCCATCCTCGTCGCCATCCTCACCTCCTCTCGGCTCATCGCCAGATCGTCCGAAGGTGCCTCGTAGGCTATGGTCTCCGTGCGGTAATAGTCGTCGAGCTCGGTGATAACAGTGGAGTCAAGCTCATAGTCCGTGGCCGTCTCAGCTCCGTCCTCATCCTCATCCTCATCCTCATCATCATCATCAATCTCAATGGGTCTGTAAAGAGGCACATTTGCAGTCTTTGTCCGAGGCGTCGGTCCTCTAGTGCTCCCGCTGGTGCCCACGTCATCGTAGCGGCTCTTCTTCCTTCTCGGTTGGCCGTGTGGAGAGATATCAATCGAACCCCGTGACCGGCACTCGATTCTTCCAGAAACTCATGCCTTTCTCGGAGCTTGCCAATCATGCCCACGCGCCGGTATATGCCCCGGTCAAGTGCCTCGTAAGCCCGAGCCGACACTGTTACAAGCATGACATAATAAGTGTCGAATACGCTTCTTGATAACAAAAAGAGATGCAAGCAATCCAAAGAGGCGTAAGGAGCAATACTTACAGATCTAGAACCTCGCGGGAGCACCGGATGAGGATGAGTTCGGGACATATCAATGTGAGCTCGCCTCATGCGACCGCCACCCCGATAATCAATGAAAGTCGGGGCAAAGGAGGTCTAGCTACATAGCGCCGAAGGCCCCGCGCTATGAGCACCATAACCAACCCCGGGTCTCGTGGAGACCGAAGATGCATGGCCACGTACATAGTATAGTCCCCTCTCGTGTGTAAAGATGTGCCGCCATGCCTACGATCAAAGCATCTACATTCTCCAACCGGCGAGGCAACCACATCCTAGCCGGGATCATCGTGATCCGAGCGTGCTTATTCGGCCCATGCCGTCTATACACCCTCTCTCCCAAGATACAAGGCGTCTCCTGACAAGCTCACTCAAAGCAGCTTGCGACACTCCGTGAAGTGCGCAGCGTGATCTAAATCCAAAGCGCCATAACGACCACCCAGGGGAACAAGCTCATCCTCTCGTGGAACCCCTCTCGTGCATGTCAACGTATCATGATAAGAAGCGGTAATCCCGCACCTCGAGCCCTCCGGCGTCCTCGGGTTCTGCTTTCTGGCATCCTTCGTCCACCGACGAAGAGCAGAAAAGTGGTGGCAGGAAACTCATCCTTGATCCGCCACTCATAATGTTCCAAAATACTCAAAGGCCCAAGCCTCGAAAAGGAGAAGAAGAAGTCAAAACAGGGAAAACAAGGGATATAATGAAATGCGCAAAAGAAAAGAGATCAAGGTGAGAGAATACCTCGAAAGCCGATGAAAGCAGTGTGAAGTACTTCGCCTTCCCTACCGACGTCATCTAGGGCCAAATACATCTCGGCCTAAGGCCGCTCCCCAGAAAGATTCCCGACAAAGTATCCTGTGCTCTCAAAAGCTCCAATAGTGAAACCAAAGCAAGAGATGCGCTGTTGATGAACAAAGATGTCGGAAAAGCCCACCCATACAAAAGCTCTAGCCAATCTCTCGGCTCTCACCCGGCTCTCAATGGGATCATCTACCACAAGTGTAGTCCCCGCTTCGCCCCCGAATCGTGCCATGTAGCACCCCCTAACTTCATATCCATTCCCCTTCTTGATCCGGGGAACGAAACCAAGTAAGCCCATAAAATCATCATCGCAATAGCCGGGGCTCAACTCCCGTACAGGCTCCTCTATGTAGAGTGGCTCATCCGTAAAAGGGCCCCCTGTGATGACCGCAAAGTCCAATGGGAGTGACCGCTGCCTCACCCCAAGAGAAGTGAAATGAGTGAGTGGTCTCCCACCGTAACTCTCGAATGCCCTCACTAGATCCACACTCCTCTCGAGTGCCCCGACGGCCTTCGCCATCTCAAAAATTGCCCTAGCCCAAGAACAGAAATCGTGCCCTTAGGCGAGTCCACTCGCTCCTGGCTACCCTGGCAAGCTATCCCATAGCCTCGCCAATCACCTCAGGGAGCCACGGGTGCGCAATCCCCGCAAGAAAACATGGCACAAATATTAATATTTCGTGCTATTTCTTGAAATCATCTCAAGCAAAAGTAGGACAAAATGGATCAATGTATGGCATGCATTTACGCATTACATTTCCTAGATTCATTCATGTTCACAGGCCAATCCATATGAAGTTCAAATGCATCAAGAGAAACTCAGTTCAAATCAATTTCGCACAAATTGAAAAATTTTCAAGAAACCCTAGGTTTCTTACCTCTTCCTTCTTCCGAGCATCCGAAGTATGCTCATCGAGCTGTGGGTAGAAATCTCCTCTTGGTGCTTCCGGAAGAAACGGCCGTTGATTCCTTTGCACCCCCTTTCTTCGAGTAGCTAAGTTGGCATGTTGAGAAGCCCTCTTGGTCGGATAGAGCCTAGGAGGCATTTTCCAAGTTGAATCGAACTAAAGATTTGTTTGATTTCTCTAGATCCCTCTCAAATCGCCCTCTGAGGTTGCTCTCTCTCTTCTCGCCGTCGCCTCCCTCTCAATTTCAAGTCTAAATTAATTTCAAAATGGCGACTGTGCGATTTTTAATAAACTCGTCCATTGTGGCCTCGTTATGTCGTGCGACATACTAAGCCCCTGTGGCTGATTTTTACAATTTTTCCCCTAAAGGCTCCATTTTACAATTTTGTCCCCCGTAGGCCTCTTTTACCCTTTATGCCCCTGGCATTTCTAATTACTTTCAATCCAGTTTTCCCTCCAGTGCCCCGTGGCCTATTTTACAAATTTACCTCTGTGACTCAGTTTATTTGCCCTTGGCATTTTCAATTTTATTTTGCAAATAATCAGGGTACATCCCACTTTTCTTTACAAAAAACTATTGATTCCTTCCAACTTCTCTACAAAATCCAACCTTTTTCGCAAATCTCCGTTATTCCGTTATAACGGGATAACGTTAGGTGACAGCCTCCGAATTGTCAAAACTCTAAACTTGTGCTACCACTATCCGCGAATAGTGGTGTATGCCCAAGTCATTTCAAATTGTGCTACCACTATCCGCGAATAGTGACGCATGCCTAAGTCATTCCAACTTGTGCTACCACTATCCGCGAATAGTGACGAATGCCCAAGTTATTTCAACTTGTGCTACCACTATCCGCGAATAGTGACGAATGCCCAAGTTATTTCAACTTGTGCTACCACTATCCGCGAATAGTGACGAATGCCCAAGTTATTTCAAATTGTGCTATCACTATCCGCGAATAGTGACGAATGCCCAAGTTATTCCAACTTGTGCTACCACTATCCGCGAATAGTGACGAATGCCCAAGTTATTCCAACTTGTGCTACCACTATCCGCGAATAGTGACGAATGCCCAAGTTATTCCAACTTGTGCTACCACTATCCGCGAATAGTGACGAATGCCCAAGTTATTTCAACTTGTGCTACCACTATCCGCGAATAGTGACGAATGCCCAAGTCATTTCAAATTGTGCTATCACTATCCGCGAATAGTGATGCATGCCTAAGTCATTCCAACTTGTGCTACCACTATCCGCGAATAGTGGTGTATGCCTAAGTCATTTCAACTTGTGCTACCACTATCCGCGAATAGTGACGAATGCCCAAGTTATTTCAAATTGTGCTATCACTATCCGCGAATAGTGATGCATGCCTAAGTCATTTCAACTTGTGCTACCACTATCCGCGAATAGTGACGAATGCCCAAGTTATTTCAAATTGTGCTATCACTATCCGCGAATAGTGATGCATGCCTAAGTCATTTCAACTTGTGCTACCACTATCCGCGAATAGTGACGAATGCCCAAGTTATTTCAATTTGTGCAACCACTATCCGCGAATAGTGACGAATGCCCAAGTTATTTCAATTTGTGCAACCACTATCCGCGAATAGTGACGAATGCCCAAGTTATTTCAATTTGTGCAACCACTATCCGCGAATAGTGACGAATGCCCAAGTTATTTCAATTTGTGCAACCACTATCCGCGAATAGTGGCGTATGCCCAAATCATTTCAATTTGTGCAACCACTATCCGCGAATAGTGGCGTATGCCCAAATCATTTCAAATTGTGCTACCACTATCCGCGAATAGTGGCGTATGCCCAAATCATTTCAAATTGTGCTACCACTATCCGCGAATAGTGGCGTATGCCCAAATCATTTCAACTTGTGCTACCACTATCCGCGAATAGTGACGAATGCTCAAGTTTCCCAACTTAAGTTACCTCTATCTCCGTCATAAAGAGATAGTGCCATAAGCTCTAGCTTCCTCAGGTGACAGCCTCCAGTAATTGTCAAATCAGGTGACAGCCTCCGAATTGTCAAAATCTCAAGGATCCTAGACATCGTTCCTAACTATCTAGTGATGCTTGAACTACGATCAAGGCTTGATTCCTCCGGGATACGTAGGTAGCCTTTTATAAAAGGTTCAGCCATTCGACCACTTTGGTCACCCTGTTTCTTTGTCACTCCTCAGTGATAAAGCGCCCCCTCATAGAAGTTCAGATATCCGACCACCTGGGTCACTCCTAGCATATCCCCAGTAGGATCAATTGCTTGACCTCCTAGGTCATTTTCTCTTCTTCCTTCCCCAGCGGATCCTAATCCCGAACTACGGCCTGGCTTGATTCCTCCGGGATACGTAGGTAGCCTTCCAAAAGGTTCAGCCACTCGACCACCTTAGTCTCCCAATCCGTCTCGGCATTCGCCAGATCGGATCCTTTTCTATCGACAACCCCACTCGCCTTGCAAGTGACGTTGCCGAGGGGCTTCGTAAGTACCCAAATCTGGCTCATGCCTTCGGTTAATTTTCCCGGCAATTCCGGTAATTTTTCCGGTAATTCCCGGATTTTCCTAAAGTTCCGAACAATTCCGAACTGTTCCAAGCCTTTTAAGGGCTGAAGGAAATGCTTGGTGATTAAGAAACACGTTTTTCTTAATCCCAAAACCCTTCTAGAAGGCCGCCACCTTGCATGTTTCTAGAAAAATCCAGTATTTGGCTACTTATGTCGTGCGACATAACCAGCCAGGAAGAGTTCTGGAAGGCTGCCGCCACCTTGCATGTTTCTAGAAGAATCCAGAAGTGGCTACTTATGTCGTGCGACATAACCAGCCAGGAAAAGTTCTAGAACCATGCCACCTTGCATGTTTCCAGAAGGAATACAGTCATGGCTTGTTATGTCGTGCGACATAACAAGCCCATGCAGGCAGCCTATAAATAGAGGCCTTCACCTCTCATTTTGGGACACCTCTTCCACCCCTCAGTCCCCCTCTATAGGGAATACGCTCCAGAAGCCTCCTCTCTCCTCACATACCCCTCAAATCAACCTAATCCTCCCAAATCCATCCCACACACACTTCCCACACACACACTTCCCACATACATCAAGAAATCAAGGAGTTCCCAAGGATCCAAGGCCTGAACTCAGTCTCCGGAGGAGGACGCTAGAAGGCTCCTATATCTAACTTGATATAGGAGTTGTGGATCTTCAAGGGTAACGAGTTTCTACCCCTTTTCCACTCTCTATTTTCCTTTGAATATGAAATCTATGTGTTACATGCATCGATAATATAGTATTCTGATTAAAGTTGCATGCTTTAGCTTCATATTACCCAGATCCACATTTTATTTCATTACATTTCATATAAAATCTTCGTTTTGACTTGGTTTTTGCATGAACACTCAAGATGAGTGTGGATCCCTCATATCCACACCCTCTTGAAGTGTTCATTATTGATAAACATGCTCTATGAGATTTGTTTGTGAAGTAACTTGACCATTTTGGTGCCTTGTTACCTCTGCAAATCTCAGTTGTAAAGCCTCTGCAAAATGGCTAGTTATGTCACGCGACATAGGCAGCCTATGTCGTGCGACATAAGTAGCCAGTTTTCAGAAGCTTCACGCTTTCAAGCCGTAATCCGATGTTAAACCCCTTTAAGCTATAATCGATGTCTATCTCGCAATTTAGATAGTATCTATGTACATACTATGTCATCTTTTCATTAAAATATCATTCTCATACATAAAGGTGCATCCTTTACACCTAAATCCCATTTTTCATGCATTAAAATCATTCCTTTTCCATTTTAAATCCCTTTTCACATTAAAGATGCACTCTTTGCACAAAGATCATTTCTTTACATAAAAAACATCCATTTGCAATCAAATGCATCATTTTCAAACCAAAATGCCATCTTTTTGCTAAAATATCATTTTTACATGCATTTCCCCTTTTCCCCAACCTTGGAACGGACCGGTGTAAAAGTTCTCATCTTTGCATCGTTCCTTCCATTAAAGGTTCATGATTTCTTTAGGAAAAGGATAACCTTGAACCCTATATCTCCGATTATCGCTTAAGAATGAGTATGAAGCCTCTATACGAGCTCGACCGTCTTAAAGCGTAGGATTGATGGGCTAAGGACATTCCTTCCTAAGGAACCTCATCTTTGACCAAAAGAGAGTCATTCTCTCGATCACGCAAGTCCCGAGGGTCCCGAGGTTAAAATGCGATGATCACAAGTCATAAGATGAGGACGGGATCATAATCCCAAATACATAAATTCCAAGGAATCCCGAGCGACAACCAACAAATGGTTTGTACGTCCGGAAGACAACTTGGGACATTCCCCCCCTTATTTTCAAACACATGCACACAAAGAAAGCACGCAAGTAAACACGATTAATGAAATCTAGGGAGACTTGCTCCGGCAAGGCACTTTGGGTGAACGCCAAACGTTCTTCCCAAGGGGTAACTTAACCTCCGAACCCATAAAACCTTTTTTTCAAAGTTTTGAGGTAATCAAAATGGCGTGGCGACTCCGTTTTTTCAAATAACTCGGATGTCTTCAAACTCGCGTGAATTCCAATAAACAAAAGAATTTGGGCACACATTCACAATGTTGTATGGTCCTAGCAGAAAATATAATATAAAGGAAATATTAGGGTTACAATTCACACACCAAACATCCCATCCCTTAACTTTAGTAAACGAATCTTTGATTGAGATTGATCCCTTTTTACTACAATAGCGTAGAGTGAAGATAGTTGTGAAATCCAACCCGTGAATCCCTTGTTGATCTGATTTCTTCCGTTTATTTTAGTTTTCTTTCTTAGTTTACTATTTAATTTTTGCTTTCGTAGAATAGTAATCAATCAAACAAAACTCCTTGATTACTTTGCACTATTTAGATAAACTTGTTATCACCATAGTCTTTGTGGATTCGGCCCTTTCTTGTACATACTACTACATCATTAACTAGTACACTTGCTAGGTATATTATTGCAAGGGGGAGATTTCTTCCATCACTCCACGTGAATGGAAATATGCTTACAAAGAAAATACTTCTATAAGGATACTTCTTGATGACACTAGAGGCAAATTGTGTACAAAAAGTGAAGAAATGCGATAAATGCCAGATTCATGCTATCTTGCAACATGCACCTCCATCCGTTCTATACCCTATGACATGTCCTTGGCCTTTCTCAACCTGGGGTATAGACACACCACAGACAAGGTCACTCCGGCTGGGACCTATGGACATACCTTCGTATTAGTAGCCATCGATTATTTTTAGAAAATGGATTGAAACTACTTCTTGCAAAGTTCTCAACACCAAAATGGTCACTGAATTAATCAATAATAATAGTATATGTAGATATGGAGTCCCACATAAGATCCTATCCGATAATGGGTAACATTTTTAGAAAGAGGCACATTTGATCATGGTGGACTTCAAGATTCTGACACATAAATTGTCACCTTACCGACCTCAACCAATGGAGTAGTTGGGGCCTCCAACAAAGCAATTGAGACCATTATTTGAAAATGGTAGTCCTGGAAGAGATTGGCTAGAAAAATTACCATTTTCACTTTGGGTCTATCACACCTCAGTCCGAACAGCCACATGTGAAACTCTATAAGCCATAGCGTATAGGATGGAAACAGTATTGCTAATCTATTAGAGGTACCTTTAATGAGGGTTCTCCTATAAAACCAATTGAATGAAGTTGAATGCGTAAGAAAAAGATACGAAGAATTATCTCTCTTAGATGAAAGGAGACTCATAGCAGCTAAACACATTAAAGCATATCAAAAACAGATGGTCAAAGCCTTCAACAAGAAAGTTAACCCAGGGACATCAAAGTTGGGGACCTAATGTTGTGCACACATCATTCTGGTCCTTTCAAATCTATAGGAAAACGGGGATCTAGATGGATTGGACCGTATATTTTCAAGAAGATCTTCTCTAGAGGAGCGGTTCAACTAGTAGATTTAGATGGAGAACAATTTTCGAAGCCTGTGAACATGATGAAAGTGCCCGCCGATCTTAAGGGTGGTTTGGAATTATTTTTATGATAGTGGGACAGAGTCGAATAGTGTATAAGAGAGTCGACACGCTGCTTTTGTTAGCCAAAATATTAAAAAAATCTTTTGATATAAGATATGAGTCCATATGTCACTTTACACATTGGGAGAGTATCAAGAGCTCACCAAGGTGCCTCGTATCTACGATTCTTCCTAGTCAAAATGTGTGTGTGTATGTGTGTGTGTTTTTTTTTTAAGTCAAACTATGCAAGTAAAGGTTTTAGAAAACAAGTGTGTCATTTGGAAAATTAGTTTTAAGCAGAAAACAATAAAGGAAAAGATAATTTAACATAAAAAAAGAAGAAACAAGCTACAGACTGATCATTGGCTGTCCTTGGCGATACGAGTCATACAGACTGGAAAATGAGGCCACGCGGGCCTTTATACCTCTTAGTCAGATTTTGCAGAGAAAGAGAATAGGAACTAGAAACTAGGCAGAAATAAAAAGATTACATCTATTGCAGAAACTGAAAAGGAGTTATATCAATCTCATAGCCATTTCCCTAGAACATACTTATTTTTCAATTTAACGAATGTATGCCATTATGGGGAGATGAACTAATTGGTATCATTTGTGAAGTCAAGCTAGGAAGATGGAAGCAATAGGAAATCACATCAACCTCATGAATTCATCTCTCATGCACACCTAATTACCAAATTAATGTTTGTATGCTCTATTAAGGAGTGAACCCAATTGGCATCATGTGTGATTTCATAAGAAAATCAATAATAAAAAGATTACATCAAAACATTTCAATATATAGCAAGATCAAATAAATAATGACTTTAAAGTAAAGAGACTAATGAGGGAGAAGGAGAGTTTACAGTGATTTAGCTATCAAGGACCACTTCTATCCTCTTTGTTTGGTTGCTTGATCTAAGCTTTAATCCAATTGCATCCATGGTACTGGATTTAGGTAGTAAAGAGATTAGTTTTATGTAAATTATAAGAGACAGAAAGGGTTGTCTCAATTTAGGTAGAGTTTCCTAGAGTGTCTATTCAAGATCCTCAAAAATGGGTAAAGAAGGGTTCTATTTATAGTTGTTTCCTACCCTCTTAAGGAGTAGCGCAAATTGCTTAAATGGTCCATGCGAATTCAACATCTTAATCGCCTTTGTTGCTTCTGGATCCTTCCTTCTAGCAGTTGTCAGAATAAGATCTTTATCTAATTCTGTAATTCTAGCAAGGTCCTTTTGAGGTTTCTAATGCTAGAATGGCCATTCCTCACTTAGAATGATCAAATTATCCCCTGGAAGGCCCTTAAACTTGCTTATGTGTCGGATTGACCCCCTGAAGTCTTTTTTTCTTGCATTTTTTATGAAGTATGATCCATATTGGGGGACTTACAAAGTCCCTCAAAAATGGTACTTGTGGAGAAAGTGGGGTTGGCAACAAAAATAAGAATCCCGATTTGGTGAGCAATAGAAATGGGAGAGAAGTGAACTCTGGACCTTGTAATGATGGATGGCAAGAGTTGTTGGATGGCTAGTCCTTTTTTTAAAGGATTTCTACAAATCCCAAATGGAAATCAGGCTAATCGTATTTTAGATGGGGTTACAGAAAGAAACATTGTGGGGATGATATGTAATTGAAAGGCATTTCATCAGGCACCTATCCTAAAGGGGACATTGTTGATCTAGGTGTCCAAACCTAAGGGGGAGACATTGTTAATCTAGGCGTCAAAATTTTATGGGGAGACATTATTGATTTGGGCATCTAAACCTAAAGGGGAGACATTGTTGATCTAGACGTCAAAACCTAAAGAGGAGTCATTGTTAATCTAAGCATCTAAACCTAAAGAAGAGAAATTGTTGATCTAGGTGTCAAAACCTATAGAAGAGACATTGTTGATCGAGGCATCAATATTTAAAGGGGAGACATTCTTGATCTAGGCAGTTGAAACCTAAATAAGAGACATTATTGATCTAGGCGTCAAAACCTGAAGGAGAGACAATATTGATCTAGGCGTCAAAACCTAAAGAAGAGACATTGTTGATCTATGTGTCAAAACCTAAAGGGGATACATTGTTGATCTAGGCATCAAAACCTAAAGGGTAGACATTTTTTATATAGGAAACTTAACCTAAAGGAGAGACATTGTTGAACTAGGTGTCTAAACCTAATGGGGAGACATTGTTGATCCTAGCGTCTAAACTAAAGGGGGGACATTGTTGATTTAGGTGTCTAAACCTAAAGGGAAGACATTGCTGATCTAGGTGTCTAAACCTAAGAAGAGACATTGTTGATCTAGGGTTCAAAACCTAAAGAAGAGAAATTGTTGATCTAGACATTTAAACCTAAAAGGGGAGACATTGTTGATAGGCGTCAAAACATAAAAGGGGAGGTATTGTTGATCTAGGCATCTAAATATAAAGAGGATAAATTTTTGATCTAGGCATCAAAACTTAAAGAAGAGACATTGTTGATCTAGGCATCAAAACCTAAAGAGGAAACATTGTTGATCTAGGCGTCAAAACCTAAAGATGAGACATTGTTGATCTAGATGTCTAAAGCTAAAGGAGAGATATTATTGATCTAGGCGTCAAGAGCTAAAGAAGAGACTTTGCTTATCCAAGCATCAAGAACTAAAGAAGGGACATTGTTGATCTAGGCATCAAAACCTAAAGGAGAGACATTTTTTATCTAGGCTTCAAAACCTAAAGAAGTGACATTGTTGATCTAGGCGTAAACCTAAAGAAGGGACATTGTTGATCTAGGTGTCAAAACATAAAGAAGAGACAATGTTGACCTAGGCGTCAGAAGGTAAAGGGGAGACATTGTTGATCTAGGCCTCAATATTAAAAGAAGAGACGATGTTGATCTAGGCGTCAAAACCTATAGTAGAGACATTATTGATCTAGGCATCAAAATTTAAAGAAGAGACATTGTCAATCCTTTCATCAAAACATAAATGGTTGACATTGTTGATCTAGGCTTCAAAACCTAAAGAAGAGACATTGAAGCTTTTGAACCTTGATAGGAATTTGTTTAAGGCGTGGAAGTTGTCAAGCTTGCGTATTGCTTAGGATTATCCACTTCTAATTGTTTGAACTTGTTGATGGATGTGGTTTTACTCATCCAAAAGATATGTTTCTTAACTTATTTGGTGCTCAAAACCTTGGAAATTTAACGTGTTTTGTTAGTGTTTTGAAAGTACAGGGGTTGAAGTACAAATAATAAGAAAATAGAGGATTTAAACTTGTTTTGGAAGTTTAGGGACCAAACTGCAATTATGGAAAATTGGGGAGTAAACTGGTTTTATGAAGTTCAAGGGTCAAAGTGAAAATCTGGAAAATACAAGGACCAAAGTGCAAAAGAGGAAAGTCCAGTGACCAAAGTGCAAATGCGAATCGAATCCAAGCCAACAATCAGCACGAGTGGAAAAAAAGGCACGACTCATGCCACGAGTCATTACCCATGGCCGGCTTTGACACGGAAAATCTGTGACGAATTTGGTCCGTCACAGAATTAAAAGTCTTTTTCAACAGAATCAGCAAGAGATTTGTGACAGATTTTGGTAGAATCCTAATTTGACTTGGATTTTAGCAGATTTTGGCTGTAAATTAGGAATCCTACCTCCCTCCCTCCTCCTATATAAAGGACCCTATATTAGGTTTTTGTAATCCTCTCTCTATCTTTTCTTCCCCTTATCATATATTACATAGTTTAGGTTTTTTTACAAGGATTGAAGATTCAAATTCAAGGTTTTATTTATTTTAATGGCCATTCAAGGCTAATTTATTGATTCTTGGATTGAGGTAAGTAACAATTTGATCTTTATGCTAGAGTTTTAATTCTTCCTATCTCTCTCTCTCGTTCTTGTTCTCTCAACATTCTTCAAGATCATTCATAGGCTTCAATTGTATGTTAAGATACTTTTGGCCTATGAATCTATTTGGGTATAAATTGTTTCAGTAACATGGATGATTTATACATTGACCATTGTTGAGAAGAATAGATTTTATTGAGGACGTAACTAAAATCAATGAATCTAGGTTCTTATGTTATTATGTTCTAAATTGAATCTATTGAATGTTTATATTGACTTAACTGAATATATAAACAAGATAGAGATATTAGGGTTTTAATGTTCTTATCGACGTAACTGAAGATATTAACATCTTAACTCTATATTTTTGTGAATGAACCCAAGAATGAGATTGAATCCTTTTTACATGAAATAAAAAGTATAAAGTCACAATTGTTATGATCCCCAATCCATGAATCCATTGTTTCTTGATTTCTTTAATTGATTTATTTTGCTTTCTTAGGATTAATAATTCAAACCAATCAAACCCCTTCTTTTGGTTACTTTTATACACTAATAAAATACACTTGTTCCACTTTTGTCCCTGTGGATTCAACCCTTGCTTTGTGCATATTACTACATTGGTAACTAGTACACTTGCTAGGTATTTATAATAAGAGGGAGATTTCCTCCATCACTTGTATCCGTTGATGGATGTGTTTCTACCCATCCAAATGATATACTTTTATACCTATTTATTGCTTAACCCTTTGGTGTTTTAATGTGTTTTTAGTGTTTGTGTGAGTACATGGACTAGAATGGAAAATGATTTAATTGAATTTAAAAAGGAGCAAAAACGGGACGGAGCAAAGTGGAGCAGAGAAGAAGGAGAAATAAATTTCCAGATATAGGGTGCGACCTCACCCCTCTACTGGTGCGACTGCACCCAAGGCCCCAATTAGTTTGCGCGAACGCACCATCACTACCTCGTGACCGCTTCGAAGTCCTCATATGTTTTCCACGATCGCTCCATTTAAAGGGCGCGACCGCACCGAAGCTTGCAGACTAAAGGTACGACAATACCTATTAAAGGGTGTGACCGCACCCATAATGGCTGAAGGTACACAATTGTTTGGATTCCAAAAGGAATTGATGTGGTGGACTCAATTTAGGAAACCATCTTTTCCTCCCTAGTATATATACAAGGCACTATTATAGGAAAGTATAAACAAGAATGGAATATTAGGGTTATAATCCGCACATCAAACATACCAACCCTTAAATTTGTGGAGAAACCCTTGAATGAGATTGATACCCTTTATCCCTTTAAAATAGCATAGAGTGATGAAAATTATGAATCCTAATCCATGGATCCCTTGCCTATTTGATTTCTTTCGCTTACTTTAATTCTTGCTTTAGTTTTTAATATTCAAACAAACAAAAACCCCTTCTTGGTTACTTTTTCAATATTTAAATAAACTTGTTCTACACATAAGTTTATGTGGATTCAACCCTTGCTTATGCATATTACTACTACGATCACTAGTGCACTTGGTAGGTAAATTATTACACGAGGAGATATTCTCCATCATCCATCTAGGTTTGTCTTTTGCTGGGAAAAGAATTGGACTTATGGTGAGACAAACAACATTGTTAGGAAATCGAGCTTATGTTTGACGATCGGGCTTTGAAAGTAAGTGGATCTAGCTTACGGTTGGCTATCGGGCTTTGAAAGGATTGGACCGATGGAAGGTTAAAGTTGCACCGGTGGTGGGTCAAGGTTAGACCGATGGAAGGTCAAGGTTTGGGGATTGTGGCATCTTGGATTGAGTTAATAAGATTATTTGTAAAAGGCGAAAGTCTCATGAGTCATGCTGAATCAAACTGTTGGAGGCATTGGGTTGCCAAAGGAAGAAGGAATTTGGTGGCCTAGATGTTGAGAAAGTGTAGGAGATTTTTAAACCTAATGAAGACAATTTTGAGGTGTCTAAACCTTAGCGAAGACTTTAAGGTGTCTAAACTAGCGGGTACTATTTTGAGGCATCTAGCCTAATGGGGACCATTTTGAGGCATCTAACCTAATGAAGACATTGTTCACTTTCGGATGTGGCTGGGGATTGCCTAAAGTGTGGAAGTTTGTCAAAACTGCGTATTGATGATTATTATCGACTTTGTAGAAGTTGTTTGAACTTGTATCCTGCTGGGGATTACCTCTTACTAAGGAAGGAATTGGGATTATGGCAAGGTGTTAGCACCCATATCGGAATTCCATATTTCATAAACTTAGATAGCTTGGAAGGGCCTTATAAGGCATAGAAAACCCTCCATGGACCCTTTAGATATTTTAGCCATGGGCTAATTTGATTCATTGGGCCAGTTGGGCTAAGAAGCTGGATATGCTGCTGGGCGGCATGTAGCCAGCTGGGTGGTAGCCCCTTGCTGCCCTCCAACCCCTTTAAATTGAGATGTTCTGCCTTCATTTTAAGGATCCCCCAATTTCGACACCATAGATTCCCTACTAAGCTACCCGCATACTATACATATTTTTTGGCTCCTAAACCAAACCCAAACTCACCTAAATATTGTTGATCACCCTTGATCTTCAAACACCCCAATATCTCCAAAGTTTGTTCAAGGCAAGGATAGTTTCTCCTCTACAACAACCTTGGATTCAAGGACTGGTACATTTATAACCCTTTTATCCCCCTATTTTATTGTTTTCAATCATAAAGTTACAATCTTGATGATGATCTAGCTTATTTACTATGTGATCACTATATGTGCATGCTTTAAACTTACTTTTTAGCTATAAAGATCCAAACTTTCACTACTACATTTTCGAACAAATGCAACGAATCAAATGTATCAAATGCAACAATGCTTTAGAATGGCGTTGCATTATTTCATTAATGCAACGGTTTATTTGAGCTATTGCAACAGCTATGGCTTCTGCGTTGCCTTAGGTTTCTAGGCGTTACATTAGATTCTTCTAATGCAACGCCATCAATAAAGCCCTTGCATTAAGTTACTTGGCGTTGGATTATATCCTTTCTAATGCAATAGCTATATTACTAATGCAACGCCTTCAATAACACCATTGCATTAAGTTAATTAGGGTTGCATTATATCCTTCTAATGCAATTGTTATATTACTAATGCAACGACTTCAATAACACCCTTGCATTAAGTTACTTTGCATTGCATTATATCCTTCTAATGCAATTGTTATATTACTAATGCAACGCCTTCAATACCACCACTACCCCTACCACTACGACCACCACTACCACTACCACTTCTATTACTACTACCACTACTACTACTACCACCACTACTATCACTACCACCACCACTACCACTACCACCACTACTACTACGACCACTACTACCACCACTACTACCACTACTACTATCACTACCACCACTACCATCACTACTACCACTACTACTACTCTACCACCACTACTATCACTACCACCACTATCACCAATACTACTACCACCACCACTACCGCTATGACCACTACTACCACTACCACTACTACCACCACCACTACTACCACCACCACAACCACCACTACCACTACCACCACTACTACTACCACCACTAATACCACTACTACTACCACTACTACCGCTACTACCACTACTACTACAACCACTACTACCACTGCCACTACTACTACCACCACCACCATCACCACTACTACCACTACCACTACTACCACCACTACTACCACTACCACTACTACTACCACTACTACCACTTCCACTACTACCATTACCACTACCACTACCACCTCTACTACTACCACCACTACTATCACTACTACCACTACTACTGCTACTACCACCACTACTACAAATACCACCACTACTACCACTACCACTACTACTACCACCACCACCACCACTATCACTACTACCACCACTACCACCACCACCACCACAACCACCACTACCACCACTACCGCCACTATTACTACCACCACTATGACCACTACCTCCACTACTGCCACCACTACGACTACTACCTCCACTACTGCCACCACCACTACTACTAGTACCACTACTACTACCACCACTACTACTACCACTACCACCACTACTACCGCTACTACCACTACTACCACCACCACTATCACCACTACCACCACCACCACTATTATCACCACTACTACCATTACCACCACTACTATCACTACTACCACTACCACTACTATCACCATCACCACCACTACCACTACTACTACCATCACCACTACCATCACTACTACCGCTACTACCACTAACACCGCTACTACCACTACTACTAGATTATATGTTATGGTTTAAGGTATATGTATGAGTATATGTTGTATAGGGTATGGGTTACGATTAAGGTTATAAGGTACTCCCTCCGTCCCACCCGAAAGGCACATTTGGTCAATTCGATCAAATTAAGTTAGACCCAAACATTAATCACTACAAGAAAATAGACATTTTGTGATAGCTTTCGGCGATGGCCGTTCGGGCCTTCGCGGTAGACACCATTTATGCGATGAACTCGGGCCTTCGTGATAGACACCATTTATCTCATATAATGAATATATATAATTTGTAAAAAAATAATTTTTTTTCTTCATAAATTGAATTGAGCCGAATCCCTAGCATATTAATAAGAAAAATATATTTAATAAAACTACTTCACCTAGAAAATAGGCCCTTCCTATTTTCTTTTCCAAATAACCTCTTAAATTCCCCTTCTCTCTCTCTCTACAATCGGCGATAACCTATTCCCCTTCTCTCTCTTCAATCGGCGACAGACCCATTATCTCCTTGCCGCCGACCCATTATCTCCACCGGCCGGAGCAGTAGCAGCCTGAGCAAGAGCAGCCGGAGTAGGTAATCTACATCCGCTTTCTTCTTCTCTCATTTCAACTGTGGCTCTCTCTCCCCCTTTTCTCTCTTTATCTCTCTCGCTCTCTCTCTTTATCTATGCTCTTCAAGCATTCAAGTCTATTTTCTATGTGAAATTTCTAATTTAGGGTTCTTAGTTTTAGTAATTTTTCTAATTTAGGGTTATTACCATTACAAATTCTTGTAGAGTATTCAACTGCTATAGAGTATTCAACTGCTGTTTAAAAACGGTTTCACCACTTATCCCATAAAACATTGTAGTTCAGGGGCTGAGCTATGGCTTGAGAAAAGGGAGCAATTGCCCCCTTTTTTATAAAGATATACAAGATTAGCAATAGTACATGTTGAAAATTTGGATTTTTAGCATTAAGATTTGTAGTCTGCCCCGTTTAAAAATGGTAGTCTGCCCAAGAATTTGATCAACACATATTCACTTTCTTATCATTGGTCAGACTATGAATGTTAGGTGGTCGGTAATGCTTCAACGAAGCGAACTATGTACTTTTCCGTTCAGTGGTTGTACTCGTCTGAAGAGCCCAGGGAATTTTTTCGTCCCATGATTTTGGGAAGTCATCCCAAAACATAATCCTGATCTGGAGGATTTGTTCATACAATTGTTTCAATATGTTTTATCTTTTCAACAAGCATTTGATTTGAGTTTGTCTTAATAACAAATTTATTTTTTCATTTGGATGATTAAATCAAACAAAAAATAATGCTAAAAGTTCCTAGTACATGTCACTCTATTAGTACGTGGCAGAAAAAAATCTTAAATGCTAGTCCATGTAAATAATGTTTGAATTAGACTTTTCCACTGGATCATCAAAGTCCCTTAGATTGTTTGGTCTCGGAGTTGCCTAAATGTGAATAGATTATATTCCTTCGTCCACTCCTGTTAAATCTAGAAGTTGTCCATTCATGCATGTTGCATATTTAAATTTATTAGAATATTTCTATTAAAAAATCACCTTTCTCGTTTATCCTTGCTTAAGCCGTTTGTGAAATTATGTGTTAGTCTTGTGTGTTACCATACACTCGTAATGCTAGAGCTGAGTTCACTAGAAACCTTCCAAGGTATGTCCATTATTAAGATTTTGAACCATCTATCTGCACAAGATTGGAAGTAATTTGACAAACTGAATTTAGATTATTTTTATTGATATCTTGGATTCCTGAAAGCAAATTCTTGATCTGTGTGGTGATGGGAATGTGATCTTGTTTGTTGAGCTGCAGTTGAGGTTTCAGAGTTTGACGGTTAAATAACGATAACACACTTTGTTCTCTGCTTAGATTGAGAATTTACACATTCCTTTCCTTTCACAAGCAATGAATTTCCATTCAAATACTCTTTCAAAATAGAATATCTTCAAGTACATGGCAGCCTTGTTTTCTTTCATTTTCTTAGTGGCGTGCTAGCACGTGTAAAAAACATAGCTTTGATACCATAATCGTCTGTAGGAGCTGTTTCAGCAAAGTTATATCAGCAACAACAGCATATTAAATGAATACACAATTCAAGAGCTTCAAATGGACTAATAACAATTATCTGTGTATGGCCATTGGTTTTTTTTGCTGGCCCTTAGGCTCGGCTAATTTAAATGGACTAACAACAGGTTGGTGCAGTACTCCTAGTGCTTGATCTTCATTATTGTTTGTGCTATTCCTTCCAGTTTAGGGTAGTCCATTTTGCTGGCCCTTAGGCTCGGCTAATTTAAATGGACTAAATTGTTTGTCAGAAGTTATTTGTTGTTGAACTAAGGAAAGCATTATGTTGGAATTTCTGTATTTATTTATGCTCTGTGTGGTTAGGTGTAAAATTGGAATATGATTGCACAACTGAAATAAATTATGCTCCCACCATCTTATTTGAAGTCTTCAATTAGGTTTGAAGCATAATAAGTATTGTACATAGATGATCAAACTTAAGAAAATTAATTTCCCCTTCATTCCATCCACAGAATCCAGTTTTTACTAAATTTGGTCAACTTGATTAAATCTTGACCAAATATGTACATAGATCTACTTGCCTTATCAAAATTACGATTCATAATTTATCTGTTGTAGTTACTAACAGAAATTTTACTGCCTAAAAACATAATAGATGTAAGTTTATTGATGATTTGGTATCTATACATGTTAACTCTTGAAAATAGGAAAGGGCTATATGATTTGATTGGTTAGAGTATTGTTCATAAATCAGCTGGCTACAATTATTAGAAAATCTGCCGAGAAGTCTGCGCAATTCCTAGTGTGTGAACCCTAATTGTGCTGTTCTGTTTTCTCTTCATCCAGAGTTTGCAATTAAATTTTTGGGGACTTTATGGCTTATTTAATAGGGTCATAGCTTTTGGTTATTCCTTTAACATGATTTTGTATGAAGTTGTATTTGTGTATATACTAGGTATGCCGTAAGAATCCATATAATTCTATGGCGAGGTTTTGTGTTGATGGCTTTTTTGTACTTTGGATTTTGTAATTTCAAAGGTATTGTGGTTTTGTAGTCCAATATTTTCACCCCCAAAAATGAAAATGTCTGTTTTCCTAGATACTATATTTTCAGCTGTGCATGCATATTGGAAATTTTGTATGGAGCTTACTAAGTTCACTCGTGGTCTGGAGCTGTCTTTGGGTTTAATTGGTTCTTGTTTTACAATGGGACTGGTGGTGAGATCTGGAGTCATTCATGTCATTTAATCCTAGAATCAGGCATCATCATGTAGTGCATCAAATGTTAAATGCTACCATATCAAGGAAGCTTCTTTTTATATCACTGAAGTAATGGATATTTTTCAGCATTATAATCATCTACTTTCTTCTGTCTTTAGCATTTGTTTGGATATTAAATGTGACAAAGATACAAACATGTTCTGTAAAGAATGCAAGCATGCAGACTGTAAAACAGATAAAATAGGTTGTTAATATCTTTATCCTTTTCTGACTCTAATCAATTATGTTTTAACTTGCAGGTACATGTTGATCACCTGTCTTAGCAACAAAATTATAACATCCAACATGGTGGAGGCTATTTTTTGTTTTGCGTCATTTAATGGGTTATAGTTAAGCTATAGTTGTTATGATGGTAGATTATGATCTTTTGGACACAAACTGTTAATGTGTCTTTTGTAATGTGTCATTAGGGCACGAAACTTATGTTACTTATTATGTGTCGTTAGGACACGAAACTTATGTTACTTATTATGTGTTGTTTGGGCACGAATCTTTTCACAATGTTATCTTTTATGTTAATTGAAACTCTTTTTATTATTGTCAATATTATGGTTTTATTATCTATTTATTTATTTAATAGTATAATAATAATAATAATTATTATTATTATTATTATTATTATTATTACAGTTATAATTATGTGGCTGTTGCATCAGGTGCTTATCAATTTTTTTTTACAAGTGTTGCATTAGAAAATGACTGTTGCTTTATTTGACCTAACAAGTCGTTGCATTAGAAAAGAACCGTTGCTTTATTTCACCAAACGAGCCGTTGCATTATATATCATTATCGTTGCATTAATTCACTAAACGGCCCGTTGCATTAGATGTCACTCTAATGCAACACGAAGGAAATGTCGTTGCATTAGATTAGTTCTTCGTTGCATTAGACCTAATGCCACGGGACAGAATGCGAGGGTCCTCTAAGGTTGCATTAGAGCTAATGCAACAAGGATTGGCCTCTATGGCAACAAATTTAGGCGTTGCATTAGACTTTAAATGTAGTAGTGTTTATTAATGGAATTTGGATAAATCTGCAAGGATTGCACTAATCCCAATCTCTCATGACGATCTTTAATCAAAGAGAAGGGGAATAGTGCATGAGCATGAAAATCCCAATTTTTAGTTATTAAAGATTACTCCCTTTTAAGCAAATTACCTTATATGCTTTGTTTCTTTTACTCTATGTTTGTGGCTTAATATCTTCCATGAATCTTTACTTACGTCAATGGTATGTGGGAGTCTTGGGTTGAATTGTACTCTCTAATGACCCCTCGGATAAAACGTTGGGTCCTTCCCAACAGACATGATCCAGGATATAATGAGCAAACCGATGAAAATTCCTAGCCATTGGGGGTAAACATTCTGCTGGAAATGAAGTTAGCTTCTTGTTTGCCTATAAATTTATTTTTACAACAGTTTTAGTGACATTCTGTCACACTGGGATGACCCGCTGGGCAGCAACCATTCTGCCGAATCCTTCCCGGGCGGCAACCAGTGTGCAGAGACATAATGTACACTTCTCTCTTCCTTTCCATCATCCTTATGCATGATTCTTCTCCCTTCTCATATATTCTTGTAAAATCTTTCAAAAACAAGGCTTTCAAACACATTTATATATGCACAACACACATTTTTATCAATGCTTTTTAATGGTGGAAGATAACTTTGTTTGGGCGAGGGATGTGTTTTCTTGTTAATCTTCCCCCTTCGTATCTTGGCTCCCGAAACTACATTTACAGACTTTTTTTAAATTTTGAGCCTCAAATCATATGGAGTGGCTATTCCTACCACAAGAAAGAGTTATCCGCTATGAGTATTCCCGACCAATCTTAAAATCCATGTTCAAAACTTCGCATACGTTGACGGCAACAGATTGGGGTATTCATAGTGGCGACTCCGCTGATGACACAAACTTGCAAACCATCTCTTTGGGTTTAATAAGTGTTGTGAGTCTAATTTCCGTTAACCATTGTTCATTGTATAGTTTTGTGTTTATGTGTGTATAAGTATGTGTTTTATGCCATTACTTGTTCCTGCTATTTTATGGATTGATGTCTCCATTAGATCTTGCTTGGGACATTGTTCATGAGTTCAAAAAGCCAAAAAATAGTCAATTGCTCTATTTTTGTCAGACTGGAAAGACTGTCCGGGTGGCAACAAGTTTCTGGGCAGTCCCAATAACACTATGATGAACAAGGGCAGACTAAAATTATGGGTTGTTGTCGTAAGGCACCCAATCTAGAAATTTAGGCGTCAGCGGACTATTTTTTCTCTCTCCTTTAAACTAAAAAATAATGTGCTGGCATGCTACGTGTTTACCGCTTTCAAAAACAGCCTGTTGCATTCCATGGTTTAAAATGGTTTTGAAAATTTCTATTTTACCAAGAAAAAGAACAAGTTTTTCACCCTCATGAGCACTTGTTTGGGCACATGTCCACTCACAAAAAGTTCAAAACCCCAGAGTCATCCCGGGAGACTCCAAGGTTCCAGGATATTTGGTGAGCCATCGCTTGATCCTTGAGCATTTGGTAATCCCACTCGCTCCAAAAGGGAGGAAGCCTAGCTGTTACCCTCGTTAACCCACACTAGAGTCAAAGCTAGGTACACTCCATTTTTGATTGGTTGGTTTTGTCCAAGCCTTCTTCCATAAAATAATTATTATTTTGGTCATGTTGACTTCCGTCATTTAGACATTAGAATGGTCAAGATTCCTTGAGAGATAAAAAAATAAAGCACAAAAAAATAGGTTCCCGTCTATAGGGAATGTGCTAAAAAAGAGAAAATCAAGGGAAAAAAGGTGAGGTGTGTGACTTGTATGAATCTTGACCATCTCTATTGACCAATCGTCCATATAAAAGTCAACGTCATAAATGATGAGTATATTATGGTGGACCGCTAGCCGTTAGGATCCGTTAATTGGTGGATCCCATGTGCCTATAAGACCCCTACTCGCGAGACAGTACATCTCGGGGAAGCCAAATGTTGGTGAAATACATGGGTTCTATAGAATCAGTAATGGGATCCACTAGTCCAGGACTGTCGTTTGTTGCAAAAAGGGAGACCTTTCCATCCATTCTCAAGGTTTGAGAAAATGTTAATTCTTTTGTCACCTAAATAATGAAGAAGCATGTTGCATGAGCCCTAAGCCTCCCCGTCCTGAAAATATGTGGTCCCTAGTATTATGCCATATTATCGTTCTGAGCAGGAGGAAAAGGTTGGGTCTGTTCTCCATTTTCAATCGGGCTCCACGGTTTCACCCCAGAATCTTCCCCAGGTTCTTCTCCAGGATAAATGTAGCTCTCCGCAATTCCGTCTCTCATAGGTTTAGCAGTTGATACCCAGAGTGGGTCTCCGTCATATGTCCCGTTAACCGTTGAAGAGTATCAGAGGCTTCTCGAGGAAGTAAACCGTGCCAGGGAAATATAAATGGATCACTTCATCCTATATATGACCCAAGACAGTGTTCGCGTTTTCATCAGTTACGAAAATGAAGGTGTCATCATAGAACACATTGTTAACTCAGTCAGTAATATCACCCCAAGCTCCGAACGCACTAGGGTCAACCCCATCGCAGTTTCAGGTTACAATGAAATTCTCCCCCCTCTCTTCTACAGGGCAAGGCCATCTAGAATTCTCCAGCACCCAAAAAAATCTGAGCCACCTAATAATACCTACCGTTATGGCCCGTACTATTTTGCCTCCAGCCTTCCGCCTCCGTCTCTCCCTATGCAACCAGATTTAGGGTCTCCCTCATCTCGGCTACACTCTGCCTCCTCATAACCCAAGCAAATACAGGCACGTATATACTCATGTCCTAGCAGCTCAGTCTGTAACGACCCCAAATTTCCACAACAATAATAATACTTAATTTATAATAAAATAACCTTCAACGGCTACTAAAACCATAATTCAAACACTAACCACAATTTGAATATAACTTAAATGCGGACAACGGTAATAATTTCAACGGCTAGTACAATCCACTAGCTCAAAAAAATCTTTAAAGTCTTACAACCTCTCAATACTGCATTAACTGACTAAAGATTCTAAAATAAATTAACTAAAACAAATCCTTGCACTTCTTATAAATTGCTCCCGAACCGAATCACATTCTGCCTATTTAATACCTGGAAGAAAATAGAATATGAAAGGGTGAGCGAACAATGCCCAGTAAGTTCATATACAGCCCCTCCGGTTACTAAGGAGGAGTTGACCTGAAGGAATATCAAACGATACAAATTTCAAATAACAATCGAAGACATAACAGAACACAAATTCGAAATAGTTATTTACCAAATCTCAAACCAAATGTCTTTCAAAATCTCAACGGTTTCACAAAAACTGAGTTGACAAATATTTTGGAGTTTCAAATGATGACATAATCGATTCAAATTGACTCGAATGATTTACTTAATTAAAACCGTCTCATACCAGTTTTAATTAACTAAACCACTCACAGATTATAAGGAATTTCAAAGGACTGATAAGCTGAACAAAGTTGACTCGAATGATCTAATTATCTACAACCGTCCCATACCAGCCATAGATAATCAAATCATTCACAGACATCATGATCACATAATTGGTCCACTGACCTTATCAAATCAAAATCCCATAAAGGGAACAAAAGCCCACAAAGAGCACTAATACCCACAAAGGGAACAAAAGCCCACAAAGAGCACTAATACCCACAAAAGGAACAAAAGCCCACAAAGAGCGCTAATATCCACAAAGGGAACAAAAGCCCACAAAGAGCACTAATACCCACAAAGGGTTCGAAATCCCACAAAGGGCACAAGGTTGACTCCGCAGAGTCCTAAGTTTGCTCGAAGGCCAAAATATCAAATATACCCCGCCGAAGCAGGTTGTCTAACTTAGTGATCATTAATGGAACAAAATCATATCATATCAAAACTCATTTTTTATACAAAATACGATCTTTCACAATAACAATTAAATTCTGTATTTACGAAATCAAAAGGACGATTTAGCAAACGAATAACAAAAGATTAGCAAATAACGGTAAGCGAGGGAGTCAAAACAAATACTAACGCGAGGTCAGGTTTTAGGTATCAAATGAAACGTACATCGCCAAGAAATATGCGGAAACCTAAACAATGAAATGGAGTGGAAACCAAATAACTTAAAGATGTATAATCCCTAACCTTCGATTGAGGTCTTTCTTAAAGTACTTGAACGACAACAAAGCCTTCACTAGTGCCTTCAAAATCTCCTCCTTCCTTCTTCAGTCTCGCCTTCTCCGTTCCACTAAAACAATAAACATTTCTTTCTAACTTCTCTTGGTGTACGAGTTCTCTAAGACTCACATCACTATTTATACTCCATCTCAAAACTCTTTCACCAAGTTATAACTATCAACATTATTACCTAATTTATTGTGTCCTAATTAATATCCATTATTAGTATGATTAATTTTCTTAATGATTATTCTACTAATTACTCCTTAACCGCCACAATTATTATCACTAATAACCTTCCTCATAATTACCTTGTTAAAAACGGCTAATGATTACTTCGAATTAATGACCCGCTTTAAATTCAAAATTAACCTCCCTACTTAATGACCATTATTATTTATTTTATTTATTTTTTAAAACCTAGCCCAAAAGGTATTCTAAGCCCATTAAGTAACTTAAGCCCAAAACAATTGGCCTACAACTTCTAACCCAACTAATATAAGGAATAACAAATAATAAAATCATTTATTAATTAAAAAGGGTCAAATTCATTAATAAAATAAAAGAGTTTTACTAAATCTAAGCCCAATACCAAAGCCCAACTCATCTAAATAATTTAAACCCACATAATATAATTCATAGGACTTCAATATAATTTAGTCCCTCTAAAAGCCTAATTGAAAATTTAACAATTTACCAAATAATCCTCGAAAATTTTTGGGTTATTACACGGTCAAACCTTATTGTGATCCCCTTAAAGTACCGTTTCAACCACGTCCGAGCACCAACTTCAAGTGCAACTCCAGCGGCTACCGCCACCCTCGAAAATACATTTTCTGATGGAGCAAATCACTAAGATACAAGAAAGGATTGCCTACATGGACAACCATAGTGTTGAATCAATTACTATGGACCCCACCAAATATGGTCTGCTTCCCCCAAAGATTAAATTTTCAGACATGGAAAGGTTCAATGGAACCACTTACCCCAAAACACACGTTGACAATATTATTTTGGCCATGATCTCGATGAATCTTAATGAAGAAGGGATGCCCCTTGTGTTCCACCGATCCTTGGAAGGAACAGCCTTGAAGTGGTTTATGAAGTTAGAGTTTGCCGAGAAGCGTACTTGGGCTCTAGTATCCAAACAGATTTTGAATAAGTACCAAAAAAATCTCGATTGGCAAACAAATAGAAGGGATCTCCAATGTACTACCTAGAGAGAGAACGAGGTCCATGAGTTTGTCCTTAAGGAAAGCCAAATTACAAGAGCAGGCAGGTCTTACCAGTACAACACTAGTACCGCCACAAAGGCAAAAGACCCAACACCAAAACATACTCCCTCTGTCGCTGAAAGATTGTCCCATTTGCCATTTTGACTTGTCCCAAAAAGTATGTCCAATTTCTAAACTTAGGCATGAATGTTAGTGAAAATCTACTAAGGTACAAGAAGGTGAAGCTCTTCCTTAATAATTGCAAAATGTAATACAGGACAATCTTTTAGGAACGGAGGGAGTATTAATTATGTGCAGAATGAGGCACCTCTTGACGTCATGGCTTTGGATTACCAAAGGAAAGGCTTCACTCCGAGGCCAATTGTAGCGATGTGGAATTTCTCCTTTTTTATTTATTTGTTAGAGTCGTCACCTATATTATTATGAGAAAATATAGAAAAATCAATTTAAGAGATTTGCGTTCGGGGCTTAAGTGATGGATTTGGAAGGTCAAGGAGCACCGCATCCACCCAATCCGAAGATCGATCTTGCTTAAAGGGGTTTTAAATAATTAGTTCTTTTTAAGAAAGAAATGAAGAAAAACATCCATTTAATTAGATTAAATGGAATATGGGATCGATTGCTTCGAGACCATCTCCATGATTTAAAGAGGCTCTAGGCCGATCACAGATTTGATATACTTATGCCACTCTAAATATCAATTAGAATAGATAAAGAAGAAAGGAAGATTACCTTTAGGTCGAGAAGTGATTTGGACAGAGTTTCGCCTTGATTCTAGGCTTGAATTTTGATATTCGTTGATCAACAGGGTTAATGGATGAATCTGTGTGTTGTTTTAGAGTGATTTGCAGGAGTCTTTTAAGAGTTGTGTCTCGGATTGGAACCTCAACCTCCTCCTCCGTCCGTCTCAAATACAAAAAATCATATAGTATTTATAGGGATTGATTTACTTGGTCGAAAAAAAGAGCTGCCAAAAAAACACACTCGCACTGTTTTTATTTTCTCTCTTCATTCTTGACGGAACCCTAATTTGGGTTTGCCATTCACGGCTGCTTCCGGCGGCCTCATGGCTGGTTTAGATTCGGTTCCACCCTCCAATCCATCTTCGGTGTTGGCTGCTTCGATTGGGGCTGGTCTCAATGCTCAAGGGTCTATTTGCGGCCAAGGTAATGTAGCACCTCCTTGTCCTAACCCTAATTTGATACAACAGCCGCCTCTTTTCCCTTCCAAAGCCAAATCCTTTTCCTCCTTTTTTAAGGATTCTACACTTGTTAAACTGGCTCCTACTATGAATCTTGTGCCAATGTCGCTACATAAAGGAGAAGCGGCCCTAAAATTTACCAAGGAGATGATTCATTCTTTGGCTCAACCATTTAAATTCGCTCTTGTTGGAAAATTCTCTCATGGTAGGCCGAATATGGAAACTACTAGGCAATATTTTTTAAAGTTTGGATTGAAAGCAGATTTTTCTTTGGGTCATGTTGATTCTAAACACATTCTTATTCGTTTGATGCATGAGGGGGACTTTAATCGGTTGTGGGCTAAAGAACAATGGTACTTAAGCAGATTTCCCATGCGTGTTTTTTGTTAGTCTCCTTCTTGTCATCCGGAGAAGGAATCTTCATTGGTTCGGGTGTGGGTTGGTCTTCCGGGGTTGCCAATTCATATGTCAACAAAGTTTGTTTGTATTCCATTGCTAAGATTTTTGGGGAGCCTCTTGCTATTGATAAGCCAACGGTTGATCTATCTCGGCCTAGTGTTGCTAAGGTTCTTGTTAAAGTTGACTTGCTTAAGAAGTTGCCTTCTAGGGTTTTTATTGATTGTGGTGATGATTTTTCAAGCTTTTTTCAAAAACTGGAATTTGATAATCTTTCACAATATTGTAAACATTGCTACAAGTTGGGTCATGATGTTTCTAAGTGTTTTTATCTTCATCCCAAGGATAAAGTGTTGAATGATAGGGCTGAAGCAAATACCAAGGTTATTGGGACAAAGAATTCAGATTCTAAGGATGAGGAGAAGAGCAAAGTTGTTTTGGGGAAAACCACTAGTAATGTTGGCAATGAGGGTAATATCAATATAAATAAGGATTCGGAGCAGCCCAAAAAAACGCAGATATACATTGCAAAACACAAGGCTAATGAAGGTGTCAATGGCATAACTACTTCTCAACAACAAGAAAGTGGTGGTATTTCAAAAGAAAATGTCTTGGGCTCTAAAGGCAAAAATCACGTGCATGATGTGCAACGTACATCTAATATGGTTTCAAAACCCAACTTGAAAGTTAAGCATCTTACTCATAATTATTCAAAGAATGTTGTTGGTACTTCCTCTATGGTTCATAAACCCCCATCCCCTCTTGGTTCGAAATTTTTTGTTTCTAAGAGGTTAGTAAGGTTACATGATGTCTTTATTTGCAGTATTTATGAGCCTAAGGTGGATCCCTTGTTGCTTCCATCATATGTTAGAAAAATTCGTTGTCTTGGAGGAGTTGGCAATGATAAGGGGAATATTTGGGTTGTTTGGAAGCATGGTATCACTTGTGATGTGCTTTTTCATGATGACCAAGTTATTACTGTTCGGGCTTCTCATTCTCTTTAGCCTAATCCCGTCTTAATGTCCTTTGTCCATGCTAGCTGTAACAGGTATACTAGAAGGCTTTTATGGGATTATTAAATTGATGTGACTAACACGGATGATGCTTGGTTAATAGTGGTGGATTTTAATTCTATTATTGATCAATTTGAGAAGCTTGGGGGCTAGCCAGTGGTGGATTCAAGGGTTTCTGAGTTTGTGGATATGATTCAACTTTCTAATCTTATTGATGGTGGGTATAGAGACCATATCTTCACATGGTGGAATAAGAGATCGAAGCGTGCAACTATTCTTCAAAGGCTGGATCGTGCTCTCTGTAATGATAAATGGCTGCGTTGTTTTTCTCAAACTACTATTGATCATCTTAATAGGGCCTATTCTGATCATGCTCCTTTGGCTATTAATATTCGGTTGGTAGATGAAGTTTGTAAGGGTGTGTTCAGATTTCTCAATGTTTGGACTTGCCATGATTCTTTTACTTCTTTGGTTCGCTCTTCTTGGGATGGTAGGATCTTTGGTAGGCCGTTGGTTAAGTTTGCTAAGAAGCTTACTCGCCTCAAACATGATCTTGAACTCTAGAATCATTCTACATTTGGGAGAGTTGATCAACTTGTGAAACATGCCGAAGATGAAGTTTGTGGTAAAGTGCTTTTATTTGAGCAAGATCCTAGTGATGATAATAGGGCTGCTCTTCATCTTGCTCAATCTAATCTCTCCTATCGTCTTAAGATTGAAGAGGAATTCTGGATGAAAAAAGCTAATTTAGCTTGGGTTAAAGATGGGGACAATAACACTCGGTTCTTTCACGCTTACGTGAAAAAGAGAAGGCATAAATTACACATTCATAAAATCCGAGATAGTGACGGGAATTGGATTGTTGATCATAATCGGATTCAAGAGGAGGCTATTAGATTCTATTCGAACCAACTTAATGGCAATCCTAATGAAAATGTGGATCCCCCGGATGAGTTGTTGAATGTGATTCCTCGGTTGGTTTCTAATGAGGATAATAAGATGCTTATTGCTCCCCCTACGCTTAAAGAGCTTCACGACATTGTCCTTAGTATGAGTGGGACTAGTGCTGCTGGTCCGGATGGGTTTACGGGTGAGTTTTTTCATAAATGTTGGGATATTATTTGCATGGATCTTTTTAATGTTGTCCTTGAGTTCTTCACAGGGTTTCTTCCTCCTCGGAGTTGGACCAGTATGCTTATTGTTACTATTCCTAAGGTGGCAACCCCTACTTCTTTCTCGCAGCTTCGGCCTATTAGTTTGTGTAACTTTTCTAATAAAATCATTACCAAACTTCTATGCTCTAGGCTGCAAAATGTGCTTCCTCGTATTATCTCTCCGCAGCAAAGTGGCTTTGTGAAGGGTCGTCTTATTCATGAAAATGTTTTGCTTGCTCAAGAGCTCTTTCAGTCGCTTTAGAGGAAGGTGTATGGGACTAATGTTGCGTTAAAGCTTGATATGGCTAAGGCGTATGATAGACTTTCTTGGTTTGCTTTGATTAAGGTGATGAGGAGATTTGGCTTTGCGGAAGAATGGCTGGACATGATATTTAGATGCGTGAATTATTGTTGGTTTTCCGTCCTTATTAATGGTACTGCGAATGGCTATTTTGTTTCTACTCACGGTCTTCATCAAGGGGATCCTATATCTCCTAGCCTTTTTATTATTGCTGCTGAAGTTTTAAGCCGGGGTCTTAATAATCTCCATCTTCTTCACCCTCATGTGGCATTTCATACGGGCAATCTTAATGTTCCTATCATTTCTCATCTGTCCTATGCTGATGATATTATTATCTTCTGTAACGGATGTATTCCTTCTCTTGAGCTTCATATGGAGTTTTTGACGTCTTATCAACATTTCTCGGGGCAGCTCATTAGCATCTCTAAGTCTTGCTTTCTGACTGGGCGGGATGTGGCTGAGCATGACAATTCTATCTCTCTTATTATGGGGTTTCAGAAGAAGAACTTGCCTATTGTTTATTTTGGGTGTCCTCTTTATATTGGCAGGAAGGTGCAATCTTTTTTTTGATCCGGTTATGCAAAAGCTTCGGGATAAGCTTGATTCGTGGCAAGGTAAATTACTCTCGGCTGGTGCTAAGCTTGTTTTGATCAAATCTTGTCTCCAAGCTATCCCCATTTACTATATTTCTTTACTTGATCCTCCGAAGGGTGTTGTTAATGCCATGAATCGTCTTATTGCTAATTTCTTTTGGAGTAGCACTGACGGGGGAAAAATTGTCATTGGGTTTCTCGAAAAGAATTTTTCTGGCCTATTGAAGAAGGGGGTTTAGGCCTTCGTAAATTTGAGGAGATGGCGGTAGCTTTCTCTATGAAGCTTTGGTGGATATTTCGTTCGTCTAATTCTCTTTGGGCTTAGTTTCTTGCTGCCAAATATTTTCGTCATACTCATCCTATGGATGCCATCTCTAGATTGGGTTTCTCTCATATTTGGAAGCGTATGGTTGCTGCTAAGGATTTGGTGGAGAGCCCTATTGCTTGGGGTGTGGGTTGTGGTGATATTTCTATTCAAGAAAAGTGGCTTCCTCATGATCTTCCTCTCCTTGATAATCGTCATGATCAGATGTTTTCGTTATTTGAGGATGGTGTTTTACGGGAAGACTATATTTGAGATACTTTTGGGTAGCAATGTTTGTTGTAGCTTCAATCCTATGGTATTCGGCTTGAGGGGGATCATGATCAGCCATTTTGGTCTCCTTCTTCTTCGGGCTGATTTTCTATCTCTTTGTTTTTGAGGGAATGCAGAGTGTCCCGTACTCGGAGTAGTGTCTTTGCTTGGTGTTGGCACAAGTATATTCCTCTTAAGGTGTCAATCTTCATGTGGAAATATCTAAAGGCTGCTCTTCTTACTGATGACAACATATCTCGAAAAGGTATTTCTATTGTTTCTCGTTGTCATTGTTGTGCTAACCCCTCTCTTGAATCCTTGCAGCACATTCTTCTTCATGGTGATATTGCTTTTAATGTGTGGCGTTTCTTTGGGAATTTGATTGGTTTCCAAATCTCGGGCTCTACTATTATGCAAAGGATGATTTCTTGGCATGATTGTAAAAATTTGAATCTTAGTCGGGCTATTCTATAGTTGGGAGATATTCTTCTGAGTTTTATCTGTTGGGAGCTTTGGAAGCATAGAAATAAATGCCAGTTTGATGAGGTAATTCCTAGTTGGGAAAAGGTCCGTAATAATATTCAGTTCCAAATCAGTGATATTCTTCGGGCTCACAAGTTATCCTTCCCTGTTCTTCCTTCGGAGGTAAATATTGCTTTATTTTTTAATATTGTTATGGCTGCTTCGTCTATTAGTCGTGTCAAGCTTGTGTCTTGTATCCCTCCTGCTGTGGGGCAAGTGAAAATTAATACGGATGGAGCTTCTCTTGGTAATCCGGGCATTGCCTCGGGTGGTGGTATTTTGCATAAGCATGATGGGTCTTTTATTTTTGCTTTTTGTCATTTTTATGGTAATGCTACTAACATGGTTGCTGAAGCTAGGGCTGCTCTTGATGGGATTACTCAAGCTAGGTTAATGGGTTATAATTCTCTTTGGCTCGAGGTAGATTCTGAAGTTTTGTCTCTTATCTTACTTCGCAAATACAATATTCCTTGGGAGATTTGGTACTTCGTTCAAGCCATTTTCAGATGCATGGAAGAGGTGTCTATTCAGGTTAGTCATGTTTACAGGGAAGGTAATAAAGTGGCAGATTGTCTTGCAAATATCTCGGCTTCTGAGCAAGCGGATTTTGAGTTTCGTTCTTTGGAATCTTGCCCCAAGCCGTGCCAGAGTCTTCTCTACTTTGATCGGATTTCGTACCCTAATATTAGGCTGTAGGTTTTTATTATTTATTGATGTATTTTCTTTTGTTTTTAGATCCCCCCCCACCTTTTTTTCTTGAGGATCTTGCAGGTTGTGTAAGAACTCCCCCTAGGTTTTTTCTGGTGGTTAAGGTTGTCATGTCCCCCACCATGTTTGTAATTTTATTTTTTGTTATTAATAAAATCTAGGGAGTACTGTCTCCTTTTGCTAAAAAAAAAGATTGAATTACTTGGTCACCAAGTTTAGGAGACTCAAGGGATTTAGGATGTCTCCCAAAGAAGGTTCCAGATCTCTACAATCAGTAAAGACCCGGATTGGATAAGCATTGATCAAGAAAAGAGGTCGAAATCGACAAGGGAAGTCAATCTGCCCCTCCTGCAGAGGGGTAGTATCGCGCGAGACACGCCATGTCCCGTGCGGGACAAGGCTTCACAAAGGACATATTTGTCCTCCGCTTGTTATCTCGTATGCAGTTTAGTCCAAACTAACGCCCGTTAGTCAAAACTTAACGAAACATGACGAAATGGTGGATTTCTACTCTAAAATTGTAGGCGAAACATAGAGTGGTATAACTCTGCTACGATAGGTTCAGAATGGGGTGTCTACAGAGCCCCTCAGCGACAAGTCTTATGAAAGAAGTTATGTCGTCGATAGAAAAGACATCATTCTGAACATCGAGATGGTCGTGCCGCACGGCTGCCTACGTATCTCTATCGGACAATCAGGCCAAAACGTAGTTCGACTCCAAAACACTAAAAGGCTGTTTTAGGTATTTTGAAAATCATTTTGAAAAAAGAAGATTTTTTATTTTGAAAAGGTAAACTCATACTAAGGAATCAAGTCATGACCCAATTCTGAATATACCTGCCTGTCCGAAGATTCGCTTGTAAGAGCTCCGAATTGGGCTTTTGATGAGATGATGGTCCGTATGGCATAAGACCGGGATTTTTTATTACGATTCACCTGTAAGGGCGCTGAATCAAGCTTTTTGTGACGATTCACCTGTCAGGGCGCTGAACCGGGCTTTTTGATGACGATTCACCTGTCAGGGCGTTGAACCGAGCTTTTTTGTGACAATTCATCTGTCAGGGCGCTGAACCAGGCTTATTGATGATGGTTCACCTATCAGGGCGCTAAATCGGGCTTTTTTGTGATGATTCACCTGTCAGGGCGCTGAACCGGGCTCTTTTTTTACGATTCACCTATAAGGGCGCTGAATCGGGCTTTTTGATGACGATTCACCAATCAGGGCGCTGACCGGCCTTTTTGATGGAGTGGTTTACTATTTTCAACCAACCAAGAGATAATTCGCCTATTTGGGTTCCGAATTATGCGGGATGAATTGATCTTTGGATTAATCATTTTGGGTGACATGACGTCGTATAGAGCAATTATGCGCATGTCACGTTCGGCTCGTTCCGTGACTTGCGGTATCGATTTTTCCACATTTCCTTGCTAGGGTTTCACTTTCAAGGGTAAATGTGTCAAAATTTTGAATTTTGATGCTGCGTAGACGCTTATTGCCAAGGGAAATTTTGTCTTTGTCCAGTAGGTTTGTCTCGCGCGGGACACCTTGTTTTGCGTGTGACAAAGGCTGTTGAGGCATAAATTCAGCAGCCGCTGTTCATTTTAAACTTTCTTGTTTTCAAACTTTTCTCTCAAGTCCGACCCAAGGCTTTCTTCCCTTCGAAATTTCTTCAATTTCTTGTTGATTTCTCCTTCCTAATCAACTCTAATCCTTCCTCAAACACATAATCAATGGCTCAAAAACAAAGGAATCCGACATTGGATAGCTATTTGTGCCCAAAGAACTACCCTAGTGACGAACTCACCTTTGATCGCCTAGGCGCATTTCGCATGCTATTCGCGAAGGTTTGGTATGAATTTCATCTTCAAACTCATTTCCATGATTGCATTGTATCAATTCCTTGGTTTAATTTCGCATGCTATTCTCGAAGGTTTGGTATGAATTTCATCTTCAAACTCATTTCCATGATTGCATTGTATCAATTCCATGGTTTAGTCTATCAATTTATCAAAATTGGACATTTACCCGTTTTTATCAAGAACTAGGTTAAATGCCAATGAATGCTAGATTCCCTAGGTTTTTGCGGATGATTGATGATGCTTTTCTACATGGTAGATTCCCTAGGCTTTTGCTAATGATTGTGATACTTTTGGCCCCTTTTTTGTTTGGTTTGATTTCTCGACAATGCTTCCTTGTCTTTTCTTCATTTCTCAGCCGTATAGGTCGACCAAGAATTGCCGAGGCAATGTCAAATTTGCCAAGGCTGTGTGGGACAAAGTCAAAGTCCTGAACGGGGTCCGTGCTAGAGTGGAGCAGATGGGGCTTCATACTTTTGTAGATAATATCCGCGGTATGAGGCGGACTCCTCAAGTTCTCCAGGCTATCAGGGAGAGATGGTGGGATACTACCCACACTGTTCATTTATACTTTGGGGAAGCGACCATGACTCCGACCGATTTCTTGGCTATCACCGGGTTGGAGTGTGCTGGCGATCCTCTTCCGGCAATTGGGGGTTACAAGCCGGCGAGCCCAACCGAGTGGAGGCAACTTATTGGTTTTGTCCCTAGCAAGATCAAAGGATTTGCTATTGAGCTTGCTCCCCTTCGCGGCCAGATTGAGGCTTATGCAGATAAGTCCAACGCGGTCGTGGACCGAGTCGTGAGGGGTGCCCTCTGGTACATTCTGTCGGAAATGATCTTTGCCAACCATTCTTCCACTGCCCGTATTGCTCTTTTGGGGATGTTGGAGGATCTTGACATGGTGAGTACGTATGATTGGGGCTCAGCTGGCCTGGCCTTCTGTTACCATGCTATGGATGAGGCATGTAGGCACACCAGAGATACCATGCAGGGGTATTCTTATGCTTGGGAGGTACATTTCCTGACTTCATTTTGTCACTTATTCATATACTGCATATTTCATCCATGCTTTGTACTGAATCCTGTTCTGTTTTCTTGTACAGGTGTGGGGGTATGCTGTCTTTTCTTTGCACAAGTTTGAGCTAAATGAGAGTGGGGCTCAGTTTCTAGATATCAAGAGATGGAGACACTCCAACCGTACTATGGATGATGAGGAAGGAGAGGATTGGACCTTAACCGTGGAGGAGGCATGGGCCTTGCTGGACGGTTTCAATTTTGAGCAGCAGGGTTTATATCCGTGGACTCTCTTGGAGAATGAGGTGCATGGCGCGTGGGCCGTCACAGATACTAAGAGGATCTTGGTGTCACTCGAGGGTGATACTATGTATTTGGGTGAGAGAGTCTTCCCGCAGCATGGTAGGGGTTCACTTGTCAGGAGAGTACCAGAAGATCTGCCCAGAAAGATGTACTCTACTTCTTCTGTTTCTGCTGAGGTATACATCAATTATGTGAATGTGTTGGTGTAATTCCCTAGGCGTTTAGTTATGTATGACTTATAACTTAATACCGTTATGTAATCATCTTTACCGTTTATTATAGAGAATGTTTATTTGGTGTATTATATATTTTGCATGTTTATTATAATAACCTGCGTCCCTAGTTATTGTGAATAACTAGTATAAGTTGGTAATGGATAATCATAGATGTTATTATAAATATGGGATGCACATTACACTTATGGGTACTTGTTAGAGAATAAGGTACTGGACATGACCTACCTATGAGATTTATGACATGGTCTATGGTCATATATGTCATGATTAAATCTCATGATAGTCGTGTCGTTAGAATCCTTTGTACCTGAGATTATCATCGTCTTCCACATGATGAACGTTGTGTTTGATGTAGTCTAACACTATCATTAATAGGATAGCAATAAGGGCAATGTTGGTACGATTGGATTCTTGTAGGGAAGAATGATAAAACAAGATGGGATTTGTCCCTCTCGTTGAGAGAGAGATGTTTGCTTGGGCCCCTCGATGAATGGTGTTGATGAAATGTGTGGCCACACTCAAGAGATTTGATAGAGATCAAATGCACTTGAATTATCAACATATTTAGTGTAGAGAAAGCATTGAACAATGTGAGTTGACGTGGACCATGACTCATGTTCAATATGACATCGTGGACAAAGGGATTGTGACAATGATCTATCAAGGAATCAAGCTTTGATGTTATATTAATTTGGTGGACATAATGGCTTTCTAGAAACCACTTATGTCTTGTGAGGATCGATGTTTCGACTTACTACCAACATAAATATAATTCCTAAAGGGTCATACACAAAGAACGAATTGGAAAAATGGTTCAATATGTGAATTTTGGGAACTGGCACGACTCGTGCCTAGGGTCACGGCTCGTGACTTTAAGCAGTACGACTGCATGTAAAGGCATGACTCGTGATATTGGGAAATTTGGGGTTGGGGATGACTCGTGCCCTCAGGCACGACTCGTGCCTTCAATCAGCACGAGTTCAATAATTAGCACGACTCATACCACGACTAGTTTTGCCAAAGCATGTCTCGTGCCCTCCAGCATGACTCATGCCTGCGGCTAAAACAAATCCGTACGCGTCTGTTTCTTATTGAATTAGTTTCTGGCTTGGACAAGGATTCTCCCTAAGTGTTTGGGATTTATATTGAGTATAAATATAACCCTTCTCCTCAGCCATAAACAACCGGTTTTAGAGTTTTTGAAAAACTAAAAACATTGATTTTGATTGAGAATCAAAGATTAAAAACACCCCAAATCAATTCCATAAACAACCATTGATTGTTAAATATCGATTCAACAATCGGGATCATCTAGCAATCCTACAAGATACAAGATCTTGGTTCGTTCGCGTGTGGATTACCGATAGAGGGTGATTCCGTTATCACCTAAAGCTTAAAGATCAATTCATCACAAGGAAGAACAAGGAGAAGATCAAAGGTTCATCATTTATTCAAAGTTTGAATCTCGGATTCGTTTCGAGCAACAAAATCGCTGTTAAGGTATGTAAGTCTATTTCATGGTTTTAATCTCTTCATCTTAGACGGATTCAAGGCTAGGATTTTGTGTTATATGTTAAATCTTCCGCTGCATTTGTAACCCCAAAACCCAACAGAATTGATATGCAGCGAATGACTGTGTGGTCCCAGGGGCTTCGTATGAGGAATTCTTGCCTTGTTTGATGGGTCCCCTTGTGGTAGGTGGTAGGTAGCCACATGCATATGCTTCTGCTTCTGCTTCTGGCTAGTCATCCCCAGGCTCTCCTTCTAAGTATGCGGGTCATGTGCCCTTTATGCTGGATTAGGGTCCTTCGAGCTACTCATACATAATGGGAGGCATGCAGATGATGGGCTCCATCCTGATCACAGATCATATTCCTGAGGGTTATTGCCTCCCTCCCGATGTCGCTTCGGTATGACTGATATATTTTTCTGCTTATACTGCTTTTTACATCGTCCATATAGGTGTATATGTCCGATCCTTTCTAAGTATTTCCTTTTGTTGACAGATTACCATGTCCGCGGAAGATTACAACCATGGGGTGAGCAGGATGGCTAGATTGATGGCCTTGGTCTCGGACCTCTTCGAGAAGCTATTTCATAAAGCGGCTTCAGCGGCGTCGACGATTGCCTCGGCGGTGACCCCTACTTGCGGAGTCAAGAGATTAAGAAGGGACGGTAGCCCTGGTGATGGTAATGATGGCGGTACCAGTAGCTCGGGAGGTATGATAATATAGGTCTCCATTACTCCCTATATCTTTGAAATTGTCTGGAATCTGTAAATATTGGTCGGGTTGGCCCAAAACATATTTTTTTTGGTACCTGTTAGCATGTAAGCTTCACAACAACAACAATTTTTCCTTATTTACAAACGTAGTTCTAATTAGTTAGTTTTAGCTTTCTCGACTTCCGTGTTGATATCCACGAGTAATGTAATGGCCGAATCTGGTCAAGTTTTGGGTATGTATTTGAGAAGGTCTTGGCATATGTACTGTGTATGAGGATCATATTTGCAGGTTTCGAGACTTGTTTCGGCAAGTCGGGGCAAGATTGATCTTTTGTGCAGAAATTCTGCAAAATTTACAGAAGGGTTGTCCCGCGCGGGACAAGGTGTCTCGCGCGATACACGCTTCCCAGGTAGGAGTTCTTTTCCTTTTCGAAATAGGATTTTGTCAAGTTTTCCTTTATAAACATATGTAGTCCGTTCCAACACTACATTCAGGCCTCTAAAACTTTGGGGATATTCTATTAGGACCAAAATCTTGCTTTCTTCTTTAACCCTTTAATCCATGGCTTCCAAGGAAATTGCTTCAACGTCCATGATTGTTGATGAATTTTCCTTGCCACTCGTCGCAATCCAAGCTTTCAAGCAAGCATCAAGGAGTTTTGTGAGATCATTTCATAATCGTGCTCGCAATAGGTTTGTTGAAGAATTTGGATTTAGAATCCTCTTTACTCTGAAGAACCTCCACCTGGATTGGAATCTTTTGCATGGAGCTGCTAGATTTTGAGATCCTTCTCTTCATATCTTTAATTTCTCACTTAATGAGATGGTACCCACCATAGAAGAATTTGCCACTATTTTGGACATGCCTTTGACCGGTGAGATTACGATTCCTAAGTATGATAGAAATCATTCAGAGGCTTTGAACGAATTATTGGGAATTCCCCTTGATATTTGTTATGAGTTGGTTCACCGCCGGTGGGTGGATTGTTCTTCTTTTCCCTAATGCTTTGGTGGAGATTCGGATGATGAGGCTTTCCATGTTTATAAACGGAACTTCTTGGCCCTTTCTCTTTTTGGAGATGTTTTGTTCACATGTAGGGGTGGCTTGGTTGACTCCCAATTGGTTGAAATTGTCTTGCAAAGTAGGAGACGTTTTAGGAACATCCATCCTTTAGTATTGGGTGAGACCCTTCATGGTCTTGATGAGCTGCATAGGACCGGTGCCATGACTCAAGGGTGTCCTCTCTTGTTGACCATTTGGCTTAGAGAACATCTCAAATTGGTAGCCCCTCCGTTGAAGTATTCCCCTTTTATGTATCACATGAGGAAGATTTTGAGCAAGGATCTTTCGGAAGATGAGTGGGCTGGGCTCAATTGATTGCAAAGGCCGCTACTATGGATATTATTTGGTGTCCACCATTTTGGAGATTGAACATGTATGTTGCCAATACTAGGGGGGTTTTGATAGAGTTAGGCTTCCGGGTTTGCGAGATTCCTCTTTCTATTTTCCCAAGCGGGTGCTCCGTCAATTCGGTCAACAACAGGACACTTTTATTTCTGAAGGAGCCTCTCGAGAAGTATCCTATATTGGTCCATAGTTTGCAAGGGTTCTAGCTCAAGCTTGGGGTGAAGGGACTAGTCGAGATCGTTGGACGAACCTTCAAAGCTTTGATGCAAGTGTCTTCTTATCGGATAAGTACTTGGATTGGTTCCTCCATAGTGGCAACCCAAATACGGAAAGAATTGATGAAATGCGGCGTCTATTGTTAGGAAACTCTTTTGTGGAGAGTAGTGTTTTGAGAAGGAACGAGGCTCAATCGAATACTGCTAATGTAAGAACTGATCCAACCCAAAATTTCCTTGATGGAGATTGGTATGAAACAAAAGATAACAGTCTTCCTAGAAAGATGCAAGCCTTGGATAGGCCCAATGTCTTTAAGAGGATTTCAAAATCTGTTTTCACTCACCTTGACGGATGTTCTTCCTTGAAGGGCCCGAATCGCAAAAGAGATCGAGATGTTGGTAGTGATCATGTCCGCCTGTCTACAAAGTCAATGAAAGGCTAGATTCTATAGAGTACCAAGAGATTGCTTTGATAGATAAAATAATTTAATTCATAGTATTTTTTTCAAGATTCTTAGCTTAGCAAATTTGTCGTTGTCGTTATAATTTTTCTATTGTTATCAGCAAATGCATTCAATTAATACAAAGACAAGATTTAATTTTATTATTTGGTTAGATCGAACCTGAAGGCTACCTACGTTCCTCTTTTACATCAATTAAATAAGACCTTCAGGTCGACGTAGTTCATTTTTGAGAGAAATTGGACAAAAATTCGTTTTCTGACAGAGGGGTAGTCTCGCACGAGACAAGGCCTTTTTTTTAAGTGCATGCCCTGGTTTCTTCCTAGACCGCGTTTTCAAGTTTTCAATCTAGCGGGATTCTTTTCTTGTGCGGGCTATAATTTTTTCCTAGGCCGTCCCTTTTGGGATTTTCAACCTAGCGAGCGTTTTTTTTAAGAGGCCAAGTCACGTGAAGTACTTCTTGAGTTTGTCCATATTGATCGGCTTTTGTAGTTGGTCTCCATCTAAATCCACCATCTGAAGGGCTCCCCCAGAGAATATCTTCTTTACGATGTAGGGTCCTATCCATCTTGGTCCCCACTTGCCTAGAGGGTTAAAAGGTCCAGGGCGGTGTTCGTGGAGAACTAGGTCGCCTACTCTTATATTCCTCGTTTTGACCTTTTTATTGAAAGCTCTTGCCATTATTCTTTGGTAGGCTTGAGTGTGCTCAGCTACTCTCAGTCTCCGTTCATCTAGCAGGGATAGCTCTTAGTATCTGTTTTCCAACCAGTCGACTTCGTTTACTTGATTTTCTAGGATAATCCTAAGTGATGGTATCTCTAGCTCTATAGGTAGAACGGCTTCCATTCCGTATGCGAGAGCGTATGGAGTTTTGCCGATGGCTGTTCGGACCAAGGTGCGGTATCCTCAAAGTGCGAATGGTAGTTTGTCAGGCCAATCCTTTCCAGTGACTGCCATTATCCTGATGATGGTTTTAAGTCTTTTATTTGCGGCTTCAACTGCTCCATTTCTTTGAGGCCAGTAGGGGGAGGACTTGTGCCTTACGATTTTATATTCTGTCAAGAGACGGTCGGTTTCTTTCTCAAAGTGGGAGCCATTATCAGATATCATCTCTTGCAGCACTCCATATCGGCAAATGATGTTGTGTTTGATAAACTCTGCTACCTTTCTGGCATTCAAGAATTTGTAGGAGGCGGCCTCGATCCATTTAGTGAAATAGTCGATGGCTACTAAAACGAAATTGTGCCCGTTGGATCCCGCGGGTGTGACCTTTCTAATCACATCTATGCCCCATGTAGAGAAGGGCCAAGGGGATGTCATAGGGTACAGTAAAAAAGGCGGTGCATGCTGAAGGTTAGCGTGTATCTGGCATTTATAGCATTTCTTGACCATGTTGGTGCAATCTTCTTCCATGGTTAACCAAAAGTATCCTTGTATGATGATCTTTTTGGCGAGCATGTTTCTGCTCATGTGGGTTCCGCATACTCCTTGATGAACATGGTCCATTATCTCTTGGGCCTTTTCTTCGGTGGCGCAGAGGAGGTTCCTTTTGGAGTACTTTTTGAACAAGCGATCAGCAATGATGAAATAATTAGCTGCTAATTTTTTAAGGGCAACCTGAGTTTTCTTATCGGCCTCAGGTGGGAAGGTTCCATCCAGGATGAAATGCCAAATGTCATAGTACCAGGGTTTCTTATTGGAGTCATCGATGGTGGCGCATTTGGATAACCACTCATCCTTATAGTCATGGAGGTCTATGACGGCGCAGTAGGCAAGAGTTGCTCGCCGAGTTACTTTGAAGGGTTTTAATGCTTTTCCTGCAGGGATTTCGACCAAGAAAGCAAGCGTAGCTAAAGCATCTGCAAATCGGTTTTTGTCTCTGGGGAGGTAGTGGAATGAGACATCTTGGAATTGTTGCACCAACTCTTGGAGGTATGCATTGTATCTTTGAAGGGTCAGATCTTGGATCCTCCACTTCTTCACGGTCTGATTGATGATCAACTGAGAATCTCCTTACACCTCGAGTTCAGTCACATTGCGTTCTAGGGCTGCTTCGAGTCCTGCTATACAAGCCTCGTATTCGGCAGTGTTATTAGTGGCGTCAAATCGAGGCATATTGCTAGCGGAATGTAGATGTCGTTGGGATCTACCAATAACATTCCAATGCCATAACCATTTGAAATTACTCGGATCGAGCGCGGAGGAACGCGGCGAGCGGCATTTCGCGGACTTGGGACCTCGCCTGGAAAATGGAAGGGAGAGTCGCCACGCATTTTTGTATTATGATCCCAAACTTTGAAAATGGCTTCGAAGAGTGTGACGTTTTGATTGGTAGCCAAAACATTAAAAAGGCTTTTGAAAATGTGACATTTTGATTGGTAGCCAAAACATTAAAAAAAGCTTTTGAAAATGTGACGTTTTGATTGGTAGCCAAAACTTTAAAAAAGGCTTTTGAAAATGTGACGTTTTGATTGATAGCCAAAACTTTAAAAAAGGCTTTTTAGGACCAGAGATTGTTAGGTTCGGAGGTCACGTTACGTTTCGGGAAGAGTATGTTGAGATCACCTGAAACGCCTCGTATGACGAGTCTTTCTACCTTTCTCAAAATTGTGTGTGTGTGTGTGTGTGTTGCATTTTGAAAAGGAGCTTGAATGACAAGCTTTAATCTTGGTTTGAATGACAAACGTTGATTTGTGGTAAAAGACGAGCGTTTGAATGACAAACATCGGTTTTGAGTTTTGAGAAGAGGGTTCGAATGACGAACTGAAATCTTTAGTTTGAATGTCAAACGTTGATTTTAATGAAAGGAGCATTTGAATGTCAAACGTCGGGTTTTGAGTCGAAAATGAGCGTTTGGATGCCAAACGTCGATTTTGCGTTGTTTTGAAAAGGCGTTCGAATGACGAACTTAAATTATTAGTTTGAATGTCAAACGTTGATTTTTATGAAAGGAGCGTTTGAATGTCAAACGTCGGGTTTTGCGTTGTTTTGAAAAGGAGTTCGAATGACGAACTCTGGTTTTGAACCGGGCATTAATTACATTATTACCAATTTCATGAAAAAATACATTAAATGATATGCGATCGACGAGTCATTTTGTGACTCAGACTTTTGTAAGAAAATACTATCACGAACCAAACGATTCAGACTTGTAAATGACAGTAGTTAAATTGCGGTATCAACGGAATCAAACGATCCGGACAATAAAGATGCGATCGACGAGCCAAACGGCTCGGATTTGTAAAGGTACGTAAATTAAATGACGGTATCAACGGATCAAATGATTCGGATTTTGTAAATGACAATCACGAACCAAACGGTTCGGACGGTAAATATACGAATCAACAGATCAAACGATCTGGACTGTAAATGACATAAACGTAAAAATGGGGCCGGAATGCCGTTTTAACCCGAAATTACTTCTCTTACAGGAGAGAAGATGATTAAGGGGTAAAACGTATCGAGCCCCGTAGATGGCATTACGTCTACATTTAGAGCGTTTCGACCGGATCGAAACTAGCGTTTGACGCGTAAATCGAGGTGAAACGGAGTTTTAGAGAGAGAGAGTTTTACCTATGGCTAGGGGTTGACTCATTGGCTCCGTTTATGTATACGAGATACGGTTTTGGTGTTTGAAATGGGTTTCGAGGTTGTTTAGTTCGTGTTTGGTCGGAAAATGGGATTTTCACGCAAATCGAGACAAAACAAGGCTCGGGAGGGGGTTGAATGGCTTTGGGCCGTGGGGTTTGTGAAGGAGAGGTAATGTTTTTTCTTTTTTTATAAATGACAGCCCTTGTATTTATAGGGGTGAAAATGCAAAACAGGCCAGACGGCCTAAGGCTCAATTTGGGGGGTTTTTCGGTATTTTGGAAATTTGAAGGACTTGATGAGAATTCTGGTTCTTCAAGTAAAACAGGTCGGCCTATGTCTCAATTTCAGGGGTATTTTGGTCTTTTCACCCTCGAATTTGATTGATGTTGATTTGGGGGCTTGTGCATGCGTGCCAAGTGTCCCGATGAGTCACCAGGGCTAGGATTTTTGTCCCGTTATTCCCGGTTTTGTCCGTTTTTAAAATAACTGTCCGAAAAATGTCCGAAACGCCCCCGGAAAGTCCCGAAAAGTGCATTTTTCGAGGAAAGCTATACTTTTATGTGTGGCAATGTGTGTTGAGTACACTTTGATGTCGAGATGCACGGGGCAGTCCCGGGATGTCTCGTTGACTCGGGAACGGGGAGTTTAACGGGTTTCGGTTAACTTGGGAAGGGCCAGTTAACGGATTCCGGTTAACTCTTAACAGATTTTGACGATTCGGATTTGGGTACTTACAGTAGCCCCTCAGCGACGTCACTTTCGAATGAAGTGGGGTCGTTGAAAAAGATAAGGATCAAAATCAGGGATGCCTTTCTTGGAGAGACCTGAGAGGTCAGCTGGCTGGACCCTTAGCGAGAGGATTCCTATGCATCCCGAGCGGGAATCAAGACGATCGTAGTTCATAGGTATGAGGGTTTTTCGTAGGGCCTTGACCTCTGGGGGAATGATTAGGAGGAGTTCGTCCTGGTTGAGACTGATTCGGAGGTGTCTAGACCTGAGTAGAGACTGTTCGGAGGCGTCTAGACATGAGTGGAGACTATTCGGAGGCATCTTAACTTGAGTGGAGACTGTTCGGAGGCATTCTAACCTAAGTGGAGACTGTTTGGAGGAATCTTAACCTAAGTGGAGACTGTTCAGAGGCGTCTTAACCTAAGCGGAGACTGATCGGAGGCATCTTAACCTAAGGGAAACTATTCGGAGGCATTCTAACATAAGTGGAGACTGTTCGGAGGCGTCCTAACTTGAGTGGAGACTGTTCGGAGGCATCCTAACCTAAGTGGAGATTGTTCGGAGGCGTCTTAACCTAAGCGGAGACTGTTCGGAGGCGTCATAACCTAAGGGAGACTGTTAGGAGGCGTCTTAACCTAAGGGGGACTAGTAGGAGGCGTCTTAACCTAAGTGAGACTGTTCGGAGGCGTCTTGACCTAAGTGAGACTGTTCGGAGGCGTCTTGACCTAAGTGAGACTGTTCGGAGGCGTCTTGACCTATGTGAGACTGTTCGGAGGCGTCTTAACCTAAGGGAGACTATTCGGAGGCATCTTAACCTAAGGGAGACATGTTCGGAGGCGTCTTAACCTAAGGGAGACTGTTCGGAGGTGTCTTAACCTAAGGGAGAATGTTCGGAGGCATCTAAACCTAAGGGAGACTTTTCGGAGGCGTCTTAACCTAAGGGAGACTGTTCGGAGGCGTCTTAACCTAAGGGAGACTGTTCGGAGGCATCTAAAACTAAGGGAGAGTGTTCGGAGGCATCTTAACCTAAGGGAGACTATTCGGAGGCATCTTAACCTAATTTTCTGAAAAGGTATGAGAAATTTCCATCCCCGACGGTGTATTCTGAAAGGATGAGAAATGTCCGTTACTGACGGCGTTTTCTGAAAGGATGAGAAATGTCCGTCCCTGACGGCGTATTCTGATATACGAAGGAAGCGGGATCTCATGATGGGGATTCGACGGAAATGACAGTCAAAGAGGGATTGTTGTGCGGGCTTACGTTGATATGCCGCTCGTCTTTTTTCTGCTGGGGATATGGTGTTCGGGCTTACGATGATGGCCGAAGAGGGATTGTTGTGCGGGCTTACACCGATTGCCGCTGAAATGAGGTTGTCGGGCTTATGATTGACGGCCGGGGAGATGATTGTTTACCTGCTGGGGAAACAGATACTCGGACTTACAATGATGGCCGATTTACCTTCTGAAGGTGGTAATGAGATTTAACGTCCGAGGGCGGTTTGAGATTTGACGTCCGAGGATGGTTTGAGATTTAACGTCTGAAGACAGAATGTTAGTGAGGACTAACGGGAATTTTAACGTCTGGAGATGGAAATGAGATTTAACGTTCGAAGACGGTTTGAGATTTAACGTCCGAAGACAGAACGTTAGTGAGGACTAACGGGAATTTTAACGTCTGGAGACGGGGCATTAGAAATGTCTAACTGGATATTTAACCTCGGGAGAGGGGCGTTAGAAATGTCTAACTGGGGAGTTTTTGACTTTTGAGGAAAAAGTGTCAAATTCGGAATCTTTGAAAGATGAGGGGCTGAATTGGCATTAGGGCCAAAATGGCCCATGGCGTAAAAAAGGCCGGACGGCCTCTGAGTCAAAATGTCCAAATTAAAGACTGCCGTCGGCCATTTTGAAAACAGAGGGAGAGAATTCGTGAAGAAGAGAGAAAAGGGAGAAAATCTTGCCACTTTTTTGCGATTTTAGTTCAAATCTTTGAGAGATTATCACTATGGAAGCGGGATTAGGACAAAGGGGTCAACATGAGAGGACCGACAACGAGAGGGCAAGGCTAAAGAGGACGGTACGGACTACCGCTCTTCCCATGAATCCAACGGAGTTTTATCCGGCTCGGGATTGCCACAAATCCAAGGAGGGGATCGCGAGGAAGGTTAGCATCCTCTAAATTCCGTTAATTTTTAGAATTTGCGTTCTTGCATTCTTGAATTTTAGGAATTTTGACTAGAATTGAGTTAGGGTTCTTGGTGCCCGATTTGGGGCTTTTGACCTTGCGATGCCCCTTTGTTGAAATTGATCGTAGCTTAGTTCAATTGACGTTATGGGTAGACAACGTAGAAATTTTGGTAGAAAAATTCCATGTATAGGGGCATTTTCCAAAATTAAAGTAAGTTTAATTCGGGACGGAGTAAATTTTGAAAGTTCTGATTTGGACGGGTTTTTCGAAGTGTTTTGAAAGTTCCGGGTTTGACGGAAATTTTGAAATGTTTTGAAAGTTTCGGGTTCGACGGAAATTTTGAAATGTTTTGAAAGTTCCGGGTTCGACGGAAATTTTGAAATGCTTTGAAAGTTCCGGGTTTGACGGAAATTTTGAAATGCTTTGAAAGTTCCGGGTTCGACGGAAATTTTGAAATGCTTTGAAAGTTCCGGGTTCGACGGAGATTATGAAATGTTTTGAAAGTTTCGGGTTCGACGGAGATTTTGAAATGTTTTGAAAGTTTCGGGTTCCACGGAGTTTTCAAAATGACTTGAAAGTTTCGGGATTCTGAACCGTTAATACTTCGAATGGGACGAAAATATGTTTAGGAAAATGAACCATATTTCTGTGTTGATATATTTTCTGTGTTTTTGATATGTGCCTGTGCATTTTGTGTACGTTATCTTTGTAGTAACATACTTTTGCCGTGTTCACCTGCAGGGGCGAGGGCCGGTTGATGTGTCCACTGTGAAGAGCAGAGGGGACGTTGAGGCAGTCCACGAGCTGTGGGAAAGGTTCTTGGATGAGGCTCGTGACGGGGAGAGGAGTCCACGACAGTTCGTGATTGACTCTAGCCTAGGCGGCTTTATCAGCGCGTTGGCTGCTGTGGCTTCGACACAGAGGGTGAAGGCGCTCCATGTCGCCCTGAGCGAGTACTGGTGGGATACGACCCACACATTTCATTTCAGGTGGGGGGAGGCGACCGTGACTCCTACAGATTTTACTGCGATTACTGGGTTGTCGTTCCGCGGTAACCCTATTGAGTGGTTTGATGGTTTCACCAGGGAGTAGTTGTCGGGACTGCTTGGTTTTGATATTACCGATGCCAGGGGCCTTGGTATTCGGTATAGGCTGATGGAGGCACACTTGAGGAGAGGCATCGAGGAGTATCTGGCTGGCTCCAAGAGGATGACAGCAGAGTGCTTGGCTCGAGGGTTTTTGTGGTTTGCTTTGTCAGCAACCCTTTTTGCCAATGCTGACACGACGTGTCAGTTTGCTTTGCTTGGTTCGCTGATCAACCTGGAGGCTGTGAGGGGCTTTTCCTGGGGAGAGGCTGGTCTGGCCGAGCTCTTCTATGCCTTGGACAGGTGTTCTCGTGGAGAGGAGAACTCATTCTGCTACTTTCAGTTTGCGTTAGATGTGAGTTTCTTTCTTTTTTTTCTCTTCCTTGTCTCTCGTGTACTTGTATGTATCTGCTTTGTAGCAGACATAACTTTCCTGGCATTTGACAGGTGTGGTGATTTAAGGTGTTTCACCCGCATAATTGGGATACCAGGGAGGCATACACTCTCTTATTTCTTGCCATACTGACTTGGCAGAAGGCGGGGCGGAAGCTGGTGAAGTCAAGGGAGAGCACCCGTGTGACTTACGAGGAGGTGTCTTTGGCTCTGGACCGAGACTTTTCTCTGAGGATCAACTTGACTTGGTGTAGTCGGTTTGATCACTTTGTGGTGCAGGCTTCCAGCGAGATTACGCGTCAGCGGAAGCTACTAGTGGGGCTTCATTGTGACGTTCTGTACTTGGGAGAGAGGGTGTCTTGCTAGTACGCTCAGGGATCGGGTCCCTTGGTTCCGAGGGATCCGCCTCTTCATATGCAGTATCCTCTAGCCACAGTTGGGGAGGAGTTGCAGCGATATAGGCAGGGTGTGCCTCACTTCGAGAACATCATAGAGGATGCCAACTATGACATATTTCGGAGGGTGAGGCTGAGGAGCCCGCAGGTGATGGATAGAGAGGGCGGGGACCATGCACGTCCCAGAGATTACCGACTTCCCCGCACTCGGTTGGCGTTTGAGGATGCCAATGGCTCTCGTAGGCGGCTGATGATTCCCATTCTTGAGCAGGCGAGGCCTCAATACAGGGTTGAGCCCAGTGCTTCGGTGAGTGTTTTGTTTTTGCTTTTCTTTATTTGTAGTAGCGTTATGCAACTGTTGCATCTGTGCTGTCTGTTTGTCTTTTGGCGGCTTTCCTGGTTTGCATGTTTCTGGTCGTACTTACGATCAGGCCGTAAGACGTCTGGATAGGATGACTGGCTTTACTAGGAGGCTTGTGGACTTCCTTTGGTGCGGTTTTTGGAGGAGTGCGGCTGTTCATGAGCAGATGCCTTCTCGACCGTCTGCTGCAGGAGACCCATCTGCTCCCACGGCTGGTGGCACAGATTTCAGGCAAGGGTTCAACCAGTTCTATGGTGAGACTGCTGGGTTCAGAGTTCGCCACTCCTCGTATTCGGGATACGAGCAAGGAGACTCATCGGGAGCACAGGCACGGAGCCGTAGCTTTTCGTACTCCGGTCTCGGGGAGTTTGCGAATTATTTGTCCACCGCGGATCTGGCTGCTGCGGGGCAGTACTTTGAGTGCTCGGATGACGAGCAGGACTCTGAGTAGTCCCATTGATTTCTTTTGTTAGGCGATTGCGTGCATCGTCTGAACACTGTTTTGTACTTTGTAAGACCAATGGGGCAGACTCTTGTACATTTTGAGTATTTATTATGATTACCTTCATTTATTTTTGGCAAATAAGCAAGTGGGTTGATCAAAAATAAATGATAATGAGACATGCATTAAATAATAAAATTTGAGCTGGCAAAATCTATATCTACATGCACTGTTTATTAATTAATTGCACTGTTGCACGAGCCCGGGGTGAATGTGGTGTCGGAAGTGATTGATTTGATCACGGGAAAATGTTGTTTTGGACAAGGCTTGAACAGGGAGGCCTTTAGAATGTTGAAAGAAATTGGTGTAGCTGGCTGTAGAGTTGACCAGGTCAACCTGAAAAATAGGCCGGCCGACCTATGACTCAGCTTCAGATTGTTTTAAATTTCAGTCCAGTTTTTGCAATTTGGAGATTCCGTGCTTGTTTCTGAGGCAGAAACTGATTTCTCTCCTAAATTCCTCGAAGTTTCCTTTGTTTCTCATGGCTACATTTCCAAGGTTGTCATCTCAAATGCAAGAACGATTTTGGAGAGTTTCCAAACGTGGGTATGGCACCACATGAGGCAGAGTAAGGGTTTTTTTCGAAGATTGTTATAGAATGAAGGCGATTTGGGCTTTGAAGGAGCTCATACCGGATTGGGATCTTTTGAGAACTACGGCTCGTTTCTGGGACAAAAGGAGGCACGTGTACAACTTCTCATATAACGAGATTACGTCCATACTTGAGGATTTTCGGGCTCCTTGGAGGACCTGAGGCAGAGCAGATTGTTCTTCCCTTGACGGGCGGCCTGACCACTGTTCATTAGTTGATGTCCCTGCTTAGCATTTCAGCTGAAGAAGCATGTGGGATGCTAATACCAAATACGGATCATGTCGACATTTCGGGGCTGCCCGATAGATTTATCGGTGCTGATGGGAGCATTTCTACGTGGGACGCTTTTGCTCTGTGTGCGATTGCTACTTTGTTCACATTCACATCCTTGGGGGTGTTCCACCACACTGTACTGGACCTAGTGAGGCAGTGCCGGAGCAGAGGAGACATAGTGCCTTTGATCTTGGGCGAGACATTCTTTGGCATAGGTCGGATGGCGACCGGTAGCCGATACATGTGGGGAGGGAGTCCCGCCATGCTTACTTTATGGTTGAGGGAGCGGTTGCAAATGATGCCCGAGGTACCAGCGACATGCGATCCTTGGTCTTTTTCTAGATGACCCTTGGTGATAGGAGGCCATCAGGGTGAGTTGGAGCTTTGGATGGCCAAACTCCGCACACATCATCTGCGATGGTGGGTTTCTCACTGGAAGTTACAGACTTGTCGGACCGTTCAGGAGGGTCTTCTCATTGTCAGAGTTCCGGGGGTGTCCCGGTCTTCTTTTTATATTCCATCTTTGGTGTTGCGGCAGTTTGGGCTGGAGCAGGTGCCGTTGACGGGCTTGAGTAATGCTGGTACTTTTGAGGTGGGATCGCTTCTCATAGAAGATCCTTCGACGCCATTGATTTTCATGCGGTTGTGGCAATACACATCTTTTCCTGCCAAAGTTCTCTTTCACCGGAGAGGGGGCACTTTTCTGTCCACTCGGTATTTAAACTGGTACGAGGAGTGTATAGAGGAGACATAAATGGCTATATTGTGGAGATGAAGTGAGCTATTGGGCCTTGACTATCGTGACAGCTCGACTTTCAGGAGGGCCAAAGCTGCGGCTAACCCTCAGGATTGTACCGGGGATGATATGGCTGATTATGAGGCCAATGCTAGTCGGATGGCCGATCAGAGCATGGATATGATGACTCGAAGAGAGGCAGCTCGTGATAGAGCCAGGGAAAGGGTTGTGTTAGCGGCCACAGGTTTGACAGAGGCATCGGGAAGGGTCCCAGAGCCAGGTAGAAGGACTACGGGGATATTCCCTGTGAAGGCGAAGAATACCCGTTGTGGGAAAGGGAAGGGGAAGAAAGACGAAGGATCGAGTACGAGGGACTACGTTGACCTTGTTATCCGGAATATCCACCCACTGTCATTGCAGACACATTAAATTGATCAATGTATTATTGTTGTTTTGCTAGCGTGTAGCGAGTCAAGAGTAGACCTTGCTTGAACTCATCAAAGATTGTTTTAACCGTAATGAATTTGTAGGTTAAATTTAAGAGTTTTTCGAAACACAAGTGATTGGTGTTGTATTTGAAATTTTATTAGCTTTTGAGACCGAACCAATAATGGCTGCCTATGTTCCCCTTTTACAATTGGACTAAGGGGCTCAGGTCACCGTAGTTCGACACTTTTAGGTGAAATTTGAGAAAAAGAAAAAAGAAGTGCGACCCTGTTTTTTACCTAGATCATTTTCGGGAATGTATCTAGTTGGGTATTACTCTTTTAGCACTTTGATTTTACTGAGGGGTGGTATATGGGGAAGGAGAGTTGACTCGTGTTCTTCCTCAAACAAAGTATTTGCGGAGCTTGCTTCCATTCATAGGGTTAACGAAAGGGTTTCCGTCCAAATCTGCTAACTTCATGGCTCCTCAAGAGAAAATTCTTTGTACCACGAACGGGCCTATCCAGGTAGGCTCCCACTTTCCGAGGGGATTGGTCTGTATAGGAGGCTTTTCCTTAAGCACCAAGTCACCTTCTCTGATGTATCGGATCTTGACTTTCTTATCAAATGCTCGGGCCATCCTGCTTTGTTAGGCACGAGTATGCTCCATGACTTTCAATCTGCGCTCGTCGAGTAGAGCTAGTTCATCGTGATGGCTTTGGAGCCATTCGACTTCGTTGATTCCGTTTTCCAAGAGGACTCGGAGGGATGGAATTTCCAATTCAACTAGTAACATCGCTTCCATTCCGTATGTGAGTGCGAAAGGAGTCTCCCCTGTGGCGGTTCTGACTGATGTTCTGTATCCCCAAAGGGCTAGATGTAGCTTTTCGGGCCAATCCCGACCTCTGACGGCCATCTTTCTGATTATTCTTGCAAGAGTCTTGTTTGCTGCCTCTACTGCACCATTAGTTTGTGGTCTGTAGGGAGAAGACTTGTGGCGTGTAACTCTGAACTCGGTCAACAGTTGGTCACAATCTCCTTCAAAGTGGGTCCCATTGTCGGATATGATCTCGTTGGGCACCCCGTATCTGCACATGATGTTCTCTTTGATGAACTCGGCCACCTTCTTAGAATTTAGTACTTTGTATGATCTGGCTTCTACCCATTTGGTGAAGTAGTCGACTGCGACTAATATGAACTCGTGACCATTGCTCCCTGGCGGAGTAATTTTGCCGATGACGTCGATTCCCCATGTGGCGAAAGGCCATGGTGTAGTCATGCAGTAGAGCTCGTGAGGAGGGATGTGATTGAGGTTGGAGAACCGTTGACATTTGTCGCAGCTTCTGACGAACTGGATGCAGTCTGTTTCCATTGATACCCAATAGTAACCCATACGGAGGATGATCTGTGTCAATGCTCTGGCGTTCATGTGCGGACCGCAGGTTCCGTTGTGAACTTCATTCATCAGCTCGCTGGCTTTTTCTTTATTTACACACCGGAGGAGTGGTCCTTGGTGGCGCTTCTTGTATAACATACCCCCCAGAATGACGAAATGGGATGCCAGACATTTTAGGGCCATCATGTTTTTGGCTTTGATCCCTTCTTTGTATTTTTCGTCTTCATTTGTGAAGGAAGCTTCTCCGTTTTGGAGGTACTGGTAGATTTGATTGTACCAGGGTTCGTCGATCGGTTCATGTTCAATTTCGATCTCACGTGAATAGGCGGGTGTTTCCCGTCTGCCTATTCTAAGGGGTTTTACTGATTTCCCTTCGGGAATTTTGACAAGTGATGCTAGGGTGGCCAGGGCATCTGGGAAGCGGTTCCTGTCTCTTGGCAAGTAGTGGAAAGAGATGTCCTTGAGCAATGAGCTCCTCCATGTACGTGTTGTACTTCTAGAGGCCAAAATCTATTGTCTTCCATTTGCTTGATACTTGATTGATGAACAATGCTGAGTCTCCGTATACTTCAAGTTCTGTGATGTTGCGTTCAAGATCGGCTTCTAGGCTGGCTGCGCAAGCTTCATATTCTGATGCATTGTTGGTTGCTTCAAAATTCAGTTTGATGGTTATGGGAGTGTGCTCGTCTTTAGGATCGACCAGCGGTTTGCATTGTTGACTGCCAGCGGTTTGCATTCCAATACCATTTCCCTTCTTGTTGGCTGCCCCATCGAAGAAGATTTGCCAGCGGTTTGCATTGTTGAGTGAGAAAATCCCGTCATCTGGAAACTGTGGATCAGGACCTTTGAGTTCACTGCTTGGGAAGTCTGTCAACTGATCTGCCATTACTCGACCCTTTGTTGATTTTTTGACCATATATTTGATGTCGAATTCAGCCAGGAAGAATGACCACTTGGCTAATCTCATTGATAGAGATGGCTTGTCGAAGATATATCTGATGGGGTCCATCTTGGAGACCAGGAGCACTGAATGTGGCTGCATGTAGTGTTTCAGTTTCCCGACTACCCATATCAAGGCGGTACAAGTTTTCTCTAATCTTTGAGTCTTTGAGTTCACTTCCACTGAAGCTTTCGGCTCACGAAGTAGATTGCATGCTCAACTATGGAATCTTTCTGTTCTTGCGACATAGCCCCAATTGACGTGTGCATCCATGTCGGAGTACGGGAGGAGTGGCTTATCTTCATGTGGCGGGCACGGGATTGGGGATTCACCAAGTATGTCTTGATTTTCTCGAAAGGCATTCGGAGTCCCATTTGATGTCAGCATTTTTCTTCATTAGTTCGCAGAGAGATGTCAACTGGTTGATGAAGCGGCTGATGTATTGAAGTCTTCCCATGAAACTTTTCACTTCTGTCAGTGTCTGCGGCGGCTTCATGTCAATGATGGCCTTGATTTTCTTGGGATCTGCTTCAATGCCTCTTTCTGTAACCATGTACCCCATTACTTTGCCTCGCTTGATGCCGAAGGTGCAATTTGTGGGGTTCAATCTCATGGAGTGCTTTCTGAGTGTGTTGAAGAACTTTCTCAAATCTGTCATATGCTGCATGTCTGATCCTCTGGAGTGGATGATCATGTCGTCAACATATACTTTGATTTCTTTGTGAAGCATGTCATGGAAGAGAGCTGTTGCAGCACGCTGATAAGAAGCCCCAGCATTTTTTAAACCAAACGACATGACCGTGTAACAGTATGTCCCCCACAGAGTGGTGAAAGCAGTCTTGGCCTGATCTTCCTTGGACATCTTGATCTGATTGTATCCAGCAAACCCATCCACGAAGGACTTTACTTTGAAATTTGCCGTGGTGTCGACTAGCATGTCGATGTTGGGCAGTGGGAAATCGTCTTTAGGACTGGCCTTGTTGAGATCTCAGAAATCCACACAGCATCTGACCTTTCCATTGGCCTTGGTGACCGTCACGATGTTGGAGAGCCAAGTCGGGTACTCAATTACTCTGATGAAGCCGACGCGAAGCATCTTCTCAATTTCTTCTTTCACTTGCAGAGACCATTCTGGCTTGATCTTGCGCAGTTTCTGTTTGACAGGCTTGGATTCTGGATCCAGAGGGATTCTGTGCTCCACGATTGAGGGATCGAGTCCTGGCATGTCTTGGTATGACCAGGCGAACACGTCAACATATTCTTTGAGGAGATTTATCAGGGCTTCTTTTTCTGCACCGGCGAAGAAACTCCCCACTTGTGTCTCTTTAGGCTCTTGCACTGACCCCAGGTTCACTTTAGTCATAACCTCTTCGGCAGCTTGGGCCCGATTGTCCTCTTGGTCAACTACACGCTTGAGAACTTCTTTAATGTATTGTTCGTTTAGTGTGTCTGCTTCTTTATCAAGTGAGTCATTATTAACTTCTTTTAAGTTGTTCGTTAACTTATCAGTTGTTAAAGTGGCAATGAGGGGATAATCCGAAAGGTCGAACTTTTCATTTAATACGAACGGGAATACATTGTTGGCTACATTATCATAGTCTTCCGGCGTGAGGCCGTCGGACGACTCAGAGGACTGGACTTTGACAATGACTGACTCAGAGGGTTTGAGACTAGGTTTAGGGAGATATGGGTGCAGGCCCATTTTGTCTTCCATTTCTGTCTTGCTTGCCCTTGGTCCGGTGAAAGTCACCCAATTTTTTAGTGGCATTACTGGATGCTTGGTGAGGGTTCAGGGGTCGAGAGGCTTGGCTTCTGCTGTCCCGATCATGGCGATCATGCTGTTCTCGGAGCCCAGGTCAATCAGGTTTGGCACCTCCATGACTTCTTCGAAAAGGTTTCGTAGAGCGGGTCCACTAAGAGCATCTTCTACGAATTATGGTTCCTTCTGCTTTGGAGTTATTGTTTCGAATGTGGCCTCGGAGGCTGACCCGAATAATATGTTTCCCATGAAGAGTGTCTCGGGCTGCTCTTCTATGTCTGGGATTCCTTTGAATGAGTACTCATGCTGAACTGTGGTGGCAATTGGTCCAGGTAGAGTAGTGATGTCAAGGAATGCTCCCCTTATTCGGATTAGCTTTGAGTCCTCTGAAACGCTTAAGGTCCCGTGCCAGCTTTCCCATCCTTTCTGTAGCCTCTGTACTATCTTTTCTTGCTTCTTTCTCATCTTCATAGTTTGTCGGTCCCTCGGTTCTTTGTCGGTTAGTTGTCGGTTCTCAAGTTTGTTGGTTCCCCCGGTTACATTGTCGGTTATTTGTCGGTTCTCCTAGTTCTGCTGTCGGTTCCTTTGATGAAGTAGTGGGTGAGGTCGAAACTGTAAGGTCGGAGGTTGGGTGTGCCATAGGAGGTTCCCCTTTTGCGGGCTGTTGCCTTGGTGCTGGCGAGCCTTTTGTTTTCTTTGATATCAGATGGTGTTGGTACATAATCGAGCCCCTGGACTGTAGTGTGGTCCTTGACTTCGATGACTTGGTGTTGGCCTTGTAACCTTTTGCTGAGCCGCAGTCCCGGGATGAAGTTTATGAGTTTCATCATCTTCATGGCGGGAGGGATTTTGTCCCGGAATAGTGGAAGGTCCACGCTGCATATATCTTGCAGGTCTCCAAGGTGAACCCAGTTAATGCCATATCGTCATCATGCTTGATCTCCAACACTGGAATGCCGTTGGTGCAGGTCCCCTCGGTGGTGACACTGTCGCCGTAGATTGTTGTCAGCTCATTGCCTTACATGAACTTGATACATTGGTGAAGGGTGGATGCCACGCCGTTCATTTGATGCAGCCAGGGTCGTCCCAGGATGGCTATGAAAGTGATAGGAATGTCCAACACTTGAAATTCGGTGGGGATCATCCACTTGCCGAACCAAATGTTTAGAGTAGTAACCCCAAGAACTGTGCGGGAAGTAGAATCATAGGCCATGACAGTGTGGACTGAAGGCTTCAGGTCTGTGGGCTTGATGTCAAGCAGGTCCATCATCTTGGCGGGCAAGACATTCATTCTGGAACCTCCATCTACCAATACACGGGGAAGGTGGTGCTCGTCCAGGTAAATGGTGATATAGAGTGGCTCGTTGTGATCAGCCCCAAATTTTGGCAGGTCCAAATCTCTGAAGGTGATGATGTTTCCATAGTGGATGTTGTCGATCATCTGAATTACTTCTTATGGCGTTGCGTCCACGGGGACCATGGTACGGGCCAAACTTTCCTCTAGCTTGAGCTTGTGAGGTATGAAGATGTGAGCAGGGACCACAGGGAAATGTTCGCCTGGGTCTGCTTGAGCTGAGTGAGGATCGGGTCCTCCTTTCCGGAACTTGTTTCTTCGGGCAGACCGGGTTGCGGTTCTGGCTCTGTTGGCTTTTTGGTGGCCTTGGGCGGTAGCACATGGATTTGACCAGATTGGGTCAGAACGTTGACGTCGGGCTTGGTCCCCTTTGAACAAGTTGCTTTGAGCTGAGCTATAGTCAGAGGAGGATTTTTCGAAGCACAGGGTCATACGTCCTCCCTCAATTCGTTGACTATAGATGTATTCCCAGGGACTTCGGCAGCTTTCCGGATTCTGTCCCAAGATAATGGTTTAGGTGCCTCTGCGGGGAGGGAGCCTATGGTTCGCCGCAGTTGTTCGAACGTCAGTGCGCAACAGTGGTTACCAGGACTGAACTGTGTATTGCTGACCCTTCGGGGGAGGTTAGAGAGTTCTTGGTTCAAGCGAACGGTCTCTTTGATTTCTTCATGGTATACTGCGCTTATTTCCTTCTTGCTGAGCAAGCTCATGCCATTCTGGAGTTGGGACAGGCAGTAGTCATGGTTTGCTAATTTTCCTCCACTTTTGGCCCAGATCAGCTCTCTTGCAGTAGAGCCTTCGTCGAGAGCTAACGCTTGCGTCTCTTCCCATGTGAGAATAGCCAGCGCTTCTTTGAACCGTATGCGGCAATCTAGATAAACTTCCATCGGGGAGAGCTTTCTCTGCTGCTTTAACTGAGTGGCGGGTATGTCGGAAGGTAAGTATACGGCTTCCCGGACGTCTGCCCATGTGACTGGTTTTTTGCCCCAGTTGGTCGTTTATGTAAATGAATGCGGTAGTCTGTGGAATCTCCCTGAGCAGTTGTTGGAGATATATTTCCATCTTTCTCTTCTTTTTTAATAGACCTTCCTCTTTCAGTTGGCCCTTCAATTTGAGAACGGAAATGATTCGCTCCCATTCCCTAGGACCTTTGGGATTCTGGTTTTGTTGACTTCACGGCCGACTTGGAAGAGAATAGTTTCGTCGTCTTCGTCGTCTCTTTCACAAAGGGCTTGCTTCTCTCGGGGAGATAAGCGCTTGTATTCCTCATGCTGTTTGGCTAGGTATTCCTTGTGCTGTGCCATTCCATCTCCTAGGTCGTTGGGACCGTTGACCGCCCTCCCTTGCCAGAGGGGGTTTGTTGAGAGGCGATGGTAATCCAGGAAGTCGCCGTGGGCAAAACCTTTGAGGTCGAACTGGTCTAGAGTGGCCTCTAGCTTTCTGTCTGAGGCTGCTTGCGACGCTTTAAGGGCTTGGTCCCTGTGAGTCTTTTGAGCTTTGTTTTCATCCCAGAGGTGATTTTCTTGTGCAGCTAGTTCCAGGAGGGCTTTCCTTGCGAGAGCTAAACAGTCTTCGTAGGTGCGCGCTGTCTGACTGGTGTCTAGAACTGTAATCACATCCAAATCTCCGAATGGCAGAAACACTTGGATTATATTGACGAAGGAAGTCGTGCTGGGACATTCCATGCGGCCTTCCTTGATCTCGATCACCAAGAAGTTTGCCCATATCTGCTTGATCAAACCAACGGGGGTGTTGAACTCTGCGAGGCTGATGGTCTCGTGATCTCGTTCGAGAGCCAAGTCTATCAGAGCTAGCAGCTTGCTGGCAGGATGCCTGAATCTGGGGCCGTGATGGCTGGGAACAGGGTCGAACTTGAGCATGTTGATGCTGAGGTGATCATTCCTTTCTTCGGAAGCTTGATCTATCTCGCTGGGAGGACTCTTGCAGATGTTCTCAGGGTGGCTGCTGGAGGCATTCCCGAGGCTGATCTGACTTGTAGCAAGGTGGGGAGTAATGTCTCCTTTGTCAGTGCCTTCGGTCTTGGCGGCGTTCTTGGCTGTGAGTTTGAGTGACGACACTGACCGGTTGCCACTGGGGCTGATAACTGGAAGTGATGATGAGCCTTGAGCTCTCTTGGCCAGGGCCTCGTTTACCATGATCAGGCAATCGTCGAGGGTAACTTTGGCATTGCAGAATCTGACAATAAGGACCGGATCCTTGGCATCGTCGGGATATCTGGAGAAGATGATGTTGACGAAGTCGTCGTCAGTTACATGATCAGAAGGGTTCTTTGTCGTGTCAACCAGTTGTTTCCACTCGCCGGATAACTGTCTGTACTGGACATTGAGTTTGACAATTTCCATGGTATTGGAGCCCTCATCGTAGGTGACCTCGTTGGAACTGGTACCATCCTCGAAACTGAGCATGTGTATATATGGGTCCTCTTGCGGATCTGCCGCGTCTTCCACTCCGGAGAGTCCTGATTCGCTGCCGTCCGATGGCTCAACCCAGACCAAAGGACGTCTCGCGCCCCGTCGCGAGGCTGGTGCTGCTAGAAAAACTTTGTGCCCTTCATTTGAGAAAAGGGGTTCGGTGGGAAGTTCTGCATGTAAAACATCCTAGACGACTGCCATACATTCATCATGAGTGTGCCAGTGCCTGTTGACCTTAATCGTGAAGATTTCTTCGTCTGGCGTGGCCGAAGAATTTGCTTGAAGGATACTGACAAATCTTCGACCAGAGATAGGGGTTTGTGTGCCCGTATCATTGCGATGCTCAGGGTTTCTTTCTAGTCTGCATCCAAGTTTCAAAAACGACAGTTGAACTTGATGAATCTGACTGCTTCGGGATCTTCGTGCTCGAGGACGTTGAGATAGTTAGCACCTCCGAACTTTGAGGGATTCTGATGAGATTTTCCCCTTGTTGTCCTTTGGTCAACTTGCATGAGGTAATCCTGGTGCCTGGCTGCGGGCACACATAATTGGCATTTCGGCTTCATTCCCTATGAGGAAACTGTCCCCTCTGATGACCTCGAGATCTCCTTGTCGGGTTATGAACTTGACACACTGATGGAGAGTGGAGGCGATGGCCTTCATGTGGTGTAGCCATGGGCGTCCCAACAGAGCTGTAAATTCGGACGGAATGTCCATCACGTGGAACTTTGCTGGCACCATTTGGGTTTCGAACCAGAGCTCCAGAGTCACCGTCCCTAGGATGGGACGAGACGTGTTGTCGTAGGCTTTGATAGTTCGGGCAGATGGGATCATGTGGCCTTCATCAATGCGTAAGGCTCGCATCATGCTGAGGGGAAGGACGTTGACTGCTGATCCATTGTCTACCAATACCCCAGGGAGGGAGATAGTGTTGAGCCGGATAGTGATGTACAAAGCTTCGTTGTGCCCCGAGGCCCCTTTCGGTAGGTCTTCATCACAGAAGGTGAGCATGCTGCCATACAGTCTGGAATCGTAGATCTGATCTCTTTCCAGAGAGGGAGAATCATCGAGCCATCCATTTCCTGTCTTTCTCTTGAGAGGCAAAGCTTTTGGTGGTGCCTCGGGATTGTGTCGAGGTAGCTTGTGGCGGTGGCCGCCCTTGGTCAGCACATTGATTGAGTACGAGTGCCAAGTTGACTTTGACTTTCCTTTGCCGGCCCGTGCTCTGAAGTTGGGCTGGTTTAATCTAGGCTGATCCCGTGGGGGATTAGGCCTCTGACTGGCAGTAAGGTTGCTAAGGTTTGAGGTATTCTGGTGTCTTGAAGCCTGAGCTTTGATGTCAGCAGGATGTTTTGGCTTTCCCACCCCTATCTGCTCTGAAGTTGTGCTGCTTAAAGGGAGAGAGGACTTGCTGGAGTAGAGTACATAGTAATCGAACTTCCCGAATGGCTCTCCGAGTGTACCCACGCTGGTGTCTCCGGCTTCATATCTTTCTTTCAATTTTTGCTGAGACGACTGTTTCTTCTGTTTTCTGGGGGAATCACCCCTGATCAAATCCTGGAACTCGTACTCAAGGCATTCGGAGCAGTCACATACATCGTAACAGATGTGAACGTCTGATGAGGGATTGGCTAGAAGAGGCGGAGGGACTAGCTCTATGGCAATCTTCTTGGGCACCCACTCGATGGAGTTTAAGTTGTTGTTGTTCGAAAAAGGGTTTCCGACTATATTAGATCCACAGGGACGCTCCAACTTTCCCTCCTCTATCAGGTTCTGGATCTCATACCGTAACCCTAGACAGTTGTCAGTTGTGTGCCCGTGGTATTGGTGGAAGGCGCAGTATTTGCTTTTGTCGGCATTGACTACACGATTCTTGGGTTTGTAGTTTTCAACGAGCTTGAGGAGGCCTTCTTTGATCAACCCTTCCAGCATTTTACTCAGAGGCATATCCAGCTTGTCGAAGTGTACGGAAGGCTGCTTCTTGGAGGAGTCGTTGCTGTGCGGGGCTGGGTTTCTGTTGTTCGACTTCTGCCCCTGATGGATGTAGTTGATAGAAGTATCTTTCCTTTTGTCGGGGGCCGGTGCAGGATTGAATGTAGCTGTTAATCTGTATCTTTAAGGTGGCACTGTAGCCATCTTTTCTTTGAGATCTTTCTCGAACTGTGAGCCTGGATTGACCATGGCTCGAAGATCTGGGAAGAAGTGATGACTGATAAGCGTTCGGATGGACGGCCTCAAGCAGGACTTGAAGATCCGCATCTGTTCGTCTTTAGAGAGTGGCTCCATGATTTCGGAGAGTTTCCAGCTCCACCTTTTATAGAATTCTCCAACTCTTTCATCTATTTTCTGCTCGGTGGTGATTAAGTCCTCATGACTTGTTTCACATTCCAGGTTGGATCGGTACCGCTCTAGGAAGATATTGCTAATCTGATCCCATGTATTGCGATCTGCAGGCTTGACCCTTAGGAACCACTGTAATGCTGAACTCTTGAGAGTATGCTGGAAATGATCGGCCATTTGCGGGAGGGTTTCCCCTTTTGCCCTCATGCCGAGAACGTAGGTGTCAACATGGGTCTGCGGGCATTCGGTCCCGTCGAATCTGTCCATTTCCAGCATTCTGAACTTGGCGGGGAGAGGCGTGACCATTCCCGGATCTGTGGATCTGAGCATTTCTTGCTTTGAGCTGCCTATGTTGGCTTTCAGGTCTTTCATTTATTTGACCTTCCAGGCTAGGGCTGGGTCCAGTGGTAGACTTTGAGGCTCGGTGATGGGTGATGCCATGTGAGAGGCAGTAATTGGAGGTGGGAGGCTTGATATATGTGGATATATGGGGGCCTTTACGGGATTGTATCGGTGTTTATCCTCGGTGTTTTGAGGTTTGTGTATAGGCAACGAGTTGAAACTGGGAGGGTATTGGAGGATATTGATATCTGTTTGAGATGGCCCAGCGGTGTGCTGGTTGTACTGAGTGATGGGAGTAGTACTGGCTTGGCCGTACATGATGGGGGTGCCTTGTGAGGTGGCAACATGGAGCCTCGGTCGACTATTTCCTTGGTTCGAAGGGATCCCGTAACTTGGCGGGGGAGTAACCTGGTTGAAGGTTTGAGGAGCTGATCGGGGAGGATCGTCGTCCTCGATTAGGACGAAAGTACCGTCTGGTTGGGGGATAGCTGCTATACCCCGTTCATTCAGAAGCTGTACCACGAAATTCTGCTGATCTTCCTTCTGCCTTTTGTGAACCTCACAGGCCCGGATGGCTTCTTCCAATGTCATATCTGTTACCGGTGTGGGGTTCCATTCCCGTCACAATTTCTCGGTGAGTTTGACATGTCAAAGAGTCTGGCTGAAGGAACTGAGGGAATCGAAGAACTGTCTGATGCGGCTGTAACTGTAATTCTGGCGAGGCGCTGACCCGGAATTCTGAACCACTTTCTGTTCGCTGCAGGGAACGAAAGGCAGGGTTTAGGTTTTGGAAAGGGTATTTGGCTCAGGGTTTCAGGCTTATGCAATGTGCAGTTACCGCTTAATGTTTACTTAAAATGCATTTTCTCAGAGCCCTAATTGGTTGGAAAAGATCGCATCGTCTTTTTCGCAACTAACCTAGGGCTTGAGTCAGTGGATCTCGTCACTACGTTTATAAGCCCCTCGTTTTTCACCTTTAAATCGTCTTCCCGGGACAGACAATCCCGAGCGAGGGTCTTATAAGGCAAGCGAGTTCCACCGACAAAGGAAAAAGTGAACTTAAGGCTAGCTGGTCATGTAAACTTTCAACGTATGTGACATGCGGGCCACGGTCGAAGTCAACGCCCATAAGTTAAGGCAAGAATCGTGCCGAAATTTCGGTATGACCTCTCCTGACTAACTTGCGCGAGGGGCCTTAGCTTTTGGCGTTGGCCAAGTTGTGGCTAGCATGGTGCATACGTTGAGGGATTGATGACACGACGTCACATTGAACCTTCGGGTATGTTTTTAGCGTGGCTCCGCATCAAAGTCAAGGCTGGAAAGCTAAGACTTCGGGTCGGGAACGACCTTCGATCTCAACTTTTAAGCTTGACTTGTGAGGGAGATCGGCGTAAAAGCATACACTTAGGCTTTATGACACGAACTAAGCCAAAAACCAACCAGGGTCTTGGACGAAGTGTGACACAAAGAGTGCATGGATTACACGGGCTAGGATGGGTTGTTTGGGACAACCTCGTGCGTGCTCGAAAGGTGTCTGGCAGACCAATTAAGCTGCAACTGAACGGTCATCCCGGGTTGAGGGTTGTAGTATGCAGTGTACCGAGGCAGCAAGTGCGCGTAGCGTGCGGTGTACCGAGGCAGCAGTGCAAGTAGTGTGCGGTCACTAAATTCTTTTTCTGAGTAAAATAGAAATTTTCATAAAGTGTTTTAAAGAATTTATGCGCAGTTCAAAATATAACACGAAGAATCAAGTATGAACGGAAATGCACGAACATGTTATGATTTTTGAATGAGATGAGAATGCAACATCTTTGAAAACCACCCGGTGATTTGAACAACATACGCACACAAAAATAATGAGAAAGGGTAAACGAAAGTTTGACCCACAGAATGCTTTTTAAAATGAGGAAGTTTTGAAAAAGTATTCTTGTCCCCAGCGGAGTCGCCAACTAAAATTACCCGGATCGCGCGCGGAGGAACGCGACGAGCGGCATTTCGCGGACTTGGGACCTCGCCTGGAAAATGGAAGGGAGAGTCGCCACGCCGTTTTGTATTATGAGCCCAAACTTTGAAAATGGCTTCGAAGAGTGTGACGTTTTGATTGGTAGCCAAAACATTAAAAAAGGCTTTCGAAAATATGACGTTTTGATTGGAAGCCAAAACTTTAAAAAAATCTTTTGAAAATGTGACGTTTAGATTGGTAGCCAAAACTTTAAAAAAGGCTTTTGAAAATGTGACGTTTTGATTGGTAGCCAAAACTTTAAAAAAGGCTTTTTAGGACCAGAGATTGTTAGGTTCGGAGGTCACGTTACGTTTTGGGAAGAGTATGTTGAGATCACTCAAATTGCCTCGTATGACGAGTCTTTCTACCTTTCTCGAAATTGTGTGCGTGTGTGTGTGTGTGTTGCATTTTGAAAAGGATCTTGAATGACAAGCTTTAATCTTGGTTTGAATGACAAATGTTGATTTGTGGTAAAAGACGAGCGTTTGAATGACAAACGTCGGTTTTGAGAAGAGGGTTCGAATGACGAACTGAAATCTTTAGTTTGAATGTCAAACGTTGATTTTAATGAAAGGGGCATTTGAATGTCAAACGTCGGGTTTTGAGTCGAAAATGAGCGTTTGGATGCCAAACGTCGATTTTACGTTGTTTTGAAAAAGCGTTCGAATGACGAACTTAAATCATTAGTTTGAATGTCAAACATTGATTTTTATGAAAGGAGCGTTTGAATGTCAAACGTCGCATTTTGCATTGTTTTGAAAAGGAGTTCGAATGACGAACTCCGGTTTTGAACCGGGCATTACATTGTTACCAATTTCATGAAAAAAGGCATTAAATGATATGCGATCGACGAGTCATTTTGTGACTTGGACTTTTGTAAGTAAATACTATCACGAACCAAAAGGTTTGGACTTGTAAATGACAGTATTTAAAGTGCGGTATCAACGGAATCAAACGATCCGGATAATAAAGATGCGATCGACGAGCCAAACGGCTCGAATTTGTAAAGGTACGTAAATTAAATGACGGTATCGACGGATCAAACGATTCGGATTTTGTAAATGACAATCACGAACCAAACGGTTCAGACGAAAAATATACTAATCGACGGATCAAACGATCCGGACTGTAAATGACATAAACGTAAAAACGGGGCCGGAATGCCGTTTTAACCCGAAATTACTTCACTTACGGGAGAGAAGATGATTAAGGGGTAAAAGGTATCGAGCCCCGTAGACGGCGTTACGTCTACATTTAGAGCATTTTGACCGGATCGAAACTAGCGTTTAACGCGTAAATCGAGGTGAAACGGAGTTTTAGAGAGAGAGAGTGTTACCTACGGCTAGGGGTTGACTCTTTGGCTCGGTTTACATATACGAGATACGATCTTGGCATTTGAAAGGGGTTTCGAGGTTTTTTAGTTCGTGTTTGGTCGGAAAACGAGATTTTCACGCAAATCGAGACAAAACGGGGCTCAGGAGGGGGTTGAATGGCTTTGGGCCGTGGGGTTTGTGAAGGAAAGGTAATGTTTTTTCTTTTTTTACAAATGACAGCCCTTGTATTTATAGGGGTGAAAATGCAAAACAGGTCGGACGGCCTAAGGCTCAATTTGGGGGGTTTTTGGGTATTTTGGAAATTTGGAGGACTTGATGAGAATTCTGGTTCATCAAGTAAAACAGGCTAGCCGGCCTATGTCTCAATTTCAGGGGTATTTTGGTCTTTTCATCCTCAAATTTGATTGATGTTGATTTGGGGGCTTGTGCATGCGTGCCAAGTGTCCCGATGAGTCACCAGGGCTAGGGTTTTTGTCCCGTTATTTTCGGTTTTGTCCGTTTTTTAAATAACTGTCCGAAAAATGTCCGAAATGCCCCCAGAAAGTATGTTTTTCGAGGAAAGCTGTAATTTTACGTGTGATAACGTGTGTTGAGTACAATTTGACGTTGGGATACATGGGGCAGTCCTGGGATGTCTCGTTGACTCGCGAACGGGGAGTTTAACGGGTTCCGATTAACCTGGGAAGGGCCAGTTAATAGATTCCGGTTAACTCTTAACGGATTTTAATGATCCAGATTTGGGTACTTACACCTTTCTTATTGGCTGTACCTTCGAAAAATAATTGTCACTTATTTTCATCCTCTATACTCACGATGAGGGGAACTGGAAAAGCTTCCATAAAGTGTTTTAACCTCTACGATACCCAGATGAGCGCCGCACAAGACTTATCGAGTGGAGAGTAGTTGACTTCACTGCCCTGGAATCGATGACCGACAAAGTAAATTACATTCTCTGTGTGGGAATCTGGTTGTTCTTGAGCAAGCATAGCCCACAGTGCTTTGTCAGTAACCGTGAGATAGAGTTTCAAAGGTTTCTCCTTATGCGGTGGAACTAGGATGGGTGGGAAGTTAAGTAGTGTTTTACTTCCTCGAATGCTTCTTGACATTTCTCACTCCATTCTTGTGGTGCATTTTTCTTAAGTAGCTTGAAGATAGGAGCGCACATTGTAGTCTGTTGATTGATGAATCAACTGATGTATTGGAGTCTGCCCATGAATCCTTTCACCTCTTTCTGTGTTCTTGGCGGTGGCATGTTTATGATAGCCTTTATCTTTGCGGGGTCTGCTTCTATGCCACGTTCGGTGACCATATACCCCATGACTTTTCCTTTGACCACCCAAAATGAGCATTTTGCGGGGTTTAGCCTCATCTTGTGGTGTCTCATTCTATTGATGAATTTTCAGAGATCTATAAAGTTTTGACCATCTGTCCCTCTGGAGTGAATAATCATGTCGTCCACGTATACCTCTATTTCCTTATGGATCATAACATGGAATAGTGCTGTGACTGCCCTCTGATATGTAGCTCCTGCATTCTTTAGACCAAACGGCTTGACCATATAACAAAATGTTCCCCAAGGTGTGGTGAATGCTGTTTTGTGTTGGTCTTCTTCTGCTATGAGAATTTGGTTGTGAAATTGTCATGGCCAGAATCACAAGTGATATCCAAGGTGATAACAACACCAACGATAACACTTGGGATAGCACACTCACACTTCAAAAATAAAAACAATTTTGTAAAAGAGATTGTAGCGGAATAATAACACCAAAATTGTTTTTCTCAAGTTATATAAATAATATAACTTGATGATGCCTCTTAGGCAAGACTTTATCACTTTATAAAAAGAATTACACAAAGCCGAAATGTTCCCTAAGACTAATACAATGTATGCTCTATGGAACAAGAGATAAAGAACGGAATCCAATCCTAGCCTACACACAACTTGATACCAAGGTAATCAAGTGCGTAATTATAAGGGAGGATGGATGACACGAACCAAACAAAGAACTCTATCTCTCTATGCTTCGAAGGTGTGAAGTGTGTAATTGGAATATCTTCAAATGAATCCTTCCAAGCATATTTATAGTCTTCAATTACTTGAAGGCTACTCAAATAAACAGCCTTGGGGCTGTCTTGGATATTGAGAGAAAGTGGGGAAGTGGTTAGTGTGTTCCTCAATTCAAGCGCTCACTTTCCTCAATTATAGCAACCGTGTGCTTGATCTCCAAGTCTATGCATCAACGCCTTGTACTCCCAAGCTTTCTTCATGTTGTACACTCTTTGAATCAGCAACAACTCATTTGAGTAGGTCTTCCCACGTTTTTAATGTTGTTGACACAAAGTGGCTCTTGGAACGATTTATGCATACAATGTTATTTATGCATAAATCTTTCTTTTCCAAATTCCTCCACGTTTCTAGCTCATTCTCCAATCATATTGCATCCTGAAATATGGACATACACCATAGACTATACAGATTTTATTAGCACATTAGTACATAAAATAATAAACAAGAAATGTACAACTATATAAATTCCAGCACAGGAAATCATTTGAGATATCATCTGGAATCTGGAAAATCATTCAGGATATCACTTGCATTTTACACTAACAATCTCCCCCTTAGTTGGATATTTCTTCTCAAACCTAATGAGCAGCTTACCTACAATTAGTCAGTTCATAACAAGATAAACAGAGCATAGAAACAGACTATAACATCTTCATGAAAAATTAACCCCCCTTAATCAAGGAGCCAATCTAAACAATGATTTATCAAAATAAACTAATTTATTTCAAACATAAAAAGTTTTCGAAATAAACTAAGTTAAACATTTAAGCAAATAAACCATTGTAGAAAAATAACATCCAAGAAAAAAACAGATTAGTGTTTTAAAAACAAACCACCTAAATTGTTTTTTTTGCAACCAACATAAACAAAATGAAAGTAAATTGTTTAGGAACCACATCATCAAATAAAAGTAATTGTTTAGGACACCACAAACCAAATCCACTAACAAATTAGTGGCAACATCAACCTTCAGGTTTTCAGTTTTCTTCTTCTTCAAACTCTTCTTCTTCTTCTTCCTCCTGATCTCCTTCCCTATCACCTCCACCATCACTTGGCCCAGCACTGGTGGTAGCACCTTCAGTAGCACCAGCTCCAGAAGCTATAGCAGCAACACATCCTCCCCCTGTTTGGGAAGAAATTTCATCAATAAAAGTATCTGTTGCCTGCTTAAGCTTGGCCCACCCCTCAATGAGTTCTCCAATTGCACTTGATTATTTGTGCAAGAAATTCAGCACTGTCGTCTTTGGGATTGATGGAGAAGTGTTGCCCAGAAGATTTATCATTTTAGACAGAATACTTGCAGCATCAGTTCCTGCAAAAGTATTAGGGGCAACACCTGGGGAAGCACTTGGGATATCACGTGAGATAGTACCAGGAAGAACAGAAGCAGTTTCATCAGATTTTTTCCAAGGAAGATCTTTAGTATACCTGTTACCCTTTTTCAGTTGTCGATCAATGGTATAATACTCAAGTTCATAGGTGAAAGTATTAGAGGCTTCAATAGGCAAGGATTGAAAGATTAAAACTTTGAAGATCAAAGAAGGGTAAGAGAAAAAGGAAATGTTCATTTCTTTCTTTCTACCCCACGAAGCTATTAGCTTGAACACTAATCTTCTAAAGTTAATCCTATGATTTTTACCCAATATGTACAAATAATTAGCATGCTCCAAGGTAACAATAGGTTCATTCGTAGTAGGGAGCCAATTGAAGATGCAAAGCTTGTGAAGCACAGAGTACAGAGAGGTAAGCCTAGAAGCATGAAGATTTTCCTTTAAAGGCCAGGACTGAATTTTGTAGTGGGTGAGAAGCTTAACCATTTCATCTCTATTCACCCTAATGCTCTCGTCATCTAAATTTGGGAGGCCTAGAACTTTGTTAATAATGGCTGGAGTAAATGAATAAACCTTACCCCGCACAAAAACATTCCCAAATTTCCTTCATCGTCTAAATGAGCATGTAGGTTAGCAAAAAAGTTTCTCACAACACTCTCAACAAAAACTGAGGCATGATTATTTGCCTTAAAGAAATTCCCGTCCTTTAAAAACTGAACCATCCCTTCCTTTTTCAGTTGGTTCTCATCAATATGCTTTTCTTTTAACAATTTCTTACTTAAATTGTTAAGCCAAAACTCCATGTTTTCTTTCTTATAAAATTCCAAAGTAAGAAAAGGTTTTGGAAAAGATTTATCCTCTTCATTCCGAATAAAACTCATTACCAGATAATTCTTATTACTAGGAAAAGATTGTGTAGGAACAGAGGAGGGGGCAGGTGTTACCTCAGATGATATCCTCTTCTTGGTAGCACCCTTGGTAGCACTCACAGAAACTTTGGCCTTGCCCTTTCTCTTCTGAAAATCAGACAAAGTTTCCTCCTCTTCAGCATCCACTCAGGCATCAAACAAGTCCACAGAAGGTTCTTTCTCCTTTGTAGCATCAAAGTTCTATTTCACTCACATAAGGTGATAACATTTCTAAGGAGCTTTCTGAAACATCAACCGGATCAGAGGTAGTATTTGATGTAGCTTTGGACCTTATTGACCTAATTAGATTGGATGACCTCCTCTTAGCAACTTGAGGAGATAACTTGGCTGAGGGAGATTTCCTTTTTATTTTCAGTTCGACTGGGATGAGTGTGACCTTGGGAATGCCTTGATCAAACGAAGACACAGGAGCAGCAGCTGGAACTACAGCCATTATGGGAGGAGAAGAGGCTGGTGTAATCATGTGTGAAGTCTCCATGGCTACACGAGAGGTTGCACTAGGGCCAATGCTAGGAGAGATGTCCATTTGGTCGGTGTTTGAGGGTTCGGTGTTGGTTTTGGATGGAGAAGCCATGGAAATTTTTTGGGAATTTTTTGGAACGAGTTTGACCTAGGTTGGGAGAGAAGACGATGTCGCTGAAAGGGGTTAAAAGGGAGGAGAGAGAGACGGTTAGAAAGATAAGGGGAGTTAGAGAGAAAATAGGGAGGTTAAAGAGGAATGAGTGGATAGGGAACAAGGTTATTAAGTTGATTTGACATATCAAAACCTATCCCATCTTAAACCCTATAAATAAAAACTCCTAATTAATCTTAACCACTCATTTTAACAAAAACCCCAACAACCTAAAAACCCTTACACGGTTGTTAACAAAAATTATATATATATATATATATATATATATATATATATATATATATATATATATATATATATATATATATATATATATATTTAAGTAAAACGAAAATTAAAAAAATGAGTAAACAAAATATTGTAACCTTACCCGAGAATTAAGAGCACAAAACCAAAACAATTATGGGTTAGTTACACAACAACGTTTACCAAAAATAAAAAAAAACATGTTGAAGTCGTTTTCAAAATCGTAAACTCTTTCAAATGAGACTCTCAGATTTTAAAAATTTAATTAACAAATTTTGAAAAATAAGAAATACAAATTAATATATCATACACTAATATGTTACGGCAACGATGGTAACAACTAGGATAACACATGTGATATGAATCCCCTTGATAAATATTTTCTGTTTCAAGCATTTTAGGCATAACAAGCTTAGCCATTTTCAGGCACTTTAGGCATTACAAGCTGAGCATTTTTCATGCACTTTAGGCATAACAAGCCTATATTTTTAAGTACATTGCTTGTTATAAAGGATTAATACACTTCTTTAAACAAGGAAGCATCGTAGTAACGAGCTCCGTGCCCCGAATTTTATTTCAAGTGTAAAGATAAAGTGATTTATGTCTTTCAAGTAGAGTACACTGTAGTAGCGAACTCCATGTCCCTAATACTAAGCATAGATCACCTCATCACAAAGAAAGATTAGTGACTTTGTTAGTTTTAGCATACGAGGGGAAATGATATCAAACATGTTAACCCAAGTAATAACCTACCATAACAAAAAGGTCAGCATGTGCCACTGTCAGAACTAAGCTAACCATATTAAAAGAATATAAAAGATTTTTTTTAAATAAACAAAAAATACACTAATATACAAGTGTTACCCTGAGTGATAATATCACCTGGGGTCACTACTAGAAACAGGGCATTTATCGACGGACACTGTCCGTCGGTAATACCGACGGAAAACAAACGGTTACCGACGGAAAATAATTTTATTTTACCGGGAATTTTTTTTTTAAAATTTCGTTTTGTCCGTCGGTAATTGATAAATTTCTGTTGGTAACAAAGACCTATATATAATGAAAAAATCCCCATTTTTTATTACGCCTTCATTTTTATTACGCCTTCATCTCAGTCATTCGCGAAGAACGCGAACCCTAACGCCGTCGTTCGCCGTCGCCATCTTGGTAAGCCATCTTTCTCTCTCTCAATCGCTTTCTCTCTCTCACTCGATTTCTCTCTCTCACTTTCTCTCTCTCTCATCAGTAATTCGCAAACAAACGCCCTCTCTCTGAACAACGCCGTCGCCGCCGAGCCAGCCGTTCGCCGTCGCCGTCTCCGTTGCCGGTAAGCTCTTTTTCTCTCTCTCAATCCCTTTCTCTCTCTCACTCGATTTCTCTCTCTCACTTTATCTCTCTCTCATTTGTCACAGCCATTCGCCGCCGTTGCCGTCGTTCGCCGCTGTTGCCGCCGATTCCTTCCTAATTTCTGGTAAGGATTTCTCCTTTCTATTTCTCAAAGACCATCACAAATTTCAAGGAATTTATTTTTGAAAATGATATTCGAAAATTCAAGGAGAGATCTGTATCTAAACATCTAAATTAGGATAGTTTATTTAGCTAAACTTTCTACTAATTTGAAATCTGATAAAACTCTTATAATTATCGCTTGAGTTATTTAAGGAATTTATTTTTGAAACAATTTAAGGATAATATATGGAAAGTCAAGATGGTTATACTTTAATAACTAACCTGTTTTTTAAATAATCATATTCGAAAACTCAAATTTGGAATTGAAATCCAACAGTATAAATTTCAAAATTCAACATTTGAAAATTTTAGAAATTTAATTTTTGTAAATTCTTAATTACTAATTGAACGACGAATTAAATACCGCCACGTAGAATTCCACTTCATAAAGCCACGTGGTGGGCTGTGTGAATGACATTTATTCTGCTTTAGTGTATTATATTTTTTCTAAAAAAATGAATTAAATCTTACTCCCCTTCATTTCGGTTCTCTCAAAATAAAATTTGCATTTTTGAATAAGAAAGATGACTTAGTGCAATTTTAACATTATACAAACTAATCAAACACATTTCTTAATCAAACAAGATTTCTCAACCGACAAACTATTAAATTTACCTCAAGTGGACATACCTAATCAGAAAATTTGTTCTTAATTTAATCTAAGGACTTCAGATAGCATATTTAGGCTCAGTTTTATGTTTGATTGTAATATAGATAATAGAATATGTGCTTATTGTTATGAGCTATTTGGTCTGTTTGTCTCCTCTGTGCAACTTGTAACCATTGTTTGAACATTATCTTTTTATTCATGAGGCAGAATTGGTGATTTGATCCAAACTGTTTTTTGTTAGTTTTTGTGTATAAAGAGTCCTACGCTGCTATTAATGTAATATATTGTAAAGAAACTGGAAGTGGTGCATAAAATGTTGATAGCACTCAGAGATTACAAAGACCAAGAGATCTTTTCAAACTAGAAAATCTCTCGTGGTCTAAGGCCTTGGTGAAAATGTCAGCCAATTGATATTAGTATCAATATGATCAATGTTAATTAGGCCTTTATCTACCATATCTCTAAGAAAATGATGACGTATATCTATGTGCTTAGTATGGGAATGCTGAACAGGGTTTTTTGAAATGTTGATAGCACTCAAGTTATCACAGTACATAGTCAATGAATTACTCTCTAGACCATAATCATCTAGTATATGTTTTAGCCAAATAAATTGTGAGCAACAACTACCAGCTGCAACATACTCAGATTCAGCCGTGGAAAGAGAGACACAATTTTGTTTACGACTACACCATGAAACTAAATTGTTACCCAAGTAAAAACACCCCCCACTAGTACTTTTCCTAACATCCATATCCCCTGCCCAATCTGAGTCGCTAAAGCCTACCAAATTGGTGTTAGTATTCGTACTAAACCAAATCCCTAATTCGCTTGTTCCCGAAACATATTTAATATTTTTTTTGACAGAATTAAGATGGGAGACTTTAGGATTGGCTTGATAACGTGCACAGACGCACACGCTAAACATTATTTTTTTGTGTATTTTTTTTAGTTAATTCGTTTCTTTTAAGGGTTTTTTACCAAGAAGTCCTTGAGATAGGGTGGAATTTGCCGATAAAAACAGACATTTTTAAAACTCGCCAAAAAGTCCCTTGCCTGTTTATAAAAAATACACTAACGCAATCCCTAACTTTTTTTTCTTTCCGCCGTCTTCCTCTCCTCTCTCTCTCGATGCATTATACTCTTTCTCTCTCTATTTTCTTTGTAGAAACCTCCCAACAGAAACACTCTCCACTCCTGTTCCAAATTCACCACCATTCCCAATCTCAGCACCCTCCCAAAACCCTCCATCTTCCGCCCTCACAACCTCAATTTCTCCACCTCAAATTCCCCAATTTTCTTTGATTCCCACTCAATCAGATACCAATTTCACCAATTACTTCAAGGACTTCACCTACTTACAAACCATCTCCGATGGCAACAGAATTGGACTTCATCGCCGCCGCCCCCTCAAACAAATCTCCGACACCGGAACTCTCTAGGTTTGATCTCTTCGTCTTACCTCTCGATGATATGAAATTCACTCAAATAGACCCAAGATGTTCATTATCTAATGAGAAAGAAAAAGATCAAAGATCTGTGTTCGTATCCCTAAAAATAAGCTTGATGAGACTACCCAGAACGATTATCGAGAAAAATCGGTGGCAGCCGAAGGCATCTCCGGCGAGGCGACGGCTGAGGACGATGAATCAGTACCCAAACGAATGGAAGGGAATAAAGGGGTCTAAAGGATTTCCTGAAAGTTTATGATAAGAAGTTTGGTATTAGCTTGAGTGATCCAGCAAGGAGGTCCACTGAGTCGTTGGTTGCTTTTCTAAAACCTTTTAGCGAAGATCTTTGTCAATGGTAATCTTTCGGTAATGTGTGTTTCTGATTTCAAGATTATGACTATTGGTGTTGTTTACTCCAAAGCTATTTGCACATTTTTTCCTTTTCACACTAAATTTCAATTTATATATGTTTAGTGTTTTTCTCAGTTGTTCATAATGCCATAAATGTTCAGTATATTTCTCAGTTGTTCATAGTGTTATAACTGAGAAATCAGTTTCTTAGTTGTTCATAGTGTTATAACTGAGAAATCAATTTCTCAGTTAGAAATCAATTTTTATAAATGAGAAATTAGTTTCTCAGTTGTATAGTGGTATAAATGAGAAAACAGTTTCTCAGTTGTTCATAGTGTTATAACTGAGAAATCAGTTTCTCAAGTGTTCATAGTGTTATAACTGATAAATCAATTTTTATAACTGAGAAATCAATTTTTATAATTGAGAAATCAATTTTTATAACTGAGAAAATAATTTCTCAGTTGTTCATAGTGTTATAACTGAGAAATCAGTTTCTCAGTTGTTCATAGTGTTTTAAATGAGAAATCAGTTTCTCAGTTGTTCATAGTGTTATAACTGAGAAAATAATTTTTATAACTGAGAAATCAGTTTTTATAACTGAGAATTCAGTTTGAAATAAGTTTTAATACCTAAGAAATCATTTTTTATAACTTTTAAATTATTGTGAAATCAAATCATAAAAATGTGAAATTGAAAGATGTGATAATTAGTTTTTATAAATGTAAAATTACTATTGGTCAAATCATAAAGTTATAAAATTGGTCTAATAATAGCCTAAGGACTTATTGGCGAATTTATTTGGTCTTATAATAGCCTAAGGACTTATTGGCGAGTTTTGAAAATGTCAGTCCTTTAAGGTAGTATTTACTTGGCTGAAGGATGTATTGGTCAAAGCCTCTTCTTTTAATTAGTAAATGTCTGTTTGATTTAACTGTTTTCTTTAATTAAATTAATGTTATTCCTTACGTAAGTTGAATTAGAATTGTGGGCCAAGTGTTTTGGGCTTAAGTTATCTAATTGGACTTAGAAACCTAATTGGCCTAGGAATAGAAAATCTACCTACTTATACAATTAAAACCCACCCTACCTGCTTATTCTTTTACCGTGATTAAGAATAGAGAGAGAGAGAGAGGCGGCGCTATTGCCGAGATAGAGAGAAAGAGAAACCGTGAGAGAAGGAGGAGGGCTGCCGTGAGTTTGACCAAGGGAGAGAGGGGCGGCCGAACCTAGGAAGAAGAACAAGGAGAACACTTCTTCATTGCTGGAAGATTCATCATCAAGGTAAAGATTTAATTCTTTTTTTATACATTCTTAAACCCTAGAATATCCTTGGAATGGAATAAAGGTTTTAATAGCATGATATTAAAAATACCTAGGTTGGGAAATCATATGAATTGATTGTATAATAATGGGGATTAGGGTTCTTGAAATAGGATAATTAATCCTGGGTATGACCTAGGGTTGCATGCTAAGGTGCAGGGAGGTTGGGTTTAGATGATGTAAGGTGTCTGATGTGGGTGTGCGTGTGTCTGTTATGGGGTTGTGTGCGTGTGTGCATGTGTCTGGGGTGTGCAGAGGGTGTTTGGGTGTGGTTGGGTGTGCTGTGTATGCGTGTGTGTTGCTGCCGTGTGTGGCAGTAATGGTGCGAGAGTTCCTGGTGTGCATAGTGTGTGTTCTGCGGTGTGTATATGTGTTGCATGTGTTTAGTGTGTGTTTGCCGAGAGTGTGTGGGTGTGTGCACTGCTGTATGGGCAGCAGTGTGTGGTTGTTTGTGGGTGTGTGCACTGTTGTATGGGCAGCAGTGTGTGGGTGCATGCATAGGTGTGTGTGTGGTCAGTCGTGTGTGTGTGTAAGTGTGAAAGAGAGAGTATACTTAAGAGATTGAGTATAGAAAACCCTAGGGGTAATTGGTAACACCGATGGGGGATTAGTTAACCTTAGAAGAAGTTAAGGAAGATTAACTTATATGTTAACAAAGAATGATTAAAGAATGTTTGGGTTAGGCAATTAAGGATTACTTGTGCCCTAAGAAAATCTCTTTGCATGATTGTAGATTCTTGCAAGGAATAATTGCAAGGAAGTGCAAGCGGTTAAGGTAAGGGATTATGTTCTTTAAGTATTTAAATGTATCTTTCCTTCGTGATAGGATCCTCTATGTGATGATTTGTATACTACCAAGTGGCCGGTAGTTGTTCAATTGTATTCCCTCATTATGAACGTCTTTTGGAATACTCTACCATTGATAATGTGGTGTTCAATGTGTATCCATAACGTTTGAATTCGATTAATGTGTTCTTGTACCCTGAGCACCTCTGTGAAACTGAAAAAGTGTTGACGCATTCGTGTACCTATGAATACATATTATAGAAATGTACTTAGTCTCTGAGGAAGACTTTGACATTTACACTACTTGATGAAGCAGATGAAATGGCATGGAATGTACTTAGTCTCTGAGGAAGACTTTGACATTTACACTACTTGATGAAGTAGATGAAATGGTTTGGAATATACTTAGTCTCTGAGGAAGACTTTGACAATTACACTACTTGATGAAGTAGAATGAATTGGTCTAAAGAGATTGAAATGACCTTAACTATATATATATGATTATCATGATACATCAGAATAAGGGAGCGCTCTGATAAAGCGTAGGGAACCTTATTCAACGAACACCTTGAAAGGTGTATCGGAGTCACCCTAGATTAAAGGTGCACAATTACTTAGAATTGACGGACTATGTATATACTGTCTTCATCTTGATTATTCGTGTAAAAGTGCCGCTACTTGTTAATTGAAAAGTATTCTTCTTTGTGTTCTCATATCTGAACCGTTATTGTATAAGTTATGCTTTGATTGATATATTCGTTGAACTCCGTTTGTTTCGGTCATCTCTTCCTAGAACCCGAAGAGATCCCGTATGAACTTACTGAGCATTGTTCGCTCACCCTTTCCTATTCTTTCCCCTCCCATGTAATAAATGATTGGAGTGGATTGGCTGCATGTTTTGTGGCATAGCGGCTATTGGAGTTCGAGTTATTATTTTAAGACATTAAGTATTTATGTTGAGCTAGTGGATTGTACTAGCCGTTGAAATTTTTATCGTTATCCACATTTAAGTTATTTCAAATTGTGGTTAGTATTTGAATTATGGTTTTAGTAGCCGTTGGAGGTTATTTTATTATCAATTAAGTATTAATATTATTTATGAATTTTGGGTCGTTACAGTTGGTATAAGAGCTTTGGCTTTAGATCATATGGGAGATCTTAGATTGTTAAGGCTATTAGGAGGAAGTAGTACTTAAATATGATTGGGCCTACCTAGAAATTATTTTGGGACGGAGAATTTTAGGAAATTATTTCTCCAGGACTATGACTAAGAATTCACTTGGGAATTTAGAGAACTTATCTTTGGGATATGCAATTATGTTTTATGATTTAGTGCTTTTGTATTTTGAGGTGTTACGAGACACTGATGAATGGTTCTTTTATTATAGGAAATGGACGAACCTAATAATGCTATGAAGAAGAACTTGAGGCTTAGAATGCTTAGTGAGAAGGTGATCAAGAAGTAAGCGTCGAGGATTTAGAAGCTAAGTAAGGCAGTGAAAGCCGAAAAGAAAAAGGTGAACAAGATGACAGTAATGTGGAAACAAGCCAGAGGAAGGTGGTTCAAGGCTTTAAAGGATTTAGCAGAAATGAAGAAAAATTTGGTCAAAACGGAAGATTATTGTGAGTTGCAGGATCTTAAGGCTGCTAGTGCTAGGGATGAGAACCCAGCAAAACCAGTGGTTCATACCGTTCAGGATATTAAAGAAGTAGCAGTTCAAAATCTTGTTGAATACTTATAAGGGACCAAAGCGTCTCCAATCATGAGTGAAATGCATGAGGAAGAGAAGGTGACTAGTGGAAAACCAAAAGAAAGTTTTAGGAAGAAAGTGAAATTGAAAGTAGAAGGAAGAATTGTTTGGTTTTAGTTCTAGAAAGGATATTAGTGGGTAGTTAGCATTATTTTATTTCTGGTAGCAAGAATTTATGGATTGATTGTTTTTCATTCTAGTTTATGAAATAAAACCTAGTTCGCTTTCTGATTTATATTTGCTTGAATTTGTTCCTTAAATGTTAATTATGTGTGTTAATTGGAACAAGGAAGATTGGTCTAGTGAATCGACCAAAGTAAATGCTAATCGGAAGAATGAAACGGCTAAGTGTGATTAAATTTAGGTCTAGTAAAACGACCTATGAATGTGTTAACCAATTTATGGAAATTAATCTGGTCTAGTGAATGGACCGATCGCATAATGGAAGTCTGTTGAGATGTCCTAATTTAAGTGAATGCTATAGGAGTAGCAAGTATGAGTATTAGTATTGTTGGTCTGTTGAAGCGACCAATAACTATGTTGAAACGACTTATGAGAGTAATGTTGGTCTATTGAAAAGACCAAGGGTCTAGTGAATTGACCTATGACTTGATTTAAATGTTTTAGTTTATTGAGACGAATTCTGTTTATAGTATAAAGTATTTCGCGCTAAGTATTGCTAGTATGGGCGTGAGTGATAACGCCTCATGTTCGTAAGACTGATGTAAGCAGTATGTTATCGTCCTCAGATGTCGAGGAGAGATAGAAACGGAAATAACAACAAAGGGCAGTTGGACCCAGACATGACAGACCTATTACAGACGTTGACGCAGACCATGGCTGGAATTGGTCAGGTGGTACAAGGTTTGGCTCAGATAGCTACCGCAACAAGATCTAGAGTGGTAGAGAAGGAATCAGATAGCTACTGCAACAAGAAGGATGAGAGAAAAAATCCCATTGAAAAGGAAATGATTGGATCGAAGGGATATACTCGAAACTGGAACCGAGACGGAACCAGTAACAAGAGGAAGGCTACGGATGAGGACCGCGGAAAAGAAGTTGCTAAGAACAATTATCCGAACAAGAACTACGGTAACTGCAGAGATGGGATTCGAAGTGACACTTAAGGAAGGAAACCCGAGGAAAAGAGCAAAGTGTGTGAAAGGAGTCATAAGACTAATGAATGTTGGTATAAAGATAGGAAGTGCTTCAACTGTGATAAAGTAGGTCATCCGAAATGGAAATGTCCAGAACCCAAGATCCACTAATGACATCGTGGCAGGTACATTTCATCTTTTTACTCGTAGTGTGTATGCATTAATTGATACTAGCGCTACCCATTCTGTTATTAGTAATCGTTTAGCTAAGCTCATGAAATTGAAACCGGAGGCGTTAGAAATACCTTTGGTGATAGATACTCTGACTAATGAGTCGATCCCTATATTGTCTATGTATAAGAAATGCCCTTTGAAAATGGGTGATAGAGAACTCGAGGTTGACCTGATAGAGTTGGAAATGAATGAATTTGACATTATTCTGGGAATGGATTGGTTAGCTACTTACCATGCAAAAGTAGACTGTTTCAAGAAGGAAGTACATTTTGGGTTACCATCTGGAGAGGAGTGCTATTTTCAAGGATCGAAACCGAGAAGTAGATCGGGTCTTATATCAGCAATGAAGGCTCGAAATATGCAAAGGAAAGGGTGTGAAGGGTTCTTGGCCTACATAGGCGAGACGGATGAGAAAGAAGTGAGCATATATTCTTTGTCAGTGATAAAAGATTTTAAGAATGTGTTTCCAGAGGAATTTCCGGGAATACCACCGGAAAGGGAGGTGGGATTTTCCATAAACTTAGTACCAGAGACTGCACCGATATCAAAGGCACCGTACAGAATGGCGCCGACTGAACTTAAGGAATTGAAGGAGCAACGACATGAATTATTGGATAATGGTTTGATAAGACCGAGTGTTTCGCCTTGAGATGCACCAGTATTTTTGTAAAGAAGAAGGATGTATCGATGTGAATGTGTATCGACTATCGGGAGTTGAATCAAGTGACAGTTAGGAATCAATATCAGTTGCCAAGGATTGATGACTTGTTTGATCAACTTCGTGGAGCGTGTTATTTCTCGAAAATAGATTTGAGATCGGGATATCATTAGCTGAGAGTGAAGAAAGAGGATGTGGCGAAGACGGTCTTTGGGACAGGGTACGACCATTATGAGTTTTTTGGTTATGCCGTTTGGATTGACGAACGCACTGATAGCATTCATGGAATTGATGAATAGGAAATTTCAGGAGTTTCTAGATAAATGTGTAATCATATTCATTGATGACATCTTGGTGTATTCTAAGACTAAGGAGGAACATGAAGAACATTTGAGGTTAGTTCTACAGATTCTGAGGGAACATAAGTTATAGGCTAAATTCAAGAGGTGTGAATTTTGGTTGGAGAAAGTAGCATTCTTAGGACATGTGGTGTCTAAAGACAGAATTGAAGTAGATCCGGTGAAAATTGAGGCTATAGTGGATTGGGAGAGACCAACTACAATTAGCGAGATAAGAAGTTCTTGGGGTTAGCAGGATACTATAGGAGATTTGTTGCAGTTATCAGGACCGTTAACGAAGTTAACACAAAAAGGAGCAAAGTTTGTTTGGTCGGAAGAACGTGAGAAGAATTTTCAAGAGATGGAGAATCGATTAGTGTCCGCACCAGTTCTTACAGTACCGCCAGGATCGGACGGATTTGTGATTTATGGTGATGCTTCGTTGAAGGGATTAGGTTATGTGTTGATGCAGAATGATAAGATGATAGATTAGGCGTCAAGGCAATTAAAAGAACCATGAGAGGAATTATCCCATGATTTGGAGTTAGCAGCTGTAGTGTTTGCTTTAAAGATTTTGAGACATTAATTGTATGGGGTGACATGTTAGATTTACACGGATCATAAGAGTCTTAAGTATATTTTCTCTCAAAAGGAGCTTAACATGTGGCAAAGGAGGTGGCTAAAATTACTTAAGGATTATGATGGTACCATTTTGTATCACCCAGGGAAAGCCAATAAGGTGGCCGATGCGTTGATTAGGAAGAATCGAGGAACCTAGAGACGTTGATTTCTAAGGGGGTAAGTGGATGGAATAGCATTGAGGTTTCAAGTTTAGGAGTGAGAGTTAAAGGGTATTTGGGTCAGTTGGGTGTTCAGCCAATACTATTAGACCGAATCAAGGAAGTACAAGAAATAGATGAAGAGCCGTGAGGATACATTAGAGTATGGAAAAGGGAAAGGTAATAGATTTTTTTATAGAAGACAAGGGAATTTTTAGATATCAATCGAGAATTTGGGTACCTAGCGACAAGGATATAAGAAGAAAGATTCTGCAGGAAGTGCACTGTCAAAAGTTTTTTGTACATTCTGAGAGTACAAAGATGTATAGGAATCTAAGGAAATCGTTTTGGTGGAATAATATGAAAAGGGATGTAGTAGAATTTGTGGCAAGATGTTTAGTATGTCAACAGGTGAAGATTGAACACCAGAAACCGGCAGGATTATTACAGTCGTTGCCGATTCCGAAATGGAAGTGGGAGAATATAGCTATAGATTTAGTAGTGGGACTACCGAAGACGTTGAAAGGTCCTAAGGTGATTTGACTTAAAATGGACAGACTTACGAAGTTGGTTAACTTTTTGGCAATTAAGGTGACGGATTCATTAGAGAAGTTAGTCAAGTTGTACGTTGAGGAGATTGTAAGGTTACACGGGATACCAGTTTTGATAGCATTCGATCGAGATGCGGGATTTACATCGATGTTTTGGAAGAGTCTACATCAAGATTTGGGTACCGAATTGACAATGAGTACAACTTTTCACTGCAGACAGACGGACAGTCAGAGAGGACGATTCGGACACTTGAGGATATGTTGAGGGCTACATCATTGGATTGGCAAGGGACTTGGGATGAGCACTTGTCGTTGGTAGAATTCGCTTACAACAACAGTTATCACGCTAGCATCGGTATGGCACCGTATGAAGCTTTGTATGGACGAAAATGTAGATCGCCTGCTTGTTGGGATGAAGTTGGTGAAAAGAAGTTGACGGGACCAGAGATCGTTCAAGTAACCGCATATATGGTACAACAGATAAGAAAATGGTTATTGACCGCTCAGAGTAGACAAAAGTCGTATGCAGATCGCCGACGATGAGACTTAGAGTTCCAGTCGGGAGATTGTGTATTCTTGAAGATTTCGCCGACAAAGGGAGTTATGAGGTTTGGTATTCGCGGGAAGTTAAGCCCGAGATACGTGGGACCATTCGAGATTTTGGAGCGAGTAGGGTTGGTGGCTTATAAGTTGGCCTTGACACCTGTACTTGCTGGAGTGCATAATGTGTTTCATGTCTTTATGTTGAGAAAGTATATCTCTGACCCGAGTCACGTGATTGAGTATAAGCAGATGAGATTTCGCGCAGATTTGAGTTACGATGAACAACCGGTGAAGATTGTGGACCGAAAAGACCAAGTATTGAGGAAACGTATTATTCCTTATGTGAAAGTGCAATGGAGCAACCATACGGAAAGAGAAGCAACGTGGGAACTCGAGAGTGAGATGAGAGAGTCGTATCCCATCCTATTTTTCGTTTGAATGCGTTTGGTTTGGAGGACCAAACCCTTTTAAGGGGGTAAGAATGTAATAACCCAGATTTTTTTGTGAATTTTTTTTAGTTAATTCGTTTCTTTTAATTAGTAAATGTCTGTTTGATTTAACTGTTTTCTTTAATTAAATTAATGTTATTCCTTATGTAAGTTGAATTAGAATTGTGGGCCAAGTGTTTTGGGCTTAAGTTATCTAATTGGACTTAGAAACCTAATTGGCCTAGGAATAGAAAATCTACCTACTTATACAATTAAAACCCACCCTAGCTGCTTATTCTTTTACCGTGATTAAGAAAAGAGAGAGAGGGAGGTAGCGCTATTACCTAGAGAGAGAGAAAGAGAAACCATGAGAGAAGGAGGAGGGCTGCCGTGAGTTTGACCAAGGGAGAGAGGGGCGGCTAAACCTAGGAAGAAGAAGAAGGAGAACACTTCTTCATTGCTGGAAGATTCATCATCAAGATAAAGATATAATTCTTTTTTTATACATTCTTAAACCCTAGAATATCCTTGGAATGGAATAAAGGTTTTAATAGCATGATATTAAAAATACCTAGGTTGGGAAATCATATGAACTGATTGTATAATAATGGGGATTATGGTTCTTGAAATATGATAATTAATCCTGGGTATGACCTAGGGTTGCATGTTAAGGTGCACGGAAGTTGGGTTTAGATGATATAGGGTGTCGGCTGTGGGTGTGTGTGTGTGTCTATTATGGGTTTGTGTGCATGTGTGCGTGTGTCTGGGGTGTGCAGAGGGTGTTCAGGTGTGGTTGGGTGTGCTGTGTATGCGTGTGTGATGCTGCCGTGTGTGGCAGTAATGGTGTGAGTGTTCCTAGTGTGCTTAGTGTGTGTTCTGCGGTGTGTGTATATGTTGCGTGTGTGCCCTGTGTGTTTGCTGAGAGTGTGTGGGTGTGTGCACTGCTGTATGGGCAGTAGTGTATGGTTGTGTGTGGGTGTGTGAACTGTTATATGGGCAGCAGTGTGTGGGTGCGTGCATAGGTGTGTGCGTGGTCAACAGTGTGTGTGTGTGTAAGTGTGAAAGAGAGTATACTAAAGGGATTGATTATGGAAAATCCTAGGGGTAATTGGTAACACGGATGGGGGATTAGTTAACCTTAGAAGAAGTTAAGGAAGATTAACTTATAGGTTAACAAAGAAAGATTAAAGAATGTTTGGGTTAGGTAATTAAGGATTACTTGTACCCTAAGAAAATCTCTTTGCATGATTGTAGATTCGTGCGAGGAATAATTTCAAGGAAGTGCAAGCGATTAAGGTAAGGGATTACATTCTTTAAGTATTTAAATGTATCTTTCCTTCGTGATAGGATCCCCTATGTGATGATTTGTATACTACCAAGTGGCCGGTAGTTGTTCAATTGTATTCCCTCATTATGAACATCTTTTGGAATACTCTACCATTGATAATGTGTTATTCAATGTGTATCCATGTCATTTGGATTTGATTAATGTGTTCTTGTAACCTGAGCACCTTTGTTAAACTGAAAAAGTGTTGACGTATTCGTGTACCTATGAATACATATTATAGAAATGTACTTAGTCTCTGAGGAAGACTTTGACATTTACACTACTTGATGAAGTAGATGAATGGCATGGAATGTACTTAGTCTCCGAGGAGGAATTTGACATTTACACTACTTGATGAAGTAGATAAAATGGTTTGGAATGTACTTAGTCTCTGAGGAAGACTTTGACATTTACACTACTTGATGAAGTAGAATGAATTGGTCTAAACAGATTGAAATGACCTTAACTATATATATATATATATATATATGATTATCATGATGCATCAGAATAAGGGAGCGCTCTGATAAAGTGTAGGGAACCTTATTCAACGAACACCTTGAAAGGTGTATCAGAGTCACCCTAGATTAAAGGTGCACAATTACTTGGAATTGACGGAATATGTACATACTGTTTTCATCTTGATTATTCGTGTAAAAGTGTCACTACTTGTTAATTGAAAAGTGTTCTTCTTTGTGTTCTCATGTCTGAACCGTTATTGTATAAGTTATGCTTTCATTGATATATTCGTTGAACTCCGTTTGTTTCGGTCATCTCTTCCTAGAACCCGAAGAGATCCCGTATGAACTTACTGAGCATTGTTCGCTCGCCCTTTCCTATTCTTTCCCCTCCCAGGTAATAAATGATTGGAGTGGATTGGCTGCATGTTTGGTGGCTTAGCGGCTATTGGAGTTCGAGTTATTATTTTAAGACATTAAGTATTTATGTTGAGCTAGTGGATTGTACTAGCCGTTGAAATTTTTATCGTTATCCGCATTTAAGTTACTGTAAGTACCCCAATCTGGATCACCCTCTTCCGAACACACGGGAAACACCGCAGACTCATAAACGCAGTCTCGAAGACCCGTGACACTCAAAAACACTCAAAAACCCCCAACCAAACCAAGGGAGGGACCTTTCTGGGCCAAAAAGGGACAAAAGGACCTTTTAGAAATTTTTCAGAAATTGGAAAAGCATATGTGGTCCGTACGGACCTCTTTGCTTCAATGATTACTGAATCCCCTTAAAGTCCAACTTATTCCCTCAAATCTCGGAGTGCATCATTACTGAAATGCATGGTAGGTCCGTACGGACCTTATTGCATGCAAGATTGATCCGTACGGACCTTCTTGCTACCAGACACCATCATTTCAGAATCCTCTTAAAGTCCACTTATCCCTCAAATCGAGAAAAACTAAAATTCTGGATTTCCTAGAAGGTCCGTACGGACCTTCTTGAAGTTTTCCCATGGCTATAAATAGAGGGCTCCCCCTCCCTCATTTCACACATCTCCCTCTTCTCTCCTCTCCCCCCAGCCTTCTGGCACCCCTCTAAGTCCTCTCGAGGCACTCCCGGCCCCTTTCGGATCCTTCCGAGCCCCCTTGTGGTGCTCCGAAGCCTTTCCAAGCGCTCCCGCAATGCTCTCGCGCTGCCCCGAGGCACACTCGAGGTACTCTGAGGCCCCTCGTGGTACTCCGAGGCCTTGCCTGGTCTTTCTCAAGGCGTCCCGGCTCTTTCTGAGTCAAACCGGCGATTTCGGCCCACGCCGAACCTCTACCCGAATCCAACCGACGATCCCAACCCACGCCGAACCTCTGCCCGAGTGATCCCTGCGATCCCAACACACACCGAACCTCTGCGCGACTGATCCCCGCGATCCCAACGCACGCCGAAACTCTGTCCGCAGATAACCGGATCATCTCGAAGCAATTCCGGTCCGTCCCGGAACACTATTCCATCCTCAAACACTATTCTCCCGCGGAAGACAGACACGAACCAACATTGGTAAGGCTTCCTTCCATTACTATTTCAATACATTTCAATAAGGAAGTGTACAATGCAGACATCCGATACAACATGCATTTTTAAAAGCACATACACACACACACAACAGTTAAAGAATATAAGGGGTACCGAAAGACTCATTTTTACGAGGCGACTCGGGTGAGCTCTAAGATTTTAATATTCTCTTCCCGAGGAGTCATCTGACCTCCGAACTCAAAAATCTCATCACACGAAAACAGTTTATTTTTAAACTGATGCCCTTTTTCAATGTTTTGGGCTTAATAAAAACGGCGTGACGACTCTACAAGCAAAAACACAGCGAGGCATTCTCCAACACCGCAAAACGGAATGAGCCAGATGCCGGGGCGCGAACGCCCTGCCTATCGGATCCGGGCGACCTTCCCGAACGCGAGCGAAATGCGAGATGACTGGGGGGAACCCCGCTCGCGAGGCGAATCCTGGGTAATTTCAGTTGGCGACTCTGCTGGGGATATTTTGTTTTAAAAACTTTTAAACAAAACAAAAGATTTTTAAAACAATGATGAGGGTAAAACTTTCATTCTACCCCTTCTCTTTAAATGTTGTGTGTGTGTGCATGTGCTTTACGTTTTTATTTTACAAAAAAATAAAAATACAAAAAAAATGCATCAATATACATCTGTGTACATATATTTAAAATTCTTTAAAAACTTCTGTTTTACTCAGAAAAAGAATTTTAGAGATCGCACACTACTCGCACTGCTGCCTCGGTTACACCGCACCCTACTTGCACTGCTGCCTCGGTTACACCGCACGCTACTCACACTGCTGCCTCGATTACACCGCACGCTACGCGCACTGCTGCCTCGGATACACTTGTGATGATGTGTGATTGTATCGAAAATTTTCCCATTTTTTGTTTGAAAAAATCAACGAAAACGGAGTCGCCACGCCATTTTAATTTTTAGGGCCAAAACTTTGAAAAAAGCCCGAGATCAGAGATTTAGGTTCGGAGGTCATGTTACGCGTCGGGAAGGACGTTAGTGTGCACCCGACGCGCCTCGTAAAACGAGTCTTCCAAGCTGAAAATCATTTGTGTGTGTGTGTGTGTGTGTGTGTTTTGGCCAAAATAAGTTGAAATTCAGAAAAGTAAAAATTGGGATATCTTTTTAAGACTTTAAACTGATCCCATGATTTTTTGGAGGATTTTTGGATTGAGATTTGGTACTCAAAAGACCTTTTGAAGTTGAGAGCCATTTCTGCCAGAATGAAAAAGGCAGTGGACCTTTGATTTTGAAAGGGATTCAAGGGTCTTAAAACTTCATAATCTGGATAAACTCAGAGAATAAAAGTTGTTCTAGACACCTTAAATAAAGTTTGTGCGAAGTAATTTTCCATTTTGGAGAATATTTGAGGGGTCAAAACCTTCTGGAAACCTCAGATATGAGATCTGGATTCCCAAAAGCTGATGAACTAGCCTCTGAAAGAAAATTTGAAAAGAGGAGTTTTACTCACCCAAAAAATAAGGTAAAAATATGTCTGGAAAGCTCTGGATGTTGGATACAAAAAGTGTTTTGTAGTCAACACCAAATTCCAAGTTCATCTGTGTCCAAAAATTAAGACCATGGACTGAGGTCTGAGAAAATTGCTACTGGACAGCAACTTCTCAAGAAAGAAAATATGATTTTAAAGGGGGTTTTGCATCCATGCTTGTCCCCATTTCCCTAGGTTTTGGTTAGTGATCACTAGACATTTTAGTGGTGAATCAACTATACCAAACCATCCTTGGGGTACATTAGGACTAAACATTTCATTTGCTTGGGAAGGGGATTTTTATCCTTTGAAAATGAGATTTTATGCTTGAAAATGGTTTTTAGGGTTTTGAAAATGAATTTTCTTGGTAAGAAAGTAAGAAAACTTTGAAAATAATATTGATCTTTGTAGAAGATCATCCATGGAGATGGTCTTCCATGGTGATCTTCTTAGATCTAGAGCAAGAAGATGAAAGAACTACATTTTGTAGTTTGAAGATGCATGCATGGTTGAGATTTAGGGTTAGGAAGAGGAGGGTTTACCAATCTTCCTTGTGTTCTTGAGTGTTTGGCTTGAGTGTATGAGTGTTTAGGGCTTTAATATGAGAGTGAGTGGATGAGTATGAGTTGGGAAAGATTGGAGAGAAAATGGTGACAATTCAAGTGAATTCTCACTGTTTTCTCTCTATATTTCGCCAGAGGTTCGGTGCAAAATGTGTTCTTCCTTTTTTTTGTGACTAGAGGGCTCAATTTATAGCCCTCTGGAAATTACAAACATGTCCGCGCGGATGGATCCCCTCAGCGTGCACTGTTCATTAAATGCAGCTTCAACTTTGGACAAGAGGAATAATCTTTTTGAAATTTCAAATTAACAGCCAGTTTTGTGTCTCCAGCCATTGCTATTTGTGGTTTTATTCCTTTTGTTTTTCTTTTTAAGATTCTTTTTAAGGTTTAACCTTAAATAACAATGCCCATTTTACCCTCACTTTGTTAGAGAAGTTAGGATTGTTAGGAATTGTTAGAAATGTTATAACTTTCGTTAATTTTCTAACGAAAATTCTAACAAGCTCAAATTGGAGCACTTACAGTAGCCCCTCGGCGACGGCGCTTTCGAAGGAAGCGGGGTCGTCGATAAGAGTAAGGCTCCATATTTGGCGGGATGATCGAGTGATCGGGTGGCTGAACCTAGCGATAGGCTACCTACGTATCCCGAATGGGAATCAAGCCAGTCGTAGTTCGGGTCTTTGACCCTTGAGATGATGGCGTTTTAGGTGCCTCGAACCTGATGAGCGAGTTCTATCGGTTTCTTTGGAGAGAAACTTCTGCTTTGGGGATAAGAGGTGACCATTTTCGGTCTGATGGCTATCCGCTCTGCTGGGGATAGGAATGACCATTTTCGGTCTCTGCTGGGGATGATTGCGATTTATCGCTTTCCTAGTGATAGCGTCTTAGGTGCCTCGAACCTTGAAGATGGCGTTTTAGGTGCCTCGAACCTTGGAGATGGCGTTTTAGGTGCCTCGAACCTTAATTTGAAATGACCTTTCGGTGGACTTCGTCTGCTGCCGAAGGAAAGGGTGACCATTTTGGTCGAGGGGCTGGACCTAATGATAGGCTACCTACGTATCCCTAGTGGGAATCAAGCCCTTTCGTAGTTCGAGTACTACTCGAGATTCCGTTGGCTTTTGGGATTCCGTTAACTTTCTTTGGGGATTTCGTTAGCCTTTCTTTGGGAAAATCGGACGTATTCGATGCAGGGAATTGGTCTTACGTTTGACTGCCGTTGGATGATTTTGATGAAAGATACGGGATCTCGTTATCTTTCTCGGGGCACTCGGTCTTACGTTTGACTGCCGGGGGTAATTTTGATGAAAGATACGGGATCTCGTTATCTTTCTCGGGGCACTCGGTCTTACGTTTGACTGCCGGGGAAGATTTTGATGAAAGATACGGGATCCGTTATCTTTCTCGGGGCACTCGGTCTTACGTTTGACTATAGGGGTAATTTTGATGAAAGATACGGGATCCGTTATCTTTCTCGGGGCACTCGGTCTTACGTTTATTTGCAGGGGAGGATTTTGATGAAAGATACGGGATCTCGTTATCTTTCTCGAGGCACTCGGTCTTACGTTTAGCTTAGGGGGTAATTTTGATGAAAGATACGGGATCTCGTTATCTTTCTCGGGGCACTCGGTCTTACGTTTGGCTAGGGGTAATTTTGATGAAAGATACGGGATCTCGTTATCTTTCTCGGGGCACTCGGTCTTATGTTTGACTGCCGGGGGTAATTTTGATGAAAGATACGGGATCTCGTTATCTTTCTCGGGGCACTCGGTCTTATGTTTGACTTAGGGGTAATTTTGATGAAAGATACGGGATCTCGTTATCTTTCTCGGGGCACTCGGTCTTACGTTTGACTAGGGGAAGATTTTGATGAAAGATACGGGATCTCGTTATCTTTCTCGAGGCACTCGGTCTTACGTTTCTTTATAGGGGTAATTTTGATGAAAGATACGGGATCTCGTTATCTTTCTCGGGGCACTCGGTCTTATGTTTGACTGCCGGGGGTAATTTTGATGAAAGATACGGGATCTCGTTATCTTTCTCAGGGCACTCGGTCTTACGTTTGGCTGCCGGGGATAATTTTGATGAAAGATACGGGATCCGTTATCTTTCTCGGGGCACTCGGTCTTACGTTTGGCTATAGGGGTAATTTTGATGAAAGATACGGGATCTCGTTATCTTTCTCGGGGCACTCGGTCTTACGTTTATTGCTTAGGGGTAATTTTGATGAAAGATACGGGATCTCGTTATCTTTCTCGGGGCACTCGGTCTTACGTTTGACCGCGAGGAAGATTTTGATGAAAGATACGGGATCTCGTTATCTTTCTCGGGGCACTCGGTCTTACGTTTCTGCTTAGGGGTAGATTTTCTTGACAAGGGGGACTTTGGTTAACTTTGGTTAACTCTGTCAAGTTGGGGATTGAATTGCGAGTCACGGAATTTTAAGGGGCAAAAGGGTCATTTTGACCCTTGCAATCCTATCCGCGCGGATAGGGTTTGAAAACCAGGGGTATTAATTAGGGCCAACGCCCTTTCTCTTCCCCATTCAGTTTTTTTCAATTTTGAACGCAGAGAGAGAGAGAGGCTCGCGAATCCGCCATTGTTGGCCTTAGAAGCTTCAAAAATCTTCCGATTTCTTCGATTTTTTGAGCAATGGAACACGGGGAAGGCGCTTTTCAAGGCCAAGGACGTGGCCCGGTAGCGGAGAGGCGATTGGAGCTCGTCCGAATGAGGAGGCATTACAATCTTTCGCAATCGGTTGCGGAGGAGCATTACCCCGATGCTTGGCAACATTGGGCTTCGGATTCGAATCTCCGGACGGTATACTTTGAAACCCTTTGATCCCTTTGTTGATTTCTTGCTTGACATTGATTTTTGGGTGATTTGATTTTTTTTTTCGAAAATGACCATGTTCTTGGCCTTGGATTTTGATTTTGATGCTATGCATGTTGATGATGACTTTTTTTTTTTTGAAATTGAATATTGATCTTGATGATATGCATGTATTTCGTTTTTGAAAGAATGGGCATTTTGCCAATATGGGATGTATGTATGTTTAGGATATATTTTTTTTCTTTGAAAAGTGGGACGGATTTTTCCTCCCGTTGCATGTAAGATGGATGATATGCATGTTATTTTATGAAAATGGGACGGAGTTTTTACTTCCTTAGGAATGCATCTTTTTTTTTGATGAATGCATTGGGATTTGCTGAAAACTGTCTTTTCTGTGAGAAAAATGGGGCTACGCTCATTGTATCTTTGTTATCTTTGTCGATTTTTTTAAATGCATGTGTATGCTTTCTTTTTTGTGCAAATGCAAATGCAAAATTTTTTTTTGACATTTTCTCTTTCTCTCTTTTTTTTTTTTTGCAGGGCGGAAACCGTTTTGTGACGGAGCAGCTGAACAAAATGAAGACTCGAGGATCGGTGGAGTCCGTGATTGACTTGTGGGACCGGCTTCCGAATGCGAGCCGAGGAGCTTTGCCGAGTCCGAGACAGATTGTTGTCGAGACGGGGCTCTGGGAGTTTGTCGAGTGCTTGAGGGGACTGGTCAAGTTCCCTAAGAGCAAGGGCTTGATGTTTGCTGCGGCGCGGCATTGGTGGGACGCGACCCACACCTTCCACTTCTTACGGGCGAGGCTACGGTTACGCCCTCCGACTATCTTTGCGATCACGGGCTGTCCTTTAATGGACGCGGCATTGAGTGGCGGGACGGCTACGGCGATGCGGATCTGCGAGGCTCTTACGGGATTTTCCCCTATTCCCAAAAAGGGGATGGGGATGGAGTATGCCGTGGTCTACGGCAAGATTGTGGAGACCATAGCGAGTTATGAGGTGGGGAGGAGAGGATAGGCGCCGTCAGATTGCCGGGGCCTTCTTGTGGTTTGCTTTTCTCGAGCACCCTCTTTGGGCATCTTTGAGGACGGCGAGTCTTTGCCTTCTTGAGGTCCTTGGAGGACATGGAGACGGCCGGAGATGTCTCGTGGGGAGAGGCCGGGTTGGCGAGCTTTATTTTGCTCTTGATAGGTACAGTAGGAAGAGGCTGTGAGCTCTTTGTCTTGCTTTGAGTTTGCCACTGGAGGTATAAGCTCTCTTTTTGCTTTCCCTCCTCTTTTTTTTGAGCACGCACTTTTCTTTTGCCTTTGGATTGATTGGATTTTTACCTTTCGCGGTATGGGCGTTGGAGTTTTCCACGTCACGGTGTGGCGGCGGCCGCGGAGTACGTCGGGCGTATCCGGCCATGCGGTCTTGGTCCAAGCATGCCGGGAGAAGATAAGCTCCGGGGCGTACGACTCTCGAGTACGCGGATTGCCTTCCTTTGACGGAGGCCGAGACGAGATGAGGGGATGATATTCTTCCCACAGGATCGCTTTGAGGTAAGCGCGAGTGAAGGGCGCGAGATACGGGCCGGTGCGGCGGAGGATTTTGAGGGTCGACTGCGATGCCTATTATACGGGAGAGAGGGTGACGCGCCGGCATGGCGTGAACTCGCCTTTGAGGACACCGGTGGAGCCTCCCGCCGATATGATGCACCCGAGCGATCGGTCCGTGACTGGGATGATTACCGAGCCGGCCGGCACTTCTCGGATTTCGTGGCGATTGAGCCGTATGCGACATTCGTCTTGAGGAGGCGAGGATGCCTCGGGTTTTGGATAGGGAGGGGCTTGGGATCCCGCGGTACCCTCGGACGGATTTTTCCTATATCCCGGGATGGGGTCCGATTGAGGGTGCGAATCCCTCGGCCCGGCGACTTCCACGAGCTTTCCGGCCTCGTCAGGGTATGAAGGTATGGCTTCACCTTTTCCCCTTCTTTTCTTTCATGTTTAGCATCACTTTAGCATCCCCTTTTTTTTTGACGCTTTTGCTTTTGTGCGGTTTTCGGAGGTGGTCATCGAGAAGGCGCGAAGCAAGTGATCGAGGCCAAGAGATTCATCGGGAGGATGGTCGCTTGCGGGGCTCCTCGAGCTAGAGCGAGCGACCACGGCGGCGCACGTCGGACGGGGAGGCTTCCCTATTCGTTCGAGACTTCTTCGAGAGACTCCTCTGTCTCCTCTCCTCGATCCCCGCGCGGTGCGCCTTCGGATCACGTCATTCTCGGGGATCCACACGGGCGAGGACACGTTTGGCGGCATGGCGGGTCGTCTTCGTACGTGCGGGAGTCCGACGCCTTCACCTTCGGATACGATTTTTCGCAGATCTCGGCTTGCCCTATCGGAGCGTGCCGGTTGGTCACGATGAGCCTCTTTGCGGAGACGAGGACGATTACGAGCAGAGATTTTCAGGGCTCCTGAGGAGGCGGGCCCGAGTCGCAAGAGGGGCCGGGGGGAGACATCGGGAGCTGGAGACTCCGATTGATTTTTTTTTTTGAGATTTGAGATTGAGATTTAGATTTGTACAGCTTATGCACATTTTTTTTTTTTTGATGTAATAATTTAGGATTTCGTTTATGTTTGCTTGTTTTTTTTTTTTTATGCACACTCTTTTTTTTTTTGGAATGTAATAATTTAGGATTTTATTTATGTTTGCAATGCAATATGAATGCAGTGTTGCATGAGCCTTGATTTTTTTTTTTTGCAAGGGTGTTTGGTATATGGACTGGTTTGAGGAGGTTTTTGCACAAGTTTCGAGCAATCGGGACGGAATATTCCTCTTTTGGTGTAGCAGCTTGGATTGTTGCAAAGATTTTTTTTTTTAGCAAACTCATCCGCGCGGATAGGACAGGAATCTGACACTGTCCTTTAATTTTGGTCCAGACCTGGTCTTGCTTTATTTCAAATTCAAATATCCTCTTCAACCTCCAGTCCAAACAGCCATTTTCGGGGAGAAAGAGAGAAAAACCATGGAAATGGCCAAAAATTCTCCAAAATTGTCCAAAGAAAGGCAAATGTTGTTCTTTGAAAGGTTCAAGGAGTGGTGTAGGGAGATTATGCACGGGAGAAGATCATTCTTTGAAGAAAGGTACAAGATACGATGCTTGTGGTCTCTCAAAGAATTGGTTCCGGATTATGACCTCTTAAGAGCTTCTTCTTCGTTTTGGGATACTATAAGGCATGTCTTTTGCCTTTCCTTCAACGAGATTGTTCCATTTGTCGAAGAATTTCGGGCCTTGCTTGGAGGTCGGAGGTGGAAGAGATAGCGGTTCCCTTGCCGGAGGGCTTCTTTGGCGACGGTTGTGCGTCCTCCTTCATCTTTCCCGGAGGAAGCGCAAGGTATGATCCGCGGTCGATCATTTCGATATTTCCGGTCTTCCCGACAGATTTAGGGGCCTAGGTTTGGTGGATGATGCCTATTGGGATGCCTTTGCACTTTGCATGTTTGGCACCTGTTCATGGTCTATTCCTTTGGGATCTGCCATCGATCTTTCTTTGGATGTTGTCGTTCACTGTCGCACAGGCGAGAGATGTCGTTCCTTTGATTACTTGGGGAGACTTTTCATGCTCTCGACAGTTAGCTACCGGAAGGCGGTATATGCGTAGGGCGGCCCGTTCCTCTTGACCACGTGGGCGATGGAGCGTTTGGGGGTTCTTCGGGAAACCTACGATATGATCGAGCCTTGGACTTTTGCCGGGAGAGGTGTTGATGTAGATTTTGATGATCGGGGCTCGTGGGAGCGTTGGATGGCGGGTCGCGGGCGAAGATATCGAGATGGTCGGTGCCTCGTTGGCGGGTGGAGACTCGCGAGTGCTTCGGGATGGGTCTCTGTGGTCATGCTTAGGGGCTTTCTCGGTCCGGCTTCTATATTCCGGCTTTAGTTACGAGGCAGTTCGGCTGGAAGCGAGAGTTCCTTTGGAGGGCTTTGATGATATAGCCACCGGGGTGGTGACTCTTGCTTCTATGGATGATCCCTCGGTGTTTCCATTTCTTTCCAGTATGGAGGTATGACGCCTTTCCTTCTCGGGTTATTCTCGAGCGTCAGAGACCGGTGTTCACGACCACTTGGTACTGGATTGGTATGAGAGGCATGCAGGAGAGACTCGAGGTGGCTATTTTGAGACGGCGTGAGGCCATTGTGGGTGCGGAGGACCGGCTTGTTTACGAGAGGAGGAGGGCCGAGGCGAGGGCCAACCCTCATGGCCGGAGCGGAGACGGCTGTGACCGACTATGAGGCTTACGTCAAGAGACGGGAGAGGAGGGCTCCTATGCTACCGGCTAGGCTACGGGAGATGAGGGATGACGCTAGGGCTACTAAGGCCACTGACGGAGGCTGGTTTGATAGACCCTTTGTCCCTATACGAGCTTGGTAGGAGGAACAACGACATTTTCTGTTCGAGAAAAAGAAGACTCGAAGGGGAAGAAGAGGGGAGAGGCCGATGCGAGTGGCTTGGAGTGACTACGAGGTTTCCAAGTATCCCTTTTCTTGTCATAGCGGACACATTAGTTTGATTATGTATCTTAGTTTTCCTTTAGCGAGGTTACCGGTTGTAGGAATGAATCGGGCTTAGACTCATCAAAGAGCTTTTAACTTGTAATGAATATTTGAATTGCTTTAGAGTTTTTCGAGACGCTTTCATGGTGCGATCAATTGTATTGATGCCAAAGTATGGCTTTTATTTGTGCTTTAGACCGAACCGTTTCATTTGCCTACGTTCCCCTCATTTTGAGGAGCTCGGGTCTTCGTAGTTCAACTTTGGTGAACTCTTTTTTGTTTTTTTTTTTTTTTTTTTTTTGTTTTTGTTTTTTGTTGTTTTTTTTGTTTGTTTCTTTTTTGTTTTTTTTTTTTTTTTGGTGCAACCTGTTTTTACCTAGGCCGCCCTTCTCGGGTTTCTAACCTAGTTGGGTATTACTCTTTTAGCACTCTTTTTTTTTTTTTTTTTTTTTTTTTACGCGTAGTATCTGCGCGGCTTGTCACCATTCTTTGGGTGTACAAATGGATTCCCGTCGAGTGCACGCAAGTTGCATGGCTCCTCAGGAGAAGATCTTACGGACGACATATGGCCCGACCCATACGAGGCTCCCATTTGCCGAGGGGTTGATACGGGTGGGGGCTTTTCTTTCAGAACGAGATCACCTTCTCGGATCTCCCGATGCTTTACTTTCTTGTCGAAGGCTCTAGCCATTCTTCCTTGGTAGGCTCGGATGTGTTCCATGGCCTTCGATCGGCGTTCGTCTAGTAGGGCCGATTCATCATGGCGACTGCGGAGCCATTCGACCTCGTTGATACGGCTTTCCAACGGTATACGGAGCGAGGTATTTCCGGCTCGATTGGGAGTACGGCTTCCATTCGTATGTGAGGAGCAAAAGGTGTTTCCCGATTGCCGTTCGGCGATGTTACGCCCCCGAGTGCAGTGTAACTTCTCGGGCCAATCTACGCCTTGGACGGCCATTTTCCGGATGATATTTTCCCGAGAGTCTTGTTTCTTTGCTTCGACGGCTCCGTTGGTTTGGGGCCTGTAGGGAGATGACTTGTGACGGGTTATTCGGAATTACGCGGCCGGTTTTCACATTCCCCTTCGAAGTGGGATCCATTATCTGAGATGATTTCGGCTGGCAACCCGTATCTGCACATGATGTTTTCTTTGATGAAGAGGGCAACTTTCTTTGAATTGAGGATTTTGTAGGACTTTGCAGAGCATCCTTTCCAATTCCTTCGAAGAAATGACCAATCTGCGTCTCTTTAGGCTCTTCCGCAGTTCCCAGATTCACACTTGTCAAAATCTCTTCGGCAGGTTGGGCTCGATTTTCCTCTTTAGGACAACTGCTTTTTTTTTTTTTGTTGTTTGATTTTTTTTTTGTTTAATGTGTCTGCTTCTTTATCTAATGAATTATTATTAAAAAATTTTTTATTAATTAATTCATCATTAGTTAAAGTGGCAATCAAGGGATACTCAGAAAGGTTCGTCATTTCATTGAAAACGAAAGGGGATACAGTGCTTGCTACAGACTCGTAGTCTTCAGGCGTAAGGCCATCGGACGACCCTAGAGACTCGATCTTAACAGAGAGAGGCTGGGAGGACTTGTCCTAGATTGACACAAAGGGACGGGGGACCAATCCAAGCTTGGTGATCATTTCCTCCTTGGTCGCGGACGGGCACGAGAGAGTTTCCCAATTCTTTAGCGGCATCATTTGTTGGTGGCCTCATGACTCGGGAAGCTGTCTTGTTTTGTTTTCCTTTCTCAATTGCCGCTATCATTTCTTGGACCGAGCCGAGATCAATCGAGTCGGCACCTGGACTTCTTCTTCGAACAATTCTTTGCATAACCGAGACCATCCCAATCATCGAGGAAATTCCGTGGCCTTAGCTTTTAGCCTGTCGGTTCGAATTCGGGTTTCGGATCTTCTGGGCGGTAGGAATAGTGGTTGTGAGCTTCTCGAACTGTTCCACCAGGTCGAGGCACGCCTCTGAAGGTATACTCGCTCTTCGTGGTAGTGGTAGCCCCAGGTATCTTGGGTAGGTCAGGGAACATTCTACGGACCGGGTTAGCCTTGGTTCCTCTAAACTTGTTGAGGCTATCTTGTAGCTTTAGCCATCTGCCGTAGGAGTGGGCTCTGTGATGTTTCTGGTTGTGTGGGACCCTTTACAAAGTAGTCGGCCAAATTAGGGTGAAGGGGAGAGATTTAGGATTGTCGGCGGGACCTTTCTGTGGCGGCTTCAAATCTTTTTCCCTTTGCGGTGTCCATTTGGGGAGGCCTCATATCCGGGCCGTGGCGAAGTATTACGTCCTTTCACCTCGATGAGTTTGTGAGTTCCTTGTTGGTGCTTCCCCAGAGGCCCAGAGGCCGGGTAGATAGCTCATTTTTCTCATCATTTTCAAGGCCGGTGGGATTTTATCCCAGTGACCGTCGGATCTATGTTGCACACTTGGGCCTTGGGAGGCTCGGCCGTGAAGCCCGTTAGCATGTGACCTTCCTCGTCATGTTTGATTTCGAGAATAGGTATTCCGCAGTATCTGTGCCTTCTAAAGTGACTAAATCTCCGTAAATGGTCGTCGGATCCCCATTCGAGGCAATTTCACACCTTTGGTGGAGGCTTGAGGCGACCCCTTTGACTTGATGGAGCCAAGGTCTTCCCAGCGGGGCATTGAAAGTAATCGGGATGTCGATAACACGGAATTCCACGGTATCAATTTACTGTCCAAACCGAGAGGTCTAAAGTAGCAACTCAGGGGTTTGCTCGGGATGTTGAGTCGTAAGCTTTATTTGTGAGAGAAGAAGGCTTCAAGTACGTAGTCTTGATATCAAGCAAGCTCATGATCTTTGCCGGAAGAATGTTCATTCGGACCCATTGTCCACAGGACCCGAGGAGCGTCGTTCATCCAGTTTGGGTTTGTGATGAAGAGAGGCTCATTATGATCGACCCCAAATTGAGGGAGGTCGAGATGCTGAAAGTGATTATGTTCCCGTAGTGGATGTTTCCAATCAGCTGTACCACATCATCGGGAGTAGCATCAATAGGCACGAGTGCGAGCCGGGCTTTCTTCCGGCTTCGGCTTATGGGGATAAGGCGAAGTGAGTAGAGACCGAGAGGAAATGTTGGCTGTGTTTGCTTATTTGGGTGAGCACGGGATCCTCTTTTCGAGTGCAGAGTTTGTTTGTCTTAGCATAGGGCGGCGATCTTCTTTTGGTGCTTGATACGTGGCCTTCTTATACGCCTTGGGATTTCCTTGGAAGATACGCCGGATCGGGTCAGCAGATTAACTTCCTCATCGATCGTCTCTTGGCTGGATTTCTTCAATCTTTGCTAGGGTCGATAGGGGAGCCCTTTTGGCTATTGGCCATTGGTTACGACGGAGTCTAGTGACGGTGAGGGGTGAGCATCTTGGCTCCTTCTGGGCGGCCCTTATAGCGCTTCCCGGGTTACAGGCTTTCGGGTTTGGGGTTGTGTGGTTGCCCCTTGGATGGCCCACAGAGCTAGGGCGTCCTCCGATTCACTCTTATGGCCGGCCTTGCTCATAGTTATCATGCAACAAGAGTCGCTATTGTCGGGACTCGGCGGCTTTTCGATCTCATCCCCGGTATAGTGCAGCCATTACGGTTCCTTTACGTAATATTCGAGTTGGAGATGATTATAGCACTTTGTGTTGGAGGCGCATCCGGTATCATGCCGGTTTCTAGGACTTCTACGAAAGGCGACATACATTCGGGGAAGGTGACCTCTTCTTGGGTAACCCTGATAAGGATCGTTACCTTGCTTTCGGGCGGATTTGATCTGACCAGGGTTATTCTCTCATTTGGGAGAATGGGAGTCAGTCTCCCTCTTTCTAGCAAATCTTCAACTATCCGCTTGGATCGGATGTCTGAGAATCCTTTCCCCAAAGCATGGTAGGCAGTGTTGAATTCTAAGACATCCACGTGCTCGGATCCAGGAAACTTCATGGCCTTCATGTCCTCGGTTTCATATTCATCTCCCGAAGTGTCCTCGTCGTCGCTTGCTGACAACCAACCATTGTGCCTGGCTCCCATGGGCTCATTTACGGCATGATTGTTCCAGTTGTTTCCGGATGCGGGGCCTCGGTTGACTCTTCACTCTCGTCATCATCATCATCATCGCTGTCACGAGAATCTTCTTCCCATACTACCGGGATTTCGGCGGAGAGGAACGCCGATCAAACCCGTTGGGGGAATATGGGTGCGTGCAGCCGCAAAAATTGTCATATGTTCCCATTCCCGGAAGTGGCAATTGTGACTTAGATTCTCCTCCCAGAAATTGCGGGGGAAGAGTGAGAGGGGGTGGCACGTATTTGACACCAGGTAGGATATAGAAGGAAGCCTCCTCTTCCGATTCTTCACTGTTCTCGGGATCATATTCGGGCTCTCCCAAAGCCAATTTGCGAAGTGCACTAGCTCCGGATGCTCTTCGGCCTCTTTCTTGATAAGCCCAGTACGAGCGCCGCGGAAGCTTTCTTGTTCGATTCTTCTCGATTGTTCTAACCATCTTGTGTAAATGGTTCTCTCATGTTACGAGCGGAACGGCCCCGGTTCTTCGGTATCGGTTTTCCCTTTATCCGAGAAATAGCGGGCCTCGTATTCTTGCAAGGAGTCTCGACATGAGACCAAGATGGGTTGATTCGTTCGATATCCTCGAGGGCGAGGGGAATCCGGGTCGGGATCCTCGACGAGGTTGGCCACGGGTATTTGGGGACCTTCATCGGCATCTTCATGGGCGTGTGAAGATTCTCCGCATTCAATCATATTCACACGATTATGGTTCCTTGGCGGCGGATTTTTGTGTGTTAGGCCCTCGGGGCCTTCCAACTTTCCTTGCTCTATTAGCCTGGATTGCCTTTTCGAGTGAAGCGGTTGTCGGTCGGATGTCCGTGAGCTTGATGAAAAGCACAATACTTTGTAGTATCCACGGGAGCATTCGGATTTACGGGTTGGAAATTCTCCAAGCCGCAGCAAGCCTTCTTTCACGAGTCCCTAAAGATGTCATTCGGGGGCATTCCAAAGTTTTCGAGATTTATGACCCGCGGTTTGGGCTCATTTGGTTTCTGGGAGCAAAAGGAGTCGTGTTATTACATTCTGTCCCGCATAGTTAATCATTTCTTTGCCTTTAGCGGGAGCGAGGCGGTGTTTGCGGGAGGAGCCCGATATACGTAGGCGGAGTGCGGCGGCCAGGTTGTTGATTGTAGGCCTTTTCAAACTTAGGCTGCAGAGTTAACCATGGCCCGTAAGTCGAGTATGGGAAGTGGCCCGAGGAGGCTCTCGAGATGTGGTTTCAAGCATGGTGGAAGATGTCCGGTTGTTCCTCTTCGGAAGGAGGGATGGCCATTTCAGAGTTTCGAGATTCCACAGCTTGTAAAAGTCCCAAACATTCTCATCGGGGCCATTTGACTGCTTTGTTGTTTGTAGGTCAACCCTATTTGTTTCCCATTCCAAGTTGGCCTTATATTTCTACTGTGAAGGCATTGGTAATTTGGTCCCATGTGGCCACGGCCGGGTTTCAAACGGAAGAACCACTTTAAGGCCTTTGGACTTGAAGGATGGCGAAATAGTCGGCCCAGCTGGCGATTGGTACATCCTTTGGCTTTCATTGCCAAGGTATATGTGTCCAAATGGGTTTCGGGCATGCGGTCCCATCAAAGAGATCCAGATTAGGCATCACGAATTTGTGGGGCGGAGGAACAATGGAGTCAGTGCAGCAGTAGGCGGAAGGCGGGCTTCTTGGCGGTCGGTTCGGCGATCTGCGCTTTCATTTCCTTGTGTTGTTCCATGAACCGGGCCGGATGAGGGTCTTGTGGCGGAACCATGGCATTCAAGCTAGTGGGTGAGCTAGAGAGAGGAGCTACCACTTGGAGGCGGGCGGGTGGAGGGAACGGCCGATCCGGGGACGTAGGTGAAAACTCTGTCACAGGGTGAGTTACCACAGGGAGCATGAGTAGGAGCACGAGCAAAGGGTAGAACCTTGCGGCTTCTTGTTGATTTTCAGCGGCAAAGTAGGTGGGGGAGCCCGATGTAGCCGGATAACTTGGATTTCAGTGGGGCCGTAAGTAGGCTTGAGTGCGAGTGCTTTGTCCCGGATTGTTGAATTGCATGGCTGCTTGTGGTGAAGGTGTGTAACAGGGGAGTGCTGCGGTCTGGTGATTCGGATGACAGGGATGGAGGCTTGGTAACCCATAGAAGTGCGAGTGAGGAATGGATTTGTGTGAGGAGCGGTGAACTAGTGCTTGTTACGAGGAGGGCTCTGGCGTGGCCCCGAGAACCAAGTTGCGGCGGCATTCCAAGCTGTAGGCACATTCTTTGTGAGGGTCCGGATTGATCGGTTCAGGCGAGGCGGGATCCCGATTAGGCTGTGGCATTCGAGATAGCCCCAACCATGAGAAGACATTCCGTCTTGGATTTTGCCCCGGCTGATTTGTGCCGTCGGGCTGCATGGATCCGGTGGTACGTGGTTGGGGAGGCTGGTGACCCGAAAATCGAGGAGCATGGGTTACGTAGCGGCACCATAGGAGGTGGGTGGCGGCATCTGGTGTAGTCGGGCGGCGAGAGTGGGGTTGGCATCCTCGTCTTCTTCCACGGTGAAGGTGCCATACGGATTGGTGGCGGCCGAGGCAGTGACTCTTAATAGCCTCCATAAGGCTATTTAGGCGTGCTTCTGTCGTAACCTCATACGTTACGCTAGCGATTCCCTTTGTTGCTCTGTCGAGGGTCCGGGAGGCGGAGTGACGTTATCTCCATCATTACCGGGCGATGCGAGACATTACGAAACCCGGAGTCGGAACAAACGGCGAAGGCGATGATGCGCTTGACTCTTCCCAGCGATCAAACGGTGACCGGTGCAGAAACCAAGCTTTGTGCGGAGGCTGCGGGGGAAAGGACACGAAGGTTCGGATGTGCAGGAATGGAAGGAGGGTAGGTGTTTGGGCTTTTGGCTCATGCAACATGCGATTATTTGTTCACGTTTACTTAAAACATGTTTTATTAACCTAATCGGTTGGAAAAGATTGCTCTTCTTTTCGCAAACTACTGCGATTCTGGATCGGTGGGCCCCGTCACTACGTCTATAAGCCCCTCGTATTCCACACGTATTTCGACCTCCCGGGGTGGGCGGCCCGGGCGAGGGTCCTATAGGGCAAGCGGGTCCCACCGGCCGAAAGAAAAACGATCCTAAAAGTCGGCGGGTAATCGAGTCTTAACGAGCATTCGATGTAAATTACGGACAAGGCGACGTCGAAAGTCAAGATCATGTCCGAGGGCTCGACAAAAAGTCGGCATGATTTGGGTGATAAGCGTCCACGATTGATCTTGACTTGTCGTCGGTTAAGCCGTAATTAGGCATGGAATAGTCATTAATCCTTGATGACTCGGTGTCAATCTTTGGGAGTCGGTGTATAATTTGTGCCGATCGAGCCGAAGTCAAGGCGCCGGTCAATATCTTGGTCAAAGTCTGCGGCGGAAAACCGGCGAGAACTTCGGCGATTAGGGACCCGAAAGATATTGAGTCGGTATGCCGACAAAGGCTTGAAAGGAAAGGTCTATACACGGACGGGGCATGACACGAGACCGGACTAAAAACCAACCGGGTCTCGGACAAAGTGTGTCACGGACAAGTGCATGGTCGACACGAGGCTCCATGGGATGTTTGGGTAGTCTGTGCTCATCCGAGAGGCGTAATAAGACCAAACGGACCGCGACAAGGATTTCCCGGGTTAAGGACGTAGTGTGCGGTGTACGGTCACGTGCGCGTAGTGTCTGTGATCTATATTCTTTTACGAGTAAAATAGAGATTTTTTTATGTATCTTAAAAATATGATGCATGATTTTTTTTTTTTTTGAAAATTTTCTTTCTTTTTTGAAAATCTTTTTTTTTTTTTGAAATTTTTAATGAGCACATAAGCACGTAAGCACGAAAATTCCGACAGTTAGGGACATTATTCCGACAGTCAAAATTTTGACTTTCTCCGAGGCGGCCAAAACAACATGAAGACTGTGTAAAAATCAACACACACACAAAAATGATTTTCAAAGCCGGGACGGAAGCTTGACCCTCAAAAGCTTTTTTTTTTTTTGAAAACGGTGATACCGGTACGTGGGATTGTTAGACCACAATTTATCCCCGACTCGTGTTAGGAGGCGATAACGGGAAATTTAGTGGTTTCCACCAATATACCAAATACCATTTTTTTTAAAAAAAATCTTAGTCCCCAGCAGAGTCGCCACTGTGATGATGTGTGATTGTATCGAAAATTTTCCCATTTTTTGTTTGAAAAAATCAACGAAAACGGAGTCGCCACGCCATTTTAATTTTGAGGGCCAAAACTTTGAAAAAAGCCCGAGATCAGAGATTTAGGTTCGGAGGTCATGTTACGCGTCGGGAAGGACGTTAGTGTGCACCCGACGCGCCTCGTAAAACGAGTCTTCCAAGCTGAAAATCATTTGTGTGTGTGTGTGTATGTGTGTTTTGGCCAAAATAAGTTGAAATTCAGAAAAGTAAAAATTGGGATATCTTTTTAAGACTTTAAACTGATCCCATGATTTTTTGGAGGATTTTTGGATTGATATTTGGTACTCAAAAGACCTTTTGAAGTTGAGAGCCATTTCTGCCAGAATGAAAAAGGCAGTGGACCTTTGATTTTGAAAGGGATTCAAGGGTCTTAAAACTTCATAATCTGGATAAACTCAGAGAATGAAAGTTGTTCTAGACACCTTAAATAAAGTTTGTGCGAAGGAATTTTACATTTTGGAGAAGATTTGAGGGGTCAAAACCTTCTGGAAACCTCAGATATGAGATCTGGATTCCCAGAAGCTGATGAACTAGCCTCTGAAAGAAAATTTGAAAAGAGGAGTTTTACTCACCCAAAAAATAAGGTAAAAATATGTATGGAAAGCTATGGATTTTGGCTACAAAAAGGGTTTTGTAGTCAACACCAAATTCCAAGTTCATCTGTGTCCAAAAATTAATACCATGGACTGAGGTCTGAGAAAATTGCTACTGGACAGCAACTTCTCAAGAAAGAAAATATGATTTTAAAGGGGGTTTTGCATCCATGCTTGTCCCCATTTCCCTAGGTTTTGGTTAGTGATCACTAGACATTTTAGTGGTGAATCAACTATACCAAACCATCCTTAAGGGTACATTAGGACTAAGCATTTCATTTGCTTGGGAAGGGGATTTTTATCCTTTGAAAATGAGATTTTATGCTTGAAAATGGTTTTTAGGGTTTTGAAAATGAATTTTCTTGGTAAGAAAGTAAGAAAACCTTGAAAATAATGTTGATCTTTGTAGAAGATCATCCATGGAGATGGTCTTCCATGGTGATCTTCTTAGATCTAGAGCAAGAAGATGAAAGAACTACATTTTGTAGTTTGAAGATGCATGCATGGATGAGATTTAGGGTTAGGAAGAGGAGGGTTTACCAATCTTCCTTGTGTTCTTGAGTGTTTGGCTTGAGTGTATGAGTGTTTAGGGCTTTAATATGAGAGTGAGTGGATGAGTATGAGTTGGGAAAGATTGGAGAGAAAATGGTGACAATTCAAGTGAATTCTCACTGTTTTCTCTCTATATTTCGCCAGAGGTTCGGTGCAAAATGTGTTCTTCCTCCTTATTTTTGTGACTGGAGGGCTCAATTTATAGCCCTCTGGAAATTACAAACATGTCCGCGCGGATGGATCCCCTCAGCGTGCACTGTTCATTAAATGCAGCTTCAGCTTTGGACAAGAGGAATAATCTTTTTGAAATTTCAAATTAACAGCCAGTTTTGTGTCTCCAGCCATTGCTATTTGTGGTTTTATTCCTTTTGTTTTTCTTTTTAAGATTCTTTTTAAGGTTTAACCTTAAATAACAATGCCCATTTTACCCTCACTTTGTTAGAGAAGTTAGGATTGTTAGGAATTGTTAGAAATGTTATAACTTTCGTTAATTTTCTAACGAAAATTCTAACAAGCTCAAATTGGAGCACTTACAACACTGCACACTACAACCCTTAACCCGGGGTGGTCTTAGTTGCAGTTCGTTTGGCCTTCCTACGCCTCTCGGACGCGCACGGGATCATCCCAAACATCCCATCCTAGCCAAGCGTCAACCCTGCACGTTTGAGTCTTGAGTCACACTCTGTCCAGACCCGGTTGGTTTTTACCCAGTCCGTGTCATACAAGCCTGGATACATATCCCATGCCGGCCATTTTCTGAGTCGAAGCTTGGAACTCAAGATCCCTTGCGCAAGCAAAGCGATGAAAGGTCATGCTAAAATCTTGACCTGATCTTGATTTTCCGAAGCTACACCCAGACGATGTTCCGTCCCGGATATACATCCATGCCCACATGACACCATGTCATAAAGCCTTTAATACGTCAGCCATGACGATATGACCCAGCCACAGCCTAACGTCACAGATCCCTTGCGCAAGCAATGTAAAGAGAGGTCATGCCGAACTCTTGACCCGATCTTGACTCAATGGCCAGCTCGGTTCACTACTCATATGGCTAACACATTAAAACGAACATGACAGACTCGGTCCTTAGGTTTGGTTTTTCTTTTAGGCCGGTGGAAACCGCTTGCCCTATAGGACCCTCGCCCGGGGCTGTCCACCCTGGGAAGTCAAATACAGGTGCAAAATGAGGGGCTTATAGCCGCACAGATGGTCTCCACTGACCCAAGATCTAGCATAGTTGCGAAAAAGAAGAGCAATCTTTTCCAACCTACCTAGGACTCTGAGAAAACACGTTTTAAGTAAATTAAAAAAAAAAAAAAAAGCTGAAACTGCATGTCACGTGAGCTTTCCCCCTTTTACCACGAACGGCCTTCCCGTGTCTAAACCTTACCCGTCACCCTCCTCCAGTGAATCAAGAGTGATCGAGAATACCCGGGAACTACTCTCCCCGTGTCAAAGCCGTAAGGTCCAGCACCCTTCCCACCACAGTCACCAGGCGATCCGTCGGCTCCCCGGGCCAAGTCAGTGGATAACAACGAGGAAAATGGGACCTTACCCCCGAGAAATTTCCCAACATTGGAGGAAGTTTGGCAAGTAATCATGGATCTTGAGAAACGTCAAGGCGAACAACAAGCCTGGATCGAAGGTGCCATGCACCACTTCGGAACGTTAGCCATCCCCCAACTACAGGGCTCCCGAGGACATGCTGCTCTGCGGCTTCTAACGTCTCTCATTGTCCCCCGAAGTCAACTGTTGCCCTCGTACGAGCCATGCAGTTACGACATAAAGCCACAAGACCCCCTGGGGGAATACATGCCCATTCAGCATCTTGAGGTCCCGGTACTACCGCCGAACAACGAACACATCTGGTGGGACATCTGAGATTGTACCGCTTGTCTGAAAAGGGACTTCCAAGATGAAATAAACGAGGATCGCCCTCGAAGAAAGAAGAAACCCTCTTCTCAACAAAAACTGAAGAAAAGATACGAATCCTGCGATCCCACAGTCGGAACCCTCGGAGAACCATCAGGAAAATTTGACTACTACGTCATCTACTCCAGCAAATCTCCTTAGCCTAGCTCTGCACAAGGCCACGGCAACGTCTGCTCCATGATCAGCTGGGACGAGCTCCGCACCGCCACTAACGGCCCGAGGGTCCAGATACCTCAACCCCTGTCTTGGGAAGATCTCAAAGCCACTGTTGATGCTTCAACAAAAGTAATGACGATCAACGAACTGAAATGCGTAGTATGGCCCTTTGCCAACCATGGCCCTCTCATTACAGAAATAGGAGAGATGAGCAAAGCAGCAAAACCAGAGGTGAACGTACTGACACGTTCCGGTCAAATCCCGACGAATCCTCCACGGGCAGACAAAAGGCCAGCCATGCACGAGCCACGGGCGAAAAGGGCCCTACGCCAAAGAAGCCGAAACCCTTGACCCGAAGGCTGAAGATCCTGTCTTAACTCAGCTCAAGCGTACTCAGGCTAACATCTCACTCTGGTTCTTACTCACTTCATCTTACCCGCACAAACTCAAGTTGGAAGAAAGTCTGGCCCAGACCATGGTTCCCATCACCGTGACACCTGATGAAGCGGTTCAGATGATCGGCAACGTTCACTACAGCAACATCATCACTTTCACAGAGCTCGACCTCCCAAAATTTGGGGCTGACCACAATGAGACTCTCTACATAACAGTTCAACTGGACGAGCACCGTCTCCCTCGGGTCTTGGTAGATGGGGGATCATCCATGAACGTCCTTCCATCAAAAATGATGGATTTGCTAGGGATCAAAGCAACTGATCTCAAACCCTCCACTCAGGCCATCAGGGCATACGACTCAACGTTTTGCCCAGTCTTGGGAATAGCCACCTTGAATCTGTAGTTCGGAAAGCAGATGGTCCAGACCGACTTCCAAGTCATCGACATCCCGATCATATTTACTGCCATTTTGGGATGCCCTTGGCTACACCATATCAATGGGTTGGCATCCACCCTCCATCAGTGCGTAAAGTTCATCCAAGGAACATATCTTACCATCATCTACGGTGATAGTATAGTCGCCGAAGGGACCGACACAAGCGGCATCCCAGTCTTAGAGATCAAACACGACAATGATGGCATGACGCTGACAGGGTTCACCATCGAAAGCCCGAAGGCCCAGGTGTGCCACATAGACCTGCCTTTGGTCTGGGACCAGATCCCTCCCCCGATGAAAATGATGAAGCGCATGAACTACATCTCGGGGCTTGGTTTGGGAAAACGCCATCAGGGTACCCAACAAATCATCAATATCAAGGAACAGAATACCCTTCATGGCCTGGGATATATTCCTACTCCCGAAGACACTGCGGAAGAAAAACGAGTTGTACGGAAACGCTATGCCAATGGCAAAAGAGGCTTGCACGCAATCTCCGGTCTTCGCCCTTACAGCTTCGACATGACCAAGTACTTCACAAAGAAAGATGACAACTTGAATGAAGACACAGAAAAGGGAACAGAGCTGATCAACGCCAAACAAAGCTGGCCGACAACCATGGACAAGCTCCAGCGGAACCTGGCAAGATTCAGGGGCCTCAAGCCAAATCCCGTCAAAAGAGCATTTCTCGATGCACCAACTCTGCCGGGACCCACGACCACCACTATTCACAATAAATTTTGGTTTGGGAAAACCCCCTCTTTGGAAGAAGAACTCGAAAAACTCTCTGTCAACACCCTGCCCCCAACAAGCGGGATGAGTCTGCATTCGAGCTAGCAATGCCCAAGACAAGAGCGGAAGACTCCGCAGACAATGCTTGGAACGAGCCCCTGCTCCACCTGCTCTTCAATGAAGAAATCGAGATGCCAGACCTAATCGATTTTGTTTCTGATAACTCTATGATAGCCATGATTGGGAATGGTGACAAAAAGCCTTTCAAAACCTGCCTCCTGTCAAGCTCATTGCCACTCAATAACTGGGCCACCTTCTCTGGACCCACCACTAGCAAAAAGGACATGATCGAACAACTTGATCTGACCCCTCGAGTCCTAGAGTCCAGTGTCAAAACCCATCCTGAGTCCATTATCTTTGAGTTTGAGTCTCTAGAGTCATCTGATGGCCTCACGCCAGAAGATTACGAACTCATTGCCAATAATGTATTCCTGTATGCTCTTAATGAATGCTTCGATCTTTTCGAGTATCCTCTCATTAAATCTTTAACAACTGATAAATTAACTAACACACAAACAGTTAATAACGATTCACTTGATAAAGAAGCAGACACATTAAACGAACAATACATTAAGCACATCTTTAAGCATGTTGTCAAACGAGAGAAAAACCGAGCCCAAGCTGCCGAGGAGGTTTTAACCAAAGTGAATTTGGAAACTGCTGAAGAGCCAAAAGAGACGCAAATCGGAAGTTTCTTCACCGGCACAAAGCAAGACTGGTAGGCTTAGTCGCACACCTACTAAATTAAATCGGGACTCAACCACAAGAATGTAGCAAAGGTGAGTCCAGGGTTGAACCACTGAAGAACGGTTATTGATTACGAACTAGTCACACACAAATGGGGGGTTTGATTGTTGATGAATTAATTCCTAAAAACAGAAATTAAACTAATTAAGAGCAAAAACAATAATTTAGAAACACTTTAGATTTGATTCCGTCCCCACCTAATTAGCCAATTATCATAGATACCTCTTTTCAATGTCACCCTATTCACCTGATCACGAGATATATTTCAATCTCTGTTTCTTCTTTCAGAATAGTTACTAGCAGTGGCACACTCACTAGTAACCCTAATTAATAAATTAATCTAACTGACACAATCTAGATCGCAGAATTAATTGGTGAACGGTTTAAGAAACTAAGATCAAGAATGCTTTCTATGATTATTTCACACAGATAATCATCTAATTTTACCCACTTCACAATCTACCATGGCACATGCATAAATCGTAAAGATGCTACTCATGAATTCCTACACTGGCACAGTTATAGAAAATTCTAGCAAAGATTCATAAACAGAACTAATGAATTGGCTAGATTCACAAACCCTAGTTATAAATCTAAATTAAACACATGCAAAATTATGAATAGGGACAAACAAATTGAAAAGAAAAATACCTCAAATTGATTAATAGGGGTTCAAGAAATCAAATCCAAAGCAAGAGATTTTAAGCTTCCATGAAAATTCTCAAGCTTTCTCTAGGAAAAATAAAAACTAGATGATCCCTAAAAAATAATGTTAAAGGAGTTTTTATACTCCTCTTCCAAAATAAACCTAAAGACTAATTACTAATAAAAAGAAAAAGGAAAAAGAAAAGAAATTAAATTCATTAAGCTCCAGCCGTCACCCCCTAGCCTCGGTCAAAGTGCCCAATTCCTTGGTCTTCACTAGCACGTACGTGCAGCTTCAATTCCGTGTAACAGTAATTGGTTTCCTAAATTCCATTTTTCACTTTGGTCCTCTTGCTTCCCAATTTCTCCTTCTAGTCACTGGATTTTGCTGATTTGCAGTTTGATCCCTGCACTTCTGATAATAGCAGCTTTATCCTCAGCATTAATAAACTTTTGCAGGAACATCACAAAGTCACTCAAAATATGTCTCAAAATTACAAAGATTTCCCACAACTCACCAATTCAGCATATACTCGAAAGTACATCAAAACTACTCTAAAATACATTAAAATAAGGATAAAATGTCTAGAAAATTAGGGAATTAAATATAATGAAATCCGCCACATCAAATTCCCCCACGCTTAGACCATTACTCGTCCCTGAGTAATATCCTATCCCCACTCTAAGCACCGGTCTAAACAGATAGCATGGGCGGAAAATGACCCCTAATCTCCTCTAAGCCTCCTATCCATGTCAGTCAAAAACAATAAGGAATATAACTGCTTCCGTCTCCTTATAACTCCTCAAAGAAATAATAAAAAAAAATGACATTAGGTTGATTCCAACACCATAATAAACGGTATCCAAACTAAATGCCCACTCAAAAGCCAAGGGGAACTAAAATTGTCCTAATTTTCCCCCACGCTTATCTCACACTACAATCCCCCTCATAAACTAAAGTTTTATGTATGATTTATAATTAAGCACAAAACTTTACCTCGTAACAAAACACCTACACCGACCTTATATCTCCAGAAAAGAACGAGGATTTTCTAGCCTAAACTTCACTCTCTGAACCTCCTACTCCAATAGTGTATATCCTACCCAAACTCCAAACCCCCCTTATGACGCCAACACCGGTGAATAAATGATAATACATCTCAAAACCTCACCTTTTGCCTAAGCGCCCTTTCGGGTTTTCACTTAGCCTCTCATTTTATTTTTTATTTTTCATTTTTTTTTTCAATTTTTTTTCAAGAAAGAATCACGAAAAACAACTATACAAATCAAAAAGAACTATACAAACCCCCACCCCCTCACTAAACAATGCATAGTCCATTATGCATCAAAACAAGTACAAAACAAATAAGAAAGAGATAGGAATACCTTTCGGGACTACGGAGGTGGTGGGAACAAATTTGGCCCCCAAAAAGATCCTTGGCTAGAGCTACTCCCAAATTGTTGATGATTATGGGTGAATAATGGCCAAGTTTCAAGGGTTTGAAAGTACAGGGGCTAAAATGAAAATAGGTAGAAAATGGGGGAGATAAGATTGGATTGAAAGTTTAGGGAACAAAGTAGAAAAATTGGAAAATAAAGGGTCAAATTGGTTTTAGAAAGTTCATGGGTTAAAATGAAAATTTGTGAAAAGGAGGGACCAAGGTGAAAGATATGGAAGTTGGAGGGCTAAAATGCAGTTGGTTGGAAGTAGAGGGGCTGCATGCGAAAAGTTTGGGCTGGCCGACCAAAAGGGAAGGCCTGGCCGAGGGATTGTGGCCAAGGAAGGAAATTGGGCATTGGCCAAGGGTACTTTCTTTCGTTCCAAAATTACGATTTTTTTTTTCAGGCCTCTATAATTTTTATTTTTTTTTTACAGGCCTCTATTTTTATTTTTATTTTTTACAGGCTTTTTTTTTTACATTGAAATGAGGCCTACGCCTCATTGTATTGAGGCGCCAGCATGGAGGACAAAAGCTTGGGCCTTGGATTTAAACAAACTTGAAACTTGAGGCGGGCACCTGGGGTTATTTGAGGCGGACGCCTCATAAGCAGTTTCGCCGGCCCACGTTTTGCCTTCTTGAGGCGGACGCATGAATAAAATTGGGGCGGGCGCCTCGGAAGCTTGATATTTTGGCCCCTCCTTCGGCCTTCGAGGCGGCCGCATGGCCCTTAATAGGGCGGGCGCCTGGAGAATTTTTTTTTTTGATAACAGGTCCCAGGACTATTTTGCTTCTACTCCATGCTTTTTCCTACACAACACAAAAACACAAAAATACCTTAATAGCACCAATTTTTCATAAATAAATAAGTAAAGAAAATAAAACAAAAATAAAATAAAGATAAAAACAACGAAATTCCCGGGTTGCCTCCCGGTAAGCCGCCCTTCTTTACCGTCTTTAGCTAGACCAAATGCCGGGTAAGCCCTCAGCATAGCATATGGCTCATTCATCCTTCCCCCACACTTAAACAATAAAAACAGTTTAAACGAAAGGGAATAAATGGTACCTCATTAGTGCACACTCCATCCCGTTTGAGCTCGAATTATCTGCATAAATCCCTTAGTCTTTTTGTTCATCGTGCTCAAACCTCCATGCTTCTCTGTCTCCATCGGAACACTAAACATCATCACTTCTTCCTCACCTCCAAATGCATGCTTTCGGTGCTCAGGAAGATTCTTCACCTTTCTTGGTCCATGTTTTACCGCTGGTATTTTCAACCCATTTTTTCATCATCAATCCCACTACAAACCTTGGACACATCCTCTACCTCCGGCTCAACTACACCCATGAAACATAAACCATGAACAACCTTAGGGTCTTTATCGGAGTCAAAAATGTTGAACTCCATTAAATCCCCATCGAATTTCATAGTCAAAAATCCGTTGGAAACATCCAACTTAGTATGAGCCGTAGACTAAATGGTCCCCCCCCAACAGAATGGGAGCCTTAGGATCCGTATCCATATCTAGTACATAAAAATCTGCGGGAAAAATAAATTTAACAACCCGAACAAGCACATCCTCAACCTTCTCCTTAGGGTAGGCATTGGATCTATCCGCCAACTGAATTACTACCCTCGTATCCTGTAGAGGTCCCAACTTAAGATTTTCAAACAATGCATAAGGCATGACATTGATTGAAGCACCCAAGTCAAGCATGGCCATATGCTCAGAATCATCAACCAAAGACACAGGAATAACAAACATACCCGGATCACTGCACTTCTTGGGCATCTTCTTATGATAGACCGCAAACACATGCTCTTTCATCTTCACCTTTTTCTGACTTCTCGCCTTCTGATCCCTCTTCAATTTACACAACTCATTCAAGAATTTAGTATATCTCGGGACAGTCTGCAATAAGTCTAAAAATGGGATGTTTACCTCAAGCCTCTTGAAAGTATCATATATAGCCTTATTAGGCTCCGACTTCGATGTTCTTTCAAGGCCTCGAGGAATGGAACCTCAGGCTCATATACAGGAGCCTTAACCTATGGTGCAACTTGTACGATACGGTGCCTTATGTGCGCTCACGAAATTTCAACCTCAACCTCCGGTTCCTCAGCTACAACCTTATCCTGCAACTCCGTACCACTTCGAAGAGTGATCGCACAAACATTCTGCTTGGGATTTGGTTCAGTCTGTGATGGCAACTTTCCCGAATTAGGAGCCTCCAACCTACCCACATCATCTGCTATCTGCCCCATCTGTCTCTCCAGACCACTGATACTCGTATCAGTCCTCTGCTGATACTGCTGGAGACTGTTGATACTCGTATCGGTCCTCTACTGATATTGCTGAAGACCGCTGGATAAGGTGCTCATACTCTGAGCCAGTGTACGGAACATATCTTCTGTAGACTGTCCCGGCTGCTGCGGTGGCTGCTGCTGCTGTCCATATGGTGGTCTATAAGCATTGTACTAATTACCACTGCTGCTGCGCTGACCATATGGTGAAGCTGTGCGATCTTGATTAGTGGGATACTGCTGACTCTGTAGTGGACCCATCAATAATTGTCTCATCATCCCCTTAAGGTCCTCAACATCTGTCTCAAGCTTATTTTTCACACCACTACAAGAATTCGCAGCACTAACCTGTCTGAAACTCGACCTCCTTCCATGTGTCCGAGTGCTCTTAGCCAACTCATCTATAATCTCATTAGCCTCCTCAGTCGTCTTGTTGAGTATACTGCCCCCACAACAAGAATCTACCAACCGCTTATCCATGACTGTCAACCCTCCATAGAAATATACTATCAACTGATCATCATCAAATCCATGATACGGGCAACTTCTGCACAACTTATGGAACCTGTTATAATAATCATATAGCGTCTCCTCTACCTTCTGCTCCATGTTGCTAATGTCCCGCTTCATCACATCAATCTGATCTGGAGGAAAGAACTCATCAAGAAACACCTCCTTCATATGCTGCCATGTGGTAATGCTGTTAGGCGGCAGATGGTAATACCATGCACTAGCATCATCTTTCATAGTGAAAGAAAATGCTCTAAGGAGAAGATGCTCAATCGAAAGTGTTGCTGGCTTCATGCTCTGACAAATCTGCACAAACTGGGATATATGTTGATTCGGGTTCTCACCGGGCATCCCAGTAAAGTGCGGTAACTGGCTCAACAAACCCAGTTTCAACTCAAATGTAACCCCAGTAGGCAGAGTGGGGAACTGAACTGCATGAGGTTGCTCGCTCCAATTCGGGGCAGTTTTCTGCCTCAATGTCTGATTTGCCATCTGTTTACTAATTCAAGACTTCCAAGCAGATTGTTAGTAGAACAGGTGTGGACCTTACAAGGTTCCACACTAAAAACAATTAACAAAATTAAAAATAACTAAAAAGAAAATAAAATTAACTAAACTGAACCAAAAAAAGAAAATTAAATACTAAGAAAATAAAAAGAAAAAGAACAAGAATTAAAATAAGAACGTAAACAAATAAACACCGTTCCCCGGCAACGGCGCCAAAATTTGGTAGGCTTAGTCGCACACCTACTAAATTATACTGGGACTCAACCACAAGAATGTAGCAAAGGTAAGTCCAGGGTCAAACTACTGAAGAACGGTTATTGATTACGAACTAGTCACACACAAATGGGGGGTTTGATTGTTGATGAATTAATTCCTAAAAACAGAAATTAAACTAATTAAGAGCAAAAACAATAATTTAGAAACACTTTAGATTTGATTCCATCCCCACCTAATTAGCCAATTATCATAGATACCTCTTTTCAATGTACCCTATTCACCTGATCACGAGATATATTTCAATCTCTGTTTCTTCTTTCAGAATAGTTACTAGCAGTGGCACACTCACTAGTAACCCTAATTAATAAATTAATCTAACTGGCACAGTCTAGATCGCAGAATTAATTGATGAACGGTTTAAGAAACTAAGATCAAGAATGCTTTCTATGATTATTTCACACAGATAATCATCTAATTTTACCCACTTCACAATTTACCATGGCACATGCATAAATCGTAAAGATGCTACTCATGAATTCCTACACTGGCACAGTTATAGAAAATTCTAGCAAAGATTCATAAACAGAACTAATGAATTGGCCAGATTCACAAACCCTAGTTATAAATCTAAATTAAACACAAGTAAAATTATGAATAGGGATAAACAGATTGAAAAGAAAAATACCTCAAATTGATTAATAGGGGTTCAAGAATTCAAATCCAAAGCAAGAGATTTTAAGCTTCCATGAAAATTCTCAAGCTTTCTCTAGGAAAAATAAAAACTAGATGATCCCTAAAAAATAATGTTAAAGGAGTTTTTATACTCCTCTTCCAAAATAAACCTAAAGACTAATTACTAATAAGAAGAAAAAAGGAAAAAGAAAAGAAATTAAATTAAATTCATTAAGCTCCAGCCGTCACCCCCTAGCCTCGGTCAAAGTGCCCAATTCCTTGGTCTTCACTAGCACGTACGTGCAGCTTCAATTCTGTGTAACAGTAATTGGTTTCCTAAATTCCATTTTTCACTTTGGTCCTCCTGCTTCCCAATTTCTCCTTCTAGTCAATGGATTTTGCTGATTTGCAGTTTGATCCCTGCACTTCTGATAATAGCAGCTTTATCCTCAGCATTAATAAACGTTTGCAGGAACATCACAAAGTCACTCAAAATATGTCTCAAAATTACAAAGATTTCCCACAACTCACAAATTCAGCATATACTCGAAAGTATATCAAAACTACTCTAAAATACATTAAAATAAGGATAAAATGTCTAGAAAATTAGGGAATTACATATAGTGAAATCCGCCACATCAAAGACGCATTGACTGCACTGCTCAAAGAGTTCGTGGACGTGTTCGCTTGGTCTTACCGAGACATGCCCGGATTAGATCCAAACATTGTAGAACATCAGATCCCCTTGAATCCCGAGGCTAAGCCCATCAAGCAAAAGCTTGGCCGAATCAAGCCAGAATGGTCTTTACAAGTCAAAGAAGAGATCGAGAAGATGCTCTGCGTCGGCTTCATCAGGGTGATCGAGTACCCTACATGGCTCTCCAACATAGTCACGGTCACCAAGGCCAACGAAAAAGTGCGCTGCTGCGTAGACTTCCAAGATCTCAACAAAGCAAGTCCCAAGGACGATTTTCCACTACCGAACATCGACATGTTGGTGGACACTACAACCAATTTCGAGGTCAAGTCCTTCGTGCACTGGTTTGCCGGCTACAATCAAATCAAGATGGCCGAAGAAGATCAAGAAAAAACAGCCTTCACAACCCCCTGGGAACCTACTGCTACATAGTGATGCCATTCGGACTAAAGAACGCTGGGGCTACCTACCAATGGGCAGCAACCGCTCTCTTCCACGACATGATCCACAAAGAGATCGAAGTGTACGTCGATGACATGATCGTCCACTCAAAGGGATCAGATGGACAACACCTCACAGATCTGAGAAAGTTCTTCGATCGCCTCCGAAAACACTCGATGAGGTTAAACCCTGCCAAATGCACATTTGGGGTCAGCCGAGGCAAAGTCTTGGGATACATGGTCACCGAGCGAGGCATCGGGGTTGATCCTCAAAAGATCAAGGCCATCATCGAAATGAGACCACCGCAAACTCAAACAGAGGTGAAAAGCTTCATGGGCCGCCTGCAGTATATCAGTCGCTTTGTCAATCAATTGACCCCCATGTGCGAGCCAATCTTCAAACTGATGAAGAAGAACGCCGACGTCGAATGGAACTCAGAATGCCAAGATGCCTTTGAAGAAATAAAGGCATACCTTGTGAGTCCTCCGATTCTCTGTCCTCCCCACGAGGAGAAGCCACTGTTGCTATACCTAACTGTGACCGACACCGCAGTTGGAGCCATGCTCTATCAAGAAAAGAAAGAGTCACGAGTTGAGAATGCCATCTACTTCGTCAATCGAAAGTTTCAAGGCAGCGAACTCAACTACTCAGCCCTCGAGAAAACCTGCACAGCTCTAGTATGGGTCGTCGGAAAATTACGGCACTACATGCAGTCGCAAACGGTGCGCTTGGTTTCCAAAATGGATCCAGTTAAGTACCTCTTCGACAAACCATATCTATCAATGAGGCTCGCCAAATGGTCTTTCCTCCTAGCGGAATTTGACATCAAGTACGTGAACCAAAAGTCAATCAAGGGACGGGCAATGGCCGAGCAGCTGGCTGACTTCCCAACCGACGAGGCTCGAGGCCCCGAACCACAATTTCCAGACGAAGGAATCTTTGCACTCGAAGGCGAAAATCGATGGCAACTGTTCTTCGATGGAGCAGCCAACTGTAAGTGCTCCAATTTGAGCTTGTTAGTATTTTCGTTAGAAAATTAACGAAAGTTATAACATTCCTAACAATTTCTAACAATTCCTAACATTTCTAACCAAGTAAGGGTAGATTAGGGATTGCCAAAAAAAGATAAACCAAAGAAAGAATCTCAAAAAGCAAAAGAAATAGAAAAAACCCGAATTAGCAAGCTGAAAAACATAATCAGTTTGAATTTTTTTGAAAATATTCTTTGTGTCCAAAGCCTGCAGCTGCAATTAATGAACAGTGCACGCTGCAGGAACCATCCGCGCGGATGGTTTTTTCATTTCCAGAGGGCTATAAATTGAGGCCTTCAGTCTCAGAAATAGGAGAAAAAAAAAACAATTTGCAACTGCACCTTGGCGAAAATAGAGAGAAAACAGTGAGAATTCTCTAGAATTGTCACCTTTTTCTCAACTATTCACCCAAAATCACACTCACTCAAACACTCTCATATTCAAGCCTCAAACACTCTTACATTCAAGCCAAAAACTCAAAACACAAAGAAGATTGGTAAACCCTCCTTCTCCTTACCCTAAACTCCTTCATGCATGCATTTTCAAATTCCAAAATGTAGTTTGTTCATCTTCTTGCCTTAGATCCAAGAAGATCACCATGGAAGTTCATCTCCATGGATGATCTTCTACAAGGATCAACATTATTTTCAAAGTGTTCTTACTTACTTGCAAAGAAAACACATTTTCAAAACCCTAAAAGTCATTTTCATACATCAAATCTCATTTTCAAAGGATAAAATTCCCCTTCCCAAGCAAATGAAGTGCTTAGTCCTAATGTACCCCAAGGATGGTTTGATATAGTTGATTCACCACTAAAATTTCAAGTGATAACTAATCAAAGCCTAGGGAAATGGGGACAAGCATGGATGCCAAATCCCCTTTAAAATCATGTTTTTCTTCAAGAAGAAGTTGCTGTCCAGTAGCAATTTTCTAAGACCCCAGTCCATGGTCTAATTTTTTGGACACAGATAAACTTGGAATTTTGTGTTGACTACAAAACACTTTTTGTAGCCAACATCCATAGATTTCCATACATATTTTTACTTTATTTTTTGCGTGAGTAAAACTCCATTTTTCAAATTTTATTTTGAAGGTCAGATCACCAGTCTCTGGAAGTCCAGATCTCATACCTGAGATTTCCAGAAGGTTTTGGGTCCTCAAATCTTCTCCAAAATGGAAAATTATTTCACAGATATCTTATTTGAGGTGTCTGGAACAACTTTCATTCTCTGAGTTTTCTTATATTATGAAGTTTTGAAGCCCTTAAATCCATTTCAAAATTAAGTGTCCACTGCCTTTTTCATTCTTGCAGAAATGGTTTCCAACTTCCAAAAATCTTTTGAGTACCAACACTCAACCCAAAAATCACACCAAAAATCATGGGATCTGTCCAAAGTCTAATAAAGAATTCCAAATTTTTACTTTCCTCAGTTTCAACTTATTTTGGCCAAAGTAACACACATACATACACACACAAACAAATGGTTTTTAGCTTGGAAGACTCGTTTTACGAGGCATTCCGGGTGCACAATAACGTCCTTCCCGGCGTGTAACGTGACCTCCGAACCCAAATCTCTAATCTCGGGCATTTTTCAAAGTTTTGGCCCTTAAAACAAAAATGGCGTGGCGACTCCGGTCTTTTTTCGATTGGTTTTTCAAAGAAACGAAAAATTTCAAAGTCCTTTCGGAAAAATTAGGCACATTCATCACAGTGGCGACTCTGCTGGGGACAAATAAGCTTTTTCTAAAAAAAATGATATTTGGTATATTGGTGGAAACCATTAAACTTCCCGTTATCGCCTCCTAACACGAGTCGGGGATAAATTGTGGTTTAACAATCCCACGTACCGGTATCATTGTTTTCAAAAAAAAAAAGAAAAGCTTTTGAGGGTCAAGCTTCCGTCCCGGCATTAAAAATCATTTGTTGTGTGTGTTGATTTTTGCACATTTTCGTGTTGTTTTGGCCGCCTCGGAAAAAGTCAAAATTTTGACTGTCGGAATCATGTCCCTAACTGTCGGAATTTTTGTGCTTATGTGCTTATGTGTTCATTAAATTTCAAAAAAAAAAAAAATTCAAAAAAAAGAATTTCAAAAAAAAAGGAGTTTCAAAAAAAAAAGGAAAATTTTCAAAAAAAAATCATGCATCATACTTTTTAAGACACATGAAAAATTTCTATTTTACCCAGAAAAAGAAGATAGATCACTTGCACACTACGCGCACGTGACCGTACACCGCACACTACGTCCCTAACCCGGGGAAATCCTTGTCGCGGCCCGTTTGGTCTTATTATGCCTCTCGGTGCAAGCACAGGACTACCCAAACATCCCATGGAGCCTCGTGTCGACCATGCACTTGTCCGTGACACACTTTGTCCGAGACCCGTTGGTTTTTAGTCCGGTCCGTGTCATGCCCCGTCTCGTGTATAGACCTTTCCTTTCAAGCCTTTGTCGGAACACCGACTCAATATCTTTCGGGGACCCTAATCGCCGAAGTCATGCCGGTTTTCCGCCGCAGACTTTGACCAAGATATTGACCGTGTGCCTTGACTTCGGCTCGATCGGCACAAATTATACACCGACTCCCAAAGCATGACACCGAGTCATCAAGGATTAATGATTATTCCATGCCTAATTACGGCTTAACCGACAACAAGTCAAGATCAATTGTGGACGCTTATCGCCCAAATCATGCCGACTTTTCGTCGAGCTCCTCGGACATGATCTTGACTTTGACGTCGCCTTTGTCCGTAATTTACATCGAATGCTCATTAAGACTCGATTACCCGCCGACTTTTAGGATCGTTTTTATTTCGGTCGGTGGGACCCGCTTGCCCTATAGGACCTCGCCCGGGCCTGTCCACCCCGGGAGGTCGAAATACAGGTGGAATACGAGGGGCTTATAGACGTAGTGACGGGGCCCACCGATCCAGGATCCAGCAGTAGTTTGCGAAAAAGAAGAGCAATCTTTTCCAACCGATTAGGTTAATAAAACATGTTTTAAGTAAACAAGAACAAATAATCGCATGTTGCATGAGCCCAAAGCCCAAACACCTACCCTCCTTCAATCCCTAAATCTACGAACCTTCGTGTCTTTCCCCCGCAGCCTCCTCACAAAGGTTGGTTCCTGACACCGGGTCACCGTTTGATAAGTTGGGAAGAGTCAAGCGCATCATCGCCTTCGCCGTTTGTTCCGACTCCGGGTTTCGTAATGTCCGCACGCCCGGTAATGATATGGACAATACCACTCCGTCCTCCAAAATCCCTCGTATGCACTCAAAGATTGGATCCAGCTTGGTAGAACATATGAGACTTCGACATGATGCTCAAATCAACGACCTTCTGGGGGTTGTCACAAGTCATGGTTTGACTATCAGTCTCAATTCCGGTGGCACTTTTACCGCAAAGAAGGAAGAAAGTTCTCCTCCTATTCTTAATCATCCCGGATACATCAAGATGCTACCCCAAGATTCCTATGTCTCCACCGCCGGGACTCCTGCCCGTCGACTTACAGGGCAATTAGCCCCCAAACAAAGAATTCAAAGGGCCACCATTCCAAAAGGGCCGTGGACGAAAGAGTTCGGCATACCGTCCGTCATCCCCTCTCAAAGAGATACCGATCCCGCAGATATCAGCGTGGGTAATGAAGTTCGGAAACAAAGGAGGAAATATGGTCGCCCATCAAAGCTCTTGAGGAACGCCGTAACAAACAAAGCAAGCTCGGGATTGAAGAGGCCACACGCCATTTCGGAACATTAACAATCTCCCAACCGACCGGGCTCCCCGAAGGACAAACATATGCCTCGTTCCTCGGATCTTAATACCTCTCATAACCCTGCAGAGTCCAACCATTCGCTTCCAGATGAGCCCAACAAAGATCTCCCGGACAGCTCAACTCAAAGTCATTCCAAAGACCGCTCAACCCGAGGTCCCAAATCCACCACCAGCTCGTAGAACACATTTGGTGGGATATCTCGTGGATCGCCCGATCGCCTTGAAAGGGACTATCAGATCGGATACACGAGGACCGTCCTCCTAAAAGAAGAAAATTTCCTCCCAAAGAAATTGAAAGAGAGGTTCGAGGCCGGTGATACCAGCTGGGTACGCTCGGGAGCCATCTCGGGGATTTGATTACTATGTACTCTACTCCACCGCCTTCCCCAAAGCAAACAGGGTAGAAAAGCCGAAAAGCCTTGCCAACAATAGAGTTAAGACCTTCGAACACCGTAATACCGTAGATCCGGGTAATTTTACCGCCAATCGAAATCTATCCCCCGCGGGATCGCCCAAGTTCGCTTTGTCCAGCCTCCCGAGTGTACACCGACAAAGAAAGACCAACGCCGCTTGGCGCTCGCACTCAATCAACATGCCGATCGGGATGGCAACCGCCACAAACGGCCTCAATGTAACCTGTGGGCTTCAAAGAAAGGTACTACCTCGCAAGAAAAAGGCACGAAGTGACTGGCTTGATGACTCTCTATCTCGAGACAAGGACCAAATCTATGATCCCCGCCTATATGGTAGCATGATCACCTTCTGCGACGAAGATTTGCCAAGAGATGTTTCCCAGCACAATGAAGCCTTGTACATCACTATTCGGCTCAACACCGTATCACTCCCGGGGTATTGGTGGACAATGGATCAGCCGTTAATGTCCTTCCTCAAAGCATGATGCGGGCCCTACGCATCAACGAAAGGCACATGATCCCATCTACCCGGTCAATCAAGGCATATGATGGCACGTCTCGTCCCATCTTGGGGACGGTGGTTCTGGAACTCTGGTACGAGACCCAAATGGTGCCGGCAAAATTCCATGTAATGGACATCCCATCCGAATTCACAGCTCTGCTGGGGCGCCCTTGGTTACACCACATGAAAGCCATAGCCTCCACTCTTCATCAATGTGTCAAGTTCATTAACCGGCAAGGGGACCTTGAAGTCATAAGGGGTGACAGCTTTCCTCATAGGGAACGAAGCCGAGACCGTCACCAAGCATGCTCTTAGCCGTACACCGGCTACCTCCTCCGAATCGACCAAGGGACTATCGGGCAAGTCTCATCGAATCCCCTGTAATCCGGTGATGCCAACTATGTCAACGAACTCAAGCGTGCAGACCGAAGAAGTTCGATTCATCAAGATCAATTGTCATTTCCAACATTTGGAGGCGTAATGGAAAGAAACACCGAACACCGCCATGATACGAGCACACAAACCTCCGGGGCCTCCAATCGAGATTTGTCGCATTCTTCAAACCCACTTCTCCGGCCTCGCCAAGCGAAGAGATTTTCATGATAAAGATCGACAAGTACCGTCATACTCGACTCGAATGTATGAACATCGTATGGGACGTCCTCCTCGAAGAACCGCCCGCTAAGCCTTTCCGCTCAAGCATGGGACATGAGATTTTTCCAAAGAAGACACCGAGACGCAATACGCCCTTACATCCGGATTGAGCGGTCGATTGTGACGAGATTAGAATTCCCTGGAATTGAGGATGCGGCATTCGCAAGAAGATCCCTACATTCATATGCTCGGTGCGCCGAACACAATTGATCCTGGTTCGTACAAAGAGATGATAGCAATGACCGAGGAAGGAGGACAGAAACAAGATAACCCCGAGTCATGAGGCCACCGACAAAGAATGCCATTAAGGAATTGGGAAACTCTCTCAGTGCCCGTCCGCGACCAAAGAAGAAATGATCACCAAGCTTGGATTGGTCCCCCGTCCCTTTGTGTCAACCTTTGCAAAAGTCCTCCGAGTCTCTCATTGTTGAGTTTGAGTCTTCCGAGTCGTCCGATGGCCTCACGCCTGAAGACCACGAAATTGTAGCCAATACTGTATTCCCTTTTATTCTCAATGAAATGACGAACCTTTCGAGTATCCCTTGATTGCCACTTTAACTAATGATGAATTAACTAATAATCTAAAAACAAGCTTAATAACGATTCACTAGATGAAGAAGCAGACACATTAAATGAACAATATATCAAAGAAATCTTTAAGCAAAGTTGTCCTGAAAGAGGAAAATCGAGCCCAAGCCGCCGAAGAGATTTTGACGAGTGTGAATTTGGGAACCGCTGGAAGAGCCTAAAGAGACGCAGATTGGTAGTTTCTTCGAAGGGACCGAAAGGGATGCCCTAATTGAGCCGCTAAAAGAATTCGTGGATGTGTTCGCATGGTCCTATAAAGATATGCCGTGCCTCGATCCTTCCATAGTTGAGCACCGAATACCGCTCGACCTTAAGTCAAGCCGCAGCGTAAGCTAAGAAGAATTAAGCCCGAATGGTCCCTACAAGTGAAAGAGGAGATAGAAAAGATGCTCAGTATGGTGGTTCATCAGGGTCATTGAATATCCTACATGGCTTTCCAACATAGTAACGGTGACCAAGGCCAACGGAAAGATCCGGTGCTGCGTAGACTTCAGAGACTTGAACAAAGCCAGTCCAAAGGACGTTTTACCCCTACCAAACATCGACATCCTGGTGGATTCCACAGCCAAACATGAGGTTAAGTCCTTCGTCGACGGTTTTGCCGGTTACAACCAAATCAGAATGGCAGAAGAGGATCAAGCCAAAATAGCCTTCACGACCCCTTGGGGCACATGCTACACGGTCCATGCCGTTCGGACTAAAGAATGCCGGGGCTACGTACTGCAGGGCGCCTACAGCTCTGCTCCATGATATGATCCACAAAGAAATTGAGGTCTATGTGGACGACATGATAATACACTCCAGAGGATCGATGGCCAACACTTTGTTGATTTGAGAAAATTCTTCGGCCGCCTCCGAGACCACAAAGCATGAGACCGAATCTACTAAATGCACCTTCTGTAAGACGAGGCAAGGTGCTAGGATATATGGTGACGTAACGGGGAATCGAAGTAGATCCCCGTAAAATCAAGGCCATAGTCGAAATGAAGCCACCCCTGACACCGACGTAAGTGAAATCCTTCATGGGAAGATCGCAATACATAAGCCGCTTTCAGAATCACCGACCTCGATTTGCGAGCCGATCTTCAAGTTGATGAAGAAAAATGCCTACACAAAATGGACTCCGTAATGCCAGCTCGCTTGAATGTATCAAGGCGTACCTCGTGAATCCCCGATTCTTTGCCCACCACATCGCAAAAGCCGCTATTGCTATATCTAACCTGTCACGGATACAAAGAATTGGGGCTATGCTAGCTCAAGAGAAGAAAGATTCCAAGGTCGAAAACGCCATCTATTTCGTGAGCGTAAAGCTTCAGTGGAAGCGAACTCAATTACTCGCTTGTGAAAAGACTTGCGCAGTTTGGTCCGGGTAGTGGGAAAGTTGAAACACTACATGCAGCCTCACCCGATACATCTCGCCTCAAGGATAGACCCCATCAAATATCTCGTTCGACAAGCCTTCCATCTCTATGAGGTTGGCAAAATGGTCGTTCTTTTTGGCCGAATATGACATCACTTACGTTTCAAGGAAATCCGTAAAAGGACGCATAATGGCGTAACATTTGGCCGATTTCCCAAGTGATGAGTCCCGAGGACTCGAACCTCAATTTCCCGATGATGGAATCTTTGCTCTAGAAGGAGAAAACCGCCGGCAACTCTTCTTCGACTGGGGCGTCAAACAAAAGGGGGAACGGAATAGGAATGCTTCGGTCGATCCTACCGACGAACACACCCCCATAGCAGCAAGATTGAACTTCGAGGTCACCAACAACGCCGCCGAATATGAAGCTTGCATAGCCGGGTTGGAAGCCGCCCTTGAAAGAAATATCAAGGAATTGGAGGTGTATGGTGACTCGCCCTCATCATCAATCGTCTCTAACAAATGGAAGACCGTAGACCCGGTCTATAGAAATATCACACTTACATGGAAGAGCTAGTAACTCAATTCAAGGAGATCGCCTTCCATTACTTGCCCAGAGATCGCAACAGATTTGCAGATGCTCCGGCAACACTAGCCTCCCTCGTTGAAATACCCGAAGGGAAGTCCGTCAAACCATTCGTAGTCGGGAGAAGAGAAAATCCCGCTTATTGCTTTGAAATCGAAGCGGAGGCCGAACCGGCCAGTGATCCCCGGTACACTCGCATCTATCAAGCACCGAAGAATGGCGAAGCTTCCTTCAAAAATGAAGATGGGGAATATAAAGAAGGAATCAAAGCAAAAAGCCTCTCACCCGAAGCGACTCGCCTCCCATTATGTTCTTTTGGGAAACATGCCGTACAAGAAGCGTTATCAAGGCCCCTCCCCGCGATGTATCGGCAAACAAGAGGCTACCGAACTCATGAAAGAAATACATGGTGGTACCTCGCGGCCCCCACATGAATGCTCGAGCCCCGATGCAAATCATACCGAGAATGGGGTACTTTGGATCTCCATGGAAACCGACCGCATCCAAGCCAAAAGCCGCGACAAATGCCGCCGATACTCAAATCTTAATCATTTGCCTCCTCACGAGTTATACCGCATGACAACCCCCGGCCTTTCGTCACTTGGGGAATTGATGTCATAGGCAAAATCACGCCACCAGCAAAGAACGGCCACGAATTCGTCCTGGTAGCTGTGGACTATTTCACCAAGTGGGTTGAAGCCAAGTCCTACAAAATCCTCAACTCAAGGAAAGTAGCCCTCTTCATCATAGAGAACATCATATGCCGATACGGGTTGCCACCGAAATCATCTCGTATAATGGATCCCACTTCGAAGGGGAATGCGACAGCCGGCCGGCGTAATTCCGAATAACCCGTCACAAGTCATCTCCCTACAGTGCCCCAAACCAACGGAGCCGTCGAGGCAAAGAAACAAGACTCTAGGAAAACATCATCCGGAAAATGGCCGTCCGAGGTCGAGATTGGCCCGAGAAGCTACACTCGGCACTCGGGGCTACGTAACATCCGTCGAACGGCAACCGGGAAACACCGTTTGCCCTCACCTACGGAATGGAAGCCGTGCTCCCAATCGAATTAGAAATCCCCTCACTCCGTGTGTTGTTGGAAAGCCAGATCAACGAGGTCGAATGGCTCCAGAGTCGCCATGATGAATTGGCCTTATTAGATGAAAGACGATTGAAGGCCATGGAACATATCCGAGCCTACCAAGGGAGAATGGCCAGAGCCTTCAACAAGAAAGTAAAACATCGGGAGATTCGAGAAGGTGATCTCGTTTTGAAAGAGAAACCCCAGTCCGTATCAACCCGCTTGGCAAATGGGAGCCTGTCTGGGTCGGGCCATACGTCGTCCAGAAGATCTTCTCCGGAGGAGCCATGCAACTTGCAGACCTCGACGGAAACCCCTTTGTACACCCAGTGAATGGTGACAAGCTGCGGAGATACTACGCGTAAAACACTGAGTCAAAAAAAAGAAACAAAAAAAAAGAGTGCTAAATGAGTAATACCCAACCAGGTTGAAAACCCGAAAAGGGCGGCCTAGGTAAAAAACAGGGTTGCACCAAAAAAAAACAACAAAAACAAAAAAACAAAAAAAAAAAAAACAAAAAAAAACAAAAAAAAAAACAAAAAAAAAAAAAAACAAAAAAAAAATCGACTGTGTCGAACTACGGAGACCCGAGCCCTTTTGTCCGAAGGGAACGTAGGCCGGAAACGGTTCGGTCTAAAGCACAAATAAAAGTCATACTCGACATCAATACACCGATCGACCATGAAAGCGTCTCGAAAAACTCTAAAGCAATTCACATATTCATTACAAGTTAAAAACTTTTTGATGAGTCTAAGCCCGGTTCATTCCTACAACCGGCAACCTCGCTAAAAGAAACTAAGATACATAATCAAACTAATGTGTCTCGCTACAACAAGAAAGGGATACTGAAAACTCGTAAGGTCACTCCAAGCCACTGCATCGGCCTCTCCCCTCTTCTTCCCCTTCGAGTCTTCTTCTTCCGAACAGAAAATGTCGGTCTTCCTCCTACCAAGCTCGGTATAGGAACAGGATCTATCAAACCAGCCTCCGTCAGTGGCCTTAGTAGCCCTAGCATCATCTCTCATCTCCCGTAGCCTAGCCGGTAGCATAGGAGTCCTCCTCTCCCCGTCTCTTGACATAAGCCTCATAGTCGGTCACAACATCTCCGCTCCCGTCATGAGGGTTGGCCCTCGCCTCGGCCCTCCTCCTCTCGGAAACCGTCGTGTCCTCCGCACCCACAATGGCCTCACGCCGTCTCAAAATAGCCATCTCGAGTCTCCCCAAATGCCTCTCGTACCAATCCAGTGTACCAAGTGGTCAGAACACAGTCTCTGACGCCCGAGGATAACCCGAGGAGGAAAGACGTCATACCTCCATACTGGAAAGAAAGGAAACACCGAAGGATCATCCATAGAAGCGGAAGCCACCACCCCGGTGGCTATATCATCAAAATCCTCCAAAGGAACTCCGCTCCAAGCCGAACTGTCTCGTAACCAAAGCCGAATGTAGAAGCCGGACCGAGAAAGCCCCTAAGCATGACCACACTGAGACCCGTCCCCGAAGTACTCGCGAGTCTCCACCCGCCAACAAGGCACCGACCATCTCGATATCTTCTCGTCCGGCGACCAGCCATCCAACGCTCCCATGAGCCCCGATCATCAAAATCTACAAAGAACCCCTCTCCCGGCGAATGTCCAAGGCTTGATCATATCCGAAGTTTCCCGAAGAATCCCCAAGCGCTCCATCGCCCACAAAGTCAAGAGAAACGGCCGCCCTCGTGCATATACCATTTCCCGTAGCGCCCTATCGAGAGCATGAAAAGTCTCCCCCATGATCAAAGGTACAACGTCTCTGCCCAAGCAACAATGAACAATAATATCTAGCAGAGCCCGATGACAGATCCCAAAAAAATAGACCATGAACAAGGTCCCGAACATGCAAAGTGCAAAGGCATCCCAATAGGCATCGTCAAGCAAGCCTAAGCCCCTAAATCTATCAGGAAGACCAGAAATATCAAAGTGATCGGGACTGCGGATCATACCTTGTGCTTCCTCCGGGGAAAGATGAAGGAGGTTGCACAATCTATCAACGAAAGAGGCTCCTCCGGGCAAAGGAATTGCAATCTCCTCCACCTCCGGACCACCAAGCAAAGCCCGAAATTCTTCGATAGTCGGGACCATCTCATTATAAGAGAGGCAAAAGACATGCCTTCTAGTATCCCAAAATGATGAAGAAGCTCTCAAGAGGTCGTAGTCCGGAACCAATTCTTTGAGGGACCATAAGCACTTCACCTTGTACCTTTCTTCAAAGAATGACCTCCTCTCATGCATAATCTCCCGAGACCACTCTTTAAACTTGGTGAAGAATTGCATTTGAGAATTTTGGGACAATTTGGGTGGATTTTGCATACTCACAATTCTCTCCATGGTTTTTCTCTCCTTCTCCCCGAAAATGGCTGTTTGAACTGGTGGTTGAAGAAGGTGTTTGAATTTGAAATAAAGGAAGACCAGATCTGAAGCAAAATTAAAGGACAGTGTCAGATTCCTGTCCTATCCGCGCGGATAGTATTGTTACAAAATATTTTTTTTTGCAAAAGTCCAAACTGCTGCACCAAAGAGGAATATTTTGTCCCATCCAAAGCCTGTCCAAACCAGTCCATACACCAAACATCTACACCCTTGCCAAAAAACCGAGGCTCATGCAACATTGCATTCATACAGCATTGCATTCAAAAAAAAAAAAATAATAAATAACAATAATCCTAGATTATTACATTCCCAAAAACAAAAAGAAGCAAAAAAAAAAAATGTGCATAAAAATAAACTGTATCTGTCTAAATAAATACAATCTCGCCTCGTAAATCAATCTCAAAAATCGCCTCGAAGGATCGCGCCGAGTCCTCGGTGGCCGGGCCTTTCCCCGGTCCTCTTGCGGCTCGGGCCCGCTTCCTCGCAGCCATGAAGATCTCGTGGCTCGTAATCATCATCCTCGTCTCCTGAGGAAGGCTCGCCAGACCAACCGGCACGCTTCCCGATAGGGCAAGCCAAGATCCGCAAAGAAATCATATCCGAAGGTGAATGCGTCGGACTCCCGGACGTGCGAAGAAGATCCACCATGATGCCGCATGTCCCTGCCCATAAGGATCTCCGAGAATGACGTGATCCGAAGGTAGTACCACGCGAGGATCTATGAGAGGAGAAAGAGGAGTCTCGGAAGAACGCTCAGAAGGCTCAGGGGAAGTCTCCCGCCTGACAGGCGCCGGCTGTGGTCGCCTCGCTCTAGCCTGAGGGGCTCCACAAGCCACCATCCTCCTGATGAATCTCTTAGCCCCGATCACCGCTTCGTCGCCTTCTCCACGACCACCTCCGGAAACTGCACGAAAGCAAAAGCGTCAGAAATAGTTGAGGCGAAAAACGATGACAGGAAAGAAAGGAAAAGACAGAAGCAAAAAAAAAGAGGTGGGAAGGAGAAGCCATACCTTCATACCCGGACGAGGCCGGAAAGCTCGTGGAAGCCGCTCAGCCGAGGGATTCGCACCTCAATCTAACCCCATCCTGGACATATGAAAAGTCCGTCCGAGGGTACCGCGGGATCCCTAATCCCTCTCCATCAAGAACCTTGGGCGTCCTCAGCCTCCTCAAGACAAATACCGGATACTGCTCAATCGCCACGAATCCCGAGAAGTGCTGGCCGCCCCGGTAATCATCCCAGGTCGCAGATCTCTCACTAGGGTGCATCATGTCGGCAGGAGGCTCCATCGGTGTCAACAAAGGCGAATTCACGCCATGCTGGCGCGTCACCCTCTCCCCTGCATAATAGACGTCGCAAGTCAAGCCCTCAAAATCCTCCGCCGCACGGTCCATACCTCGCGCCGCCTCGCCGCGCCACATCGAAACGATCCTGTGGATAGAATATCATCCCTCATCCGTCTCGCCCCGTCAAAGGCAAGCAAGCCCTCAGATTCGAGGGTCGTGCGCCCTCCGGAACCTTTCTTCTCCCGGCATACTTGGACCAGAACGCATGGCCGGATACGCCCGACGTACTCCGCCGGCCGTCGCCACATCGTGACGTGAAAGAACTCCAACGCCCATACTCCGCGAAAGGTAAAGATCACATCAATTAAGTGCGAAAAAGATACGTGCTTAAAGAAAAGAGGGAAAGCAAAAGGAAAGCTTATACCTCCGTAGGGAACTCAAAGCATGTCAAGGAACCGACAGCCTTCCGCTATACCGATCTAGAGCGAAATAGAGCTCGCGCCCCGCTCTCCCCAAGAGACCTCTCCGGCCATCCCCACGTCCTCCAAGGACCTCAAAGAAAGCAAAAACAGCCGTCCCTCGGCATGTCCAAAAAGAGTGCTCGAAAAAGCAAACCATAAAAAGGCCCTAGCACCGCTTCGCCGCCTATCCTCTCATCCCCACCTCATAGCTCCCAATGATCTCCACAATCTTTCCCTCGACCACAACAGACTCCATACCCATCCCCTTTTGGGAATAGGGGAAAATCCTAGAAGGGCCTCGCAGATCCAGATCGCCGTATCCGTCTCTCCACTCAATGCCGCGTCCATTAAAGGACAACCCGTGATCGCAAAGATAGTCGAAGGCGTAACCGTCGCCTCGCCCGTAAGAAGTGAAATGTGTGGGTCACGTCCCCACCAAAGGCCGTGTGCCAAAGCGAAGATCGACCCTTACTCTTGGGAAACTTGACCAACCCCCTCAAGCACTCAATGAACTCGTACAAGCGCCTCAATGACGATCCGTCTAGGACTCATCATCGCTCCTCCGCCCATATCCGGAAGCCGGTCCCATAGACCAATAATGTACTCCACCGATCCTCGAGTCTTCATCTTGTTCACCAAGCCCGTCACGAAATTGTTTCCACCCTGCAATATAAAAAGAGAAGGAAACAAAAATGTCAAAAGCGTCAAAATTTTGCATTCAAAAAAAAAAAGAGAGAGAGCATACACATGCATCATAAAATTTTGAAGAAAATACGGCAAAGATAACAAAGATGCAATGAACCTAGCCCCATTTTTCTCGCACAAAAGAAGGCAGTTTTCACCAAATCTCAATCAACATTCATTCATACATGAAGAAAAAATTCATACAAGGAGTCAACGGAAGTAAAAACTCCATCCCATTTTTCATGAAATTACATACATAAACAATTTTTTCAAAATCAGTCATTCAATCAAAGGGAACGAAAAATCCGTCCCACTTTTCATAGAAAATCACATTCTCAAAAAAAAAATGCATTCATATCATTCATATCATTCATCATCCCATCACAAAAAAAAGAAAGCATGCACACATTCATGTCAACATTGCAACAAAAAAAAAAGTCCGTCCCAAATTCGGACGAATTCCTTATCATTTCATATTTCAAAAAAAAAAACAACAAAAAAAAAATGGCAAAATGCCCATTCTTTTCAAACACATTGCAACATGCAAATCATCACAAATCCAATTTCAGTGTCAAAAAAAAAACATAATTTTTGAATTTTAGCTACAATTTTCGAACATAAAAAAAAAAATGGCAAAATGCCCATTCTCTTTTTCAAGCAAAATGCACATTTGGGTTACCCACAAACTCATTACAACACGCAAAGCATCAAAATCAAAATCCAAGACCAAGAACATCAATTATTCGAATTTAAAAAAAAAATCACCAAAAAATCAATTTCAAGCAAGAAATCAACAAAGAGAATGGAAAAGATTCGAAGTATACCGTTCGGAGACTCGGATCAGTGGCCCAATGTTGCCACGCATCGGGGTAGGGCTCCTCCGCAATCGATTGCGAAAGAGTATAATGTCTCCTCATTCGAACGAGTTCTAATCGCCTCTCGGCAACCGGACCGCGTCCTTGACCATGGATAGCAGCTTCCCCATGTTCCATTGCTCGAAAAATCAAAGAAAACGGAAGATTTTCGAAGCTTTTCTTGGCCAACAATGGCTTCTCCTCGGTTTCTCTCTCTTCTCTCTCGTAAACTGAAAAGAAATTGTTAGGAAGAAGGAGAGGGGCGGCGGCCTTTATTTAAAACCTGTCCAGATTGCATTCCCCTCCGCGCGGATGGTTTTGAAGGGTCAAAATGACCCTTTTGCCCTTTAAAATTTCAGGACTCTGCAGTTTAGTCCTCAACTTAACAGAGTTAACCAAAGTTAACCAAAATCAACCCCCTTTCAAGAAAATCACCCACGGCAGTCAAACGTAAGTCCGATCTCTCCGAGAAAGTTAACGGAATCCCGTTTCTTTCATCAAAATCATTCCCCGGCAGTAAAACGTAAGTCCGATCTCTCCGAGAAAGCTAACGGAATCCCGTTTCTTTCATCAAAATCATCAACGGCAGTAAAACGTAAGTCCGATCTCTCCGAGAAAGCTAACGGAATCCCGTTTCTTTCATCAAAATCATCAATGGCAGTCAAGCGTAAGTCCGATTTCCCCGAGAAAGATAACGGAATCCCGTATCTTTCATCAAAATCATCAACAGCAGTCAAACGTAAGACCGATTTTTCCGAGAAAGATAACGGAATCCCGTCTCTTTCATCAAAATCATCGACGGCAGTAAAACGTAAGTCCGATCTCCCCGAGAAAGATAACAGAATCCCGTCTCTTTCATCAAAATCATCAACGGCAGTCAAAACGTAAGTCCGATTTCCCCGAGAAAGATAACGGAATCCCGTCTCTTTCATCAAAATCATCAACGACAGTCAAGCGTAAGTCCGATTTCCCCGAGAAAGATAACGGAATCCCGTATCTTTCATCAAAATCATCAACGGCAGTCAAACGTAAGACCGATTTCTCCGAGAAAGATAACGGAGTCCCGTCTCTTTCATCAAAATCATCCCCGGCAGTAAAACTTAAGTCCGATCTCCCCGAGAAAGATAACGGGATCCCGTATCTTTCATCAAAATTATTCCCCGGCAGTAAAACGTAAGACCGATTTCCCCGACGAATACGTCTGATTTTTCCCCAGCAAAGGCTAACAAAATCCCTAGCAAGGTTAACGGAATCCCAAAAGCCAACGAAATCTCGAGTAGATCTCGAACTACGAAAGGGCTTGATTCCCACTAGGGATACGTAGGTAGCCTATCATTAGGTCCAGCCCCTCGACCAAAACGGTCACCCTCTCCTTCGGCAGCAGACAAAGTCCACCGAAAGGCCATTTCAAATCAAGCTTCGAGGTACCTAAAACGCCATCATCAAGGTTCAAAGCACCTAAAACGCCATCATCAAGGTTCGAGGCACCTAAAATGCCATCATCAAGGTTCGAGGCACCTAAAACGCCATCATCTCCAGGGTCAAAGACCCGAACTACGAGTGGCTTGATTCCTCTTAAGGATACGTAGGTAGCCTATCATTAGGTTCAGCCATCTGACCGAAAATGGTCATTCCTTATCCCCAGCAGAGCGGATATACAATTTCAGCCATCCGACCGAAAATGGTCATCTCTTATCCCCAGCAGAGTTTCTTTCCAGCAACCGACTGCAGAACTCGCTCATCAGGTTCGAGGCACCAAAAACGCCATCATCTCCAGGGTCAAAGACCCGAACTACGACCGGCTTGATTCCCACTAGGGATACGTAGGTAGCCTATTAAATAGGTTCAGCCACTCGATCACTTGATCATCATGTCAAATATGGAGCCTTACTCTTATCGACGACCCCGCTTCCTTCGAAAGCACCGTCGCCGAGGGGCTACTGTAAGTGCTCCAATTTGAGCTTGTTAGTATTTTCGTTAGAAAATTAACGAAAGTTATAACATTCCTAACAATTTCTAACAATTCCTAACATTTCTAACCAAGTAAGGGTAGATTAGGGATTGCCAAAAAAAGATAAACCAAAGAAAGAATCTCAAAAAGCAAAAGAAATAGAAAAAACCCGAATTAGCAAGCTGAAAAACATAATCAGTTTGAATTTTTTTGAAAATATTCTTTGTGTCCAAAGCCCGCAAATGCAATTAATGAACAAAGGCACGCCGCAGAACCATCCGCGCGGATGGTTTTGTCATTTCCAGAGGGCTATAAATTGAGGCCTTCAGTCTCAGAAATAGGAGAAAAAAATAATAATTTGCAACTGCACCTTGGCGAAAATAGAGAGAAAACAGTGAGAATTCTCTAGAATTGTCACCTTTTTCTCAACTATTCACCCAAAATCACACTCACTCAAACACTCTCATATTCAAGCCTCAAACACTCTTACATTCAAGCCAAAAACTCAAAACACAAAGAAGATTGGTAAACCCTCCTTCTCCTTACCCTAAACTCCTTCATGCATGCATTTTCAAACTCCAAAATGTAGTTTGTTCATCTTCTTGCCTTAGATCCAAGAAGATCACCATGGAAGTTCATCTCCATGGATGATTTTCTACAAGGATCAACATTATTTTCAAAGTGTTCTTACTTACTTGCAAAGAAAACACATTTTCAAAACCCTAAAAGTCATTTTCATACATCAAATCTCATTTTCAAAGGATAAAATTCCCCTTCCCAAGCAAATGAAGTGCTTAGTCCTAATGTACCCCAAGGATGGTTTGATATTGTTGATTCACCACTAAAATTTCAAGTGATCACTAATCAAAACCTAGGGAAATGGGGACAAGCATGGATGCCAAATCCCCTTTAAAATCATGTTTTTCTTCAAGAAGAAGTTGCTGTCCAGTAGCAATTTTCTAAGACCCCAGTCCATGGTCTAATTTTTTGGACACAGATAAACTTGGAATTTGGTGTTGACTACAGAACACTTTTTGTAGCCAACATCCAGAGCTTTCCAGACATATTTTTACTTTATTTTTTGCATGAGTAAAACTCCATTTTTCAAATTTTCTTTTGAAGGTCAGATCACCAGTCTCTGGAAGTCAAGATCTCATACCTGAGATTTCCAGAAGGTTTTGGGTCCTCAAATCTTCTCCAAAATGGAAAATTCTTTCACATAAATCTTATTTGAGGTGTCTGGACAACTTTCATTCTCTGATTTTTCTCAGATTATGAAGTTTTGAAGCACTTAAATCCATTTCAAAATTAAGTGTCCACTGCCTTTTTCATTCTGGCAGAAATGGTTTCCAACTTCCAAAAATCTTTTAAGTACCAAAACTCAACCCAAAAATCACACCAAAAATCATGGGATCTGTCCAAAGTCTAATAAAGAATTCCCAATTTTTACTTTCCTCAGTTTCAACTTATTTTGGCCAAATTAAAACACACACACACACACACACAAAAACAAATGGTTTTTAGCTTGGAAGACTCGTTTTACGAGGCATTCCGGGTGCACACTAACGTCCTTCCCGACGTGTAACGTGACCTCCGAACCCAAATCTCTAATCTCGGGCATTTTTCAAAGTTTTGGCCCTTAAAACAAAAATGGCGTGGCGACTCCGGTCTTTTTTCGATTGGTTTTTCAAAGAAACGAAAAATTTCAAAGTCCTTTCGGAAAAATTAGGCACATTGATCACACCAACAAAAAAGGAAACGGCATCGGTATGCTCTTGGTCGATCCCAATCGCCATAAAGCTCAATTTTGAGGTAACCAACAATGCCGCCGAATATGAAGCCTGCGCCGCCGGACTACAGGCCGCACTCGAAAGGAACGTCCAGAAACTCGAGGTCTATGGGGACTCAGCCCTGATCATCAACCAAGTTTCCAACAAGTGGAAAACCATAGACCTAGGCTTGCAAAAATATCACGCCTGCATGGAGGACCTCATCACACAATTCGAAGAGGTCACCTTCCACTACTTGCCGAGAGACCGAAATCGGTTTGCAGATGCCTTAGCCACCTTGGCTTCACTCGTGGAAATCCCCGAGGGAAAAGCAATCAAGCCCTTTAAAGTCGGACGAAAGGAAATTCCAGCCTACTGCTGCGAGATCGAACCAGAGCCCAAGCCCATCAATGAGCCATGGTCTGTCTATGGAAGAGATGAGGGCTAATTTGGAAATGATGAGGGCTAATTTGGAAGCCGCTCTAGCTAGAGAGCGTGAGACTCAATTACTCGCTCAAGCCAAGGAAGAGGCAGCACATTTTAAGTTCGTGGATGCAATGAGAAGCCGTGGTATCATTGTGATCCGACGCGCTGATGGAACTTATGAAGAGATTACCAAGGTTAATGACACTGATCTAGGAGCCGGGAATGTTTCTCTCCTTTTTCAACCTCGCACCTGTGGTGCGCGGTTCGGTTATGCTCGAATCGTGGGCCGCCGGTGAACTCTCAAGTTGGTTTTGGTGGACCACAGTCGGCCTCCCATGATTTGACCTCCTCACCCTTTCCCAATACTTCCATGCCTCTAAGCCAATTGGGGTCCCAGTTTCTGAACAATCAAGGTCTGCGGTTTCCTGTGTTCTCGGTATCAGCAAGGTCGGCCTCATGGTCCTCACTTCCGCAGTAACGCCGTATCCGAATCGCATCCTAACTCCGGAATCGGTCACGGGATGGATCTATGCAGTTTCCTACTAGACGACCTCAGCTTCAAGAATACATGTCTCGGCCTTCAATGGATTTAGCTTTTGGATTTGGCTCATCATCTATGCAACATCCGGTCAATTCCTTACAGGCTCGCCGTGCTTTTCCGCGTAATCGAACTTCCCAACCGGTCAATTTAATCATTTGCCGGCTCCGGCATCCGGGTTAGCTCGTAGTCTCTCTTCCAACCAGCCAGTTTTGAGCCTTCTTCAACTATTGCTCCCGCTCTTCCTCAGCTTCCCGGGATGACTCCGGAGGTAATTCCACTGTTGAAGCAAATGCAGCAGCAAATTGACAAGTTGATGGCAGGATCAAGTGGATTTAAGGTTGTTGACCCAAAGCAAGTAGAGCCTCTTCCTTACAAGTTCAAAATGCCCAAAATACAATTTGATGGCTCGGCATGCCCGAAAACTCATGTGGACACATACGTGATGACTATGGGGGCAATGGGTTGTACTCCCGAGTTTATGGCTCAGCACTTTCATCTCACACTCAAAGGACATGCCTTGACATGGTTTCTAACCCTTAAGTCAGAAGCTCGAGCTACTTGGAGTCAGACTACTGAGGCCTTTCTTGAAAAGTACCGTGGAAACCTTGAATGGCGCACAACCAGGGATGATTTGGTCGATACAATTCAGAAACAGGATGAGTCAATCACCGAGTTCTACAAGAGATGGAACGCTAAGCTGAATGAACTCTCTGAGTCAATCCCGCTGCAGGATCAAAAGGACATCTTTCTATCGTGTGTGAAGCCGCTCTCCGTGAAGCTATCGGAAGTGGTTGGTATCCCGACTTGAGGGAAATGGTAGGCATGGGAGCCCGCGGCCAAACAGACTCTTTAACCTTGCATCAAACACCAATGTTGGCAATAATGGTGGATTTCGACACGTAGCGGCAAGTCAGTGATCCCTAAAGCAAAAGAGATGACCATCGACAACGGTGTCGGCAATCTACGAGGCAGGGGACCGGAGGAAGCGGCCACCCCGTAGCGTGACGCTTGATGATCTCGGAATGACAACCGAAGAGGCCTTCAGAGGATTGGTTCAACAGGGAATGATCAGGCCACTTGATAACTACAACCCCACCAAACCCAATCCGGACTTGGATCATAGCAAATATTGCCAATATCACCAGTATCCGGGCCACATCACCAATGATTGCATCCCCTTGAAGAAGGTTATTCAAAGACTTGTTGATGATGGAAAGGTTGAGAAGGCTCGCCCCAATGTTGTCCCCGATCTTCTTCAGTGATATCAGCAAAAGCCCAGAGGTTATCTCACCCGTAGACAACGAAGTCAATCAGTCAGCGTCGTAAGTTCTAGAGTATCTTTTATGTGGTCGCGAGTCTGTCAAGTCCATGTTATGAGTCTTTTATTTGCAATAATAAAATATTTGCTTCTATTCCTGCTAGACTCGAGACATTACTTGCATACCCGTGTTGCACTCTATTGAATTGGTCTTATTCTAAATGATCACTTGTGCTGCTCACCGACCAATGCTTTGAAATGACTAATATTTAAATTGATCGGAGTGAGAAAATTGACTGATATCCTTCCCAGAGTGGGGCTTAAGAACTCCTCACCTCGATTCCCATATGCTCACATGTCTTCCTTCGTCCTCGCTATCTCGTTGCTCGATGAATTTGCACGAATCTCCCGCAAGGTAAGCGTAAGAAGCAATGAAGACTTGATCTCGTTCGGATCATCCGGTAGGGACTGCGGTTGAAACCTCTCACCCTTAGAAAAACCATCACCTTACCCTCACTAAACAATATCCCTTCATTTCAAGATCGGCATATTTGAAACCCGTTTAGCCATCACCCGAAGAAGAGGGACTATCCTTGAGGCTCCCGCGATGCAAAAGAAGATCGACCTGGTCCAAGCTCAAAAACGACGGAAAGCAATGATCCATCCTGGGGACTAGCTGAAATCCTCCTCTCAAAAAAAAAAAAAAAAAAAAGAGAGAGACAAAAATACAAAAAAAAGGAAAAGAAAAGAAAGAGAGCCTAGTCCCCAGCGATCCTCTCAGAAGCGAAAGTCAAAAGATCCGGTCATCACTCAAGAGGAGTCTCAGAGTGAATAAAGAGACAGCACGGATGTCCCCTCACCATTACCCTTAACCAATCCTAAGCCGTCCTCTCGATTTTAGAGGACAACCCCATTCCCATTACCCTTACCTTTCCTTTAGCCAAAGCCAAGATTGACCTCTCATTCTTAGAGGCATTAAAGATGAAATCATGGATCCCCTCACCTTAGAAATTCCAAACACCTACCCAAGAGCCAACCTCTCAGTCAGCAAAGGGCCCAGCCGACCTCTCATTTTAAAGAGGTCATGATATCCCAAATCACCCGAAGACCGATCGAAACCCCGAAACCCAGTCGCAGTTCCGACCGGATGGCAGTTTCATTCCATTATCGTTGAGATCTAAAACAAATTATCTCTTAAAGAGGAGCCAAGTCTATCCCGGCTCAAAAGATTATCAAGCGAAGATTGTGCAAATTCCATTTGTCCATTCGACGTTGCATGTGAGCATATTTCGTTTCTACTCCGCAAACACCTGTCGTGAATGTCCCACTGGGGCTTCGCATCTGTGTCTCCCATCGACACTCCAAGAGGACACGTTCTTTCGATTCTCAAAAATTCTCGAAGGTCCTCACATCCCTGAATTCCAACGTTCATTCTTTTCATTCGGGATAAGCCCAAACTACGGCGACCTGAGCTCCTCCTATGGAGGGGAACGTAGGCAACCATAATTGGTCCGGTCGAAATCATAAACAAATCTCAGAAAATCCGGTCTCTTCAAGGACCATGCCCATACACTGTCTATCCTTCCGATTCTCGATATCAGTGGGCTTTCTCCTCAGGATTGATATAAAATATTTGCTCATATCAGCGTTGGCGGTTGACTAACCCGAACATCGATAAAGGGTTTTAAGCAGCTTTGTGATCATCACGAATAAGACAGGTTTTCAAGTGTCTCGAAAAGTCTTCTATTTCTACATCATAGGAAGATAGAGCTAAACACCGTTTCGGTCAGCAGGGGCTTCCATACACTTTCCACACCTTGTGATGCTTATACTCTCTCAAAAGAGTCAAACCCAAAGCGAAAGTGTCATACACAGAACTCGGGATTCATTTCCCACCCTCGAAGGATGTGCCCCTGCACGTAAACACTTCCGAGTCTTGTCCAACGACTGATTGACTACGATTTGAAATGATGAATTGCCTCTGTGGCCACAAGATGACTCTGCCTGCGATGAAGCTGCATGGAATATCCTCAAGCTGGGGCTTTGGTTAAGGTATCCCTCCGGCTCTCCTTATCGATTCCCTCCAAGATTGCTTTGCACTGTCAAATGGGGCTTCACCAAGCCGGGATGGCTCTCTGCCCCCCTCTGCTGCTTGTTGTCTCAAACGCGCGATACACTATGTCCTCACCAGCAATGAACCTGCTGCAATCTGTACTCCCGGGAACGTCCCCAACTTGCCTAGCTGCGCCATATCATTTTCCACCTCACGGGAGAGGACCCCTACTATACATACCTGTCCGAAACAATCCCAAAACCTCATGAATAAACCTGGAAAAACTGACCTTTAACCCAGTAATCGCATTTGCTTTCCCAGAACAGACAGACTCGTGCAAACAAGCTAACATAAATTAATCTTTGCTAACAAGATAAGCTTATTTAGGCATAGCATTGGGAGTTGTTGTCTTACCCTCGTAGGTACAATAATCAATTGAGTCTCAAGACTGGCCCTCAGGCCAAATTGAGAAAGAAAGAAAGAGAAAAAGCAAAGCCCAGTACACGAAAGAAAGAACAACAAGAGAGCAAGAAAGAAGTAGCGTGAGCCCTCCGGAAGCTGCACTTATCCTCACAGAGCAAAAACAACAATGGTAGTCTAAGACCTTCCGACAGCTGCGGGTGAGCACAACACAGGTATGAACACATATTTCTTGCAAGCGTCAAATCATCATACCATATCCTTTTTCAAAATTGGTTCGAGACACCATAGTTCTCACAAAAGTGGTTCGAGACACCATAGATCTCACAACATTTTCAAAATTGGTTCGAGACACCATAGTTCTCACATTATTTACAATATTTGGTTCGAGACACTATAGTTCTCACAATATTTTCAAAAATCGGTTCGAGACACCATAGTTCTCACTTCTTCGGTTCGAGACACCATAGATCTCACAACATTTTCAAAAGTGGTTCGAGACACCATAGATCTCACAACATTTTCAAAAGTGGTTCGAGACACCATAGATCTCACAACATTTTCAAAATTGGTCCGAGACACCATAGATCTCACAACATTTTCAAAAGTGGTTCGAGACACCATAGATCTCACAACATTTTCAAGAGTGGTTCGAGACACCATAGATCTCACAACATTTTCAAAAGTGGTTCGAGACACCATAGATCTCACAACATTTTCAAAAGTGGTTCGAGACACCATAGATCTCACAACATTTTCAAAAGTGGTTCGAGACACCATAGATCTCACAATATTTTCAAAATTGGTTTGAGACACCATAGTTCTCACTTCTTCGGTTTGTCGTTTTCCCCTGAAGTCTTGTGTTCCGAACTACGATTTGCCTTGATTCCCTTGTTCAAGGGATACGTAGGAATCCTTTCTCAGAAAGGTCCAGCCATAATTTCCCCCTTCTCACCCTTCTAGCCCTTCACCTTAACCATATCCGCTCATTGGGATTGGGTCTTATTTTATCGACAACCTCACTTTTTCCAAAAGTGACGTTGCCGAGGGGCTCTGTAAGTACGCCAATCCAATTCGCAACCTTTTAGATGCATTTTAATATAATAAAACTGCATTAAAGGGCATTTTGGTAAATTCCCAGCCTATCCCGAGACTTCCGGAAACGTTCTATGAGTTTCCCGCGAAGGAAGTACCTTTTGGTACATTATTCATGCCAAAGGACCCCTTGGGAATAAAACATGTTGGACCTTTTGGGTATTTTCCCGGAATGTTCAGAGAAGCGGTTTTTGGCGCCAAAAGCGGTTGAGCCACCTTGTGTCACGCGACAGCTTGAGGCATGAAAAGTGGACGCGTAAGGTCGTGCGACACATTAAGGCAGCCAACTGCAGCCTATAAACAAGACCCTCCCGCTCTCATAAATGGATCCCAACTTGAGCCTACTGTTACTCTGCAGGATTTGCACCGTAACGAACCTCCCTAAACACAACCCTCTCTCTCTCCTACCTTCAAACTAACCAATCCCTTCCCATCCAAACCCAATTCTCAAGCCACACCAATTGAACCCCTTGCATCAATCCTTCCCGCATCGAAGTGACGAATTGAAGGGTTCTATATCTCGATCGGATATAGAATTCGTGGAAGCATCAAGGGTAACGATTCCCTAACTCTCTCTCTCTCTCTCTCTCTCTCTCTCTTGCTTAATTTCTCATAATTGTAGCATTTAATTTTGTTTGGATTCAGTAATCAGATCTAGCTATCTGGATTACTGAATCCCAATCGTAATCTCTCTGTTTAAATTGAGTAATTCGTGTAATTGAGCTTATATTGTTGATTATTTGATTGAACTTGGTGTTTGAACCCCAAGGGGGTGTGGATCTACCCATATCCACACTCCCTGGGTTGATTTAGTTTCGTTTCTGTATTTCATTCGTAATCTAGTTAATTGATTAGATACGTATAGCTTTACGTTGATTACGTGTTCGTATTGTTAAGTTTACGCGAGATGGCTCATATGTGTCACGCGACACCTTTGTCTCCAAGTGATCCTGTGTCACGCGACACATGTGGTCACTGGTGCGATATGTCATGCAACATATATGACCTATCTGCAGAGACCTCTTTCCTTTGTAACCTGTTTTAGATTGTTTGTATCAGGGATGTGGCCTCCCTAAATAATGGGCTCACAATATGTAATTCTCGTTCCATAATTAATAAGATGCATTTAATCACACTTTGTTTATTATCAATATTTGCACACACTTTGGATTTACTTGGATGTTTTTGATTGAAAGACTCGTCTATGGACGAGGCGTGTTGGGTGAACTCTCGGTTCTTCCCAACACGTAACCTGACCTCCGAACTCATGTTTTTCTCTCTAAATAAAGGTTTTCAATGTTTCCTCTTAAAACGGCGTGGCGACTCCTTATTTTTATAATTTCGGGCGAGCGCACATTCACCATGTCTCTTCCACGGAATGGGGCTTTATCGAGTCACACCTATCTTCAGAAGAAAGACCTAGTCACCTCAACAACTGTCTTGGAGTTTCAGCTTTAGAACTTGATATATGGCAACTCCCTGCATCATCAAAAGTTGAGAATTGGGAATCTCCTCATATCAGCATTTCGCCAAATCATTTTCCAAATTTATGTCAAATCACAACTAACCCAAGCGAAAGAGGGTTCATTCATGTCAACATACTTTGATTCTAGAGCATGTCAAGATCGCCTTCAAATGTCCGAGACTGAAAAGAAATTTCAATCGAGACCCGGGGTTCAAATCCAACTTCATCCCAAGATCAAAATTGACCTCATCAACGACATGCAATTCAGTCCGCGACCAAAGGATATCACCCCACCAGCTGAAAGCTTGTCCCAAACAGTCCACAACACATACAAACCCTCTCACCACATGCACCCCCACAAAAATTTCCCCAGGGCTCATGTAGCATGCAAAAAAAAACCTAAGCGATCGCGAATCATTTTAGTTCCATACATGCATCCATCATCATGAATGTCATATGTGCATTTGTCCCTCTACTAACAAATGTAGCAATTCAAGCACGAAAGGCCAGTTTTCCATCACTACCCGAAGCCTCTCCGCAGCAAGGATGGTCTCCACCGAAGCGTAATGACTTCAACGGAACTACCCAAATGACTGATACCTCAGGTCAACACCCTCTTGGTTCAAAGCCCTCAAGCCCACGTCAGCTTGTGCTCGGACACCTAAAAGTCGACATCAGCCTGATTCAGACACCTCAATCCTGCACCATTTTGACCTCAGACACATTAGGACAACACCACCTTGGCTCCAGATCTACAGTGCATCAAGTCCGTGAAGACACCTTCCGACATCTCCAGTTCGGCAAAGGCGACCTCCAATGTCCACAAATGGATGAAGACAGCCTCCAGCATCTACAGTTTGGCAAAGATAGTCCCCATATCTATAGCTTGGCAAAGACGAGCTCCGGCAACCCCCAACATCCACAAATATATGAAGACCGCCTCCAGTGTCTACAATTCGGTCAGGGACGCCAAGTTCTCAAATGCAAATCGGTCAGGGACGCCAAGTTCTCAAACGCAAATCGGTTAGGGATGCCAAGTTCTCAAAAAAAAATTCGGTCAGAGACGCCAAGTTCTCAAACGCAATTCGGTCAGAGACGCCAAGTTCTCAAACGCAAATCGGTCACGGACGCCAAGTTCTCAAAATGCAAATCGGTCAGGGACGCCAAGTTCTCGAATGCAAATCAGTCAGGGACGCCAGGTTCTCAAATGCGAATGGGTCAGGGATGCCAAGTTCTCAAATGCAATTCGATCAGAGACACCAAGTTCTCAAAGGCTAGTAGGTCAGGGACGCCAGGTTCTCAAATGCGAATGGGTCAGGGACGCCAAGTTCTCAAATGCAATTCGATCAGAGACACCAAGTTCTCAAAGGCTAGTAGGTCAGGGACGCCAAGTTTTCAAATGCCAATCGGTCAGAGGTACCTCACGCCCCTAAATGTTTCAACATCTCGATCAGATACATCAAGACTCTCAACACTATCAACTACCACACAGCCCCCGCGACTTGCTCTCCTGTAGGTAAGCACAGCAAAGGTACGTTAGTCCCTCAACATATCTCAAAAATATGCATACAAATGTTGCATGATTACCCATAGCTTCAGCTATCTCTATCTCCGCAAATAGCGACGGAAGCTTTAGCTCCTTAAGGTGATAGCCTCCAAATTATCAAAAGACCCAGGATCCTAGACCTGTTCCTAACAGTCCAGTGGATTTCGAACTACGTCCAGGCTTGATTCCCACTCGGGATACGTAGGCAGCCTACCATAGGTCCAGCCGCTTGACCAACACGGTTACCCTTTTCCCCGATAATCATCGTAAGCTCTAATCTTCCCCTGTGAGAATGCCCTCAAATTGTCTCCCTCAACCTCGATTTAGGTTCATACTCCTGAACTGAGCCCTCATTTAGGTTCATACAATAGAACTAAACCTCAACTTAGGTTCATCCCTGACGAAAGCCAACGGAATTCCGTCTCTTTCACCTCCAGCAGCAAACATAAGGCCGATCCCTTCAAATGAAGTCCACCAAAAGACTGTCTATCCCCTCGAAGTCTGTCCCCAACGAAAGGATACGAACATCGAAGGAAATCGTTTCAAAACAAGTTGATACCTCCAGATCACCCATCACCAAGGTTCAAGGCACCTAAGACGCCATCACCAAGGTTCGAGGCACCTAAGACGCCATCATCAAGGTTTGAGGCACCTAAGACGCCATCATCAAGGTTCGAGGCACCTAAAATGCCATCATCAAGATTCGAGGCACCCAAGACGCCATTATCAAGGTTCGAGGCACGTAAGACGCCATCATTAAGGTTTGAGGCACCTAAAATGCTATCACACACAACACGAGGAAAGCGATAAATCGCAATCATTCCCTAATTCGACAAACCGAAATCATTACAAGGGTGACTTCCCATAAATAGTCAAATCTCAGGGCGACATCCCAAAAATAGTCAAATCTTAGGGCGACTTCCCAAAAATAGTCAAGTCATAGGGCGACTTCCCAAAAATAGTCAAATCTTAGGGCGACTTCCCAAAAATAGTCAAGTCATAGGGCGACTTCCCAAAAATAGTCAAATCTTAGGGCGACTTCCCAAAAATAGTCAAGTCATAGGGCGACTTCCCAAAAATAGTCAAATCTTAGGGCGACTTCCCAAAAATAGTCAAATCTTAGGACGACTTCCCAAAAATAGTCAAATCATAGGGCGACTTCCCAAAAATAGTCAGATCTTAGGGTGACTTCCCAAAAATAGTCAGATCTTAGGGTGACTTCCCAAAAATAGTCAGATCATAGGGCGACTTCCCAAAAATAGTCAAATCTTAGGGCGACTTCCTAAAAATAGTCAAATCTTAGGGCAACTTCCCAAAAATAGTCAAATCTTAGGACGACTTCCCAAAAATAGTCAAATCTTAGGGCGACTTCCTAAAAATAGTCAAATCTTAGGGCGACTTCCCAAAAATAGTCAAATCTTAGGACGACTTCCCAAAAATAGTCAAATCTTAGGTTGACATCCTAAAATAGTCACCTTAGGGTCAGCATCAAAGACCCGAACTACGACTGGCTTGATTCCTCTTAAGGATACGTAGGTAGCCTATCATTAGGTTCAGCCATCAGACCGAAAATGGTCATTCCTATCCCCAGCAGAGCGGATATACAACTTCAGCCATCAGAACGAAATGGTCATTTTCTATCCCCAGCAGAGCGGATATACAACCCTAGCCATCAGACCAAAGATGGTCATTTCTTATCCCCAGCAGAGTTTCTTTCCAAAGAACCGATCGCCGAACTCGCTCGCCAGGTTGACATCCTAAAATAGTCACTCCAGGGTCAAAGACCCGAACTACGGCCGGCTTGATTCCCATTCGGGATACGTAGGTAGCCTATCGCTAGGTTCAGCCACTCGATCATCCTGTCAAATATGGAGCCTTACTCTTATCGACGACCCCGCTTCCTTCGAAAGCACCGTCGCCGAGGGGCTACTGTAAGTGCTCCAATTTGAGTTGTTAGTATTTTCGTTAGAAAATTAACGAAAGTTTTAACATTCCTAACATTTCTAACAATTCCTAACATTTCTAACAAGACAAGGATAAATTAGGGATTGCCATTTAGAGTTAAGCATGGAAAAGAATCTTACAAAAGCAAAAGAATTGTAAAAACCCGAAATGGGAAGCTGCAGTCAACAAACTGCTGGAATAATTTGAAAAATATTCTTCCTGTCCAAAGCCTGGAGCAGCATTTAATGAACAGTGCACGCCTCAGACATGTCCGCGCGGATCCTATTGCATCTCACAGTGGCCTATAAATTGAACCCTCCTCTCTCAGTTTAAATAACACAATTCACTCACAGCAACAGCACTCTGGCGAAAAATAGAGAGAAAACAGTGGGAATCCTTAGATTGCCACCATTTTCTCTTGAATCTTTCCCAAATCCCACTCACTCCAAATACTCTCAAATCACTCCCATTCATACACAAGCCCAAGCTTCAATCACCCCTTAAGAGGAGGATTAGAGAGAAAACATAGAGGACTTAATTGTTATCTACTTGTTTTCTCTTTGACCAACTCTAATCATTAGCCCTAAACACATTCAAACCCTAAACACATTCAAGCCTTGAATCCATTCAAACACAAACACAAGGGAAGATAGGTATAACCTCCCTCTCCCTACCCTAAATCTCTCTCATCCATGCATGTACTTTCAAACTCCAAAATGTAGTTTGTTCATCTTCTTGCTCTAGATCCAAGAGGATCACCATGGAAGTTCATCTCCATGGATGATCCTCTACAAGGATCAACATTACTTTCAAAGTGTATTTACTTACTTGCAAACACATTTTCAAAACCCTAAAAATCATTTTCATACACAAAATCTTTCTTTCAAAGGATAAAATTCCCCTTCCCAAGCAAATGAAATGCTTAAAGTCCTAATGTATCCCAAGGATGGCTTGATATAGTAGATCACCACTAAAATGTTTAGTGATCACTAATCAAAGCCTAGGGAAATGGGGACAATCATGGATGCCAAACCCCCTTTAAAATCATGTTTTTCTTCAAGAGAAAGTTGTTGTCCAGTAGCCTTTCTCTAAGACCTCTGTCCATGGTCTAATTTTTTGGACATACAGAAACTTGGAATTTGGTGTTGACTACAAAATAATTTTTGTATCCAACATCCAGATATTTCCAGACATATTTTTACTTTATTTTTTGCGTGAGTAAAACTCCCTTTTTCAAATTATCTTTTAAAGGTCAGTTCATCAGTCTCTGGAAATCCAGATTTCCCATCTGAGATTTCCAGAAGGTTTTGGTCCCTCAAATCATCTCCAAAATGGAAAATTCTTTTACAAAAATCTTATTTAAGGTGTCTGGAACAACTTTCATTCTCTGAGTTTCCTCAGATTATGAAGTTTTAAAGCCCTTAAATCCATTTTAAAATCAAGTGTCCACTGCCTTTTTCATTCTGGCAGAATTGATTTTCAACTTCAAAAGGTCCTTTGAGTACCAAATCTCAACCCTAAAATCGTCCAAAAAATCATGGGACTTTTTTAATGCCTTATAAAGAGTTCCCAATTTTTGTTTTTCTCAGTTTAAACTTATTTTGGCCAAAGGAACACACACACACACACACACATGCAAACAAATGATTTTAAAGCTTGGAAGACTCGTTTTACGAGGCATTCCGGGTGAACACTAACGTTCTTCCCGGCATGTAACGTGACCTCCGAACCCAAATCTCTAATTTCGGGCATTTTTCAAAGTTTTGGCCCTTAAAACAAAAATGGCGTGGCGACTCCGTTTGATTTCAAAAAAAAAATCGGGTACATCACAGTCACCTGATTGGATACTTGAGCGTACTTCTCTATTCGTGATAGAGGTAGCTAAAGTTTGGAGAACTTGAGCGTACTTCACTATCTGTGATAGAGGTAGCTAAAGTTTGGAGAACTTGAGCGTACTTCTCTATTCGTGATAGAGGTAGCTTAAGTTTTGAGAACTTGAGCGTACTTCACTATCTGTGATAGAGGTAGCTAAAGTTAGGAGAACTTGAGCGTACTTCTCTATTCGTGATAGAGGTAGCTTAAGTTAGGAGAACTTGAGCGTACTTCTCTATTCGTGATAGAGGTAGCTTAAGTTTAGAGAACTTGAGCGTACTTCACTATCTGTGAGATAGAGGTAGCTAAAGTTAGGAGAACTTGAGCGTACTTCTCTATTCGTGATAGAGGTAGCTTAAGTTAGGAGAACTTGAGCGTACTTCTCTATTCGTGATAGAGGTAGCTTAAGTTTAGAGAACTTGAGCGTACTTCACTATCTGTGATAGAGGTAGCTAAAGTTTAGAGTTCTGACAATTCGGAGGTTGTCACCTAGCGTCATTCCGTTATAACGGAAGTAACGGAGGCGACTGGGGAAGAAAGTCTATTTTCATAAGGAGATAAAGGATATCTTCTGAAAACGACGTTATCCTAGTTAAAGGATAACAGGAATTATATGCCCAAGTGGAAAGTCCAGGGGCAAAGAGGTAATTTTTGCTCAGAGCGAAAGAAGCCGCCCGGCATGAGAGGGAGGCAAAAGAAGCCGTACGGCTAGAAGCCTGATTTTTCCAGATTATTTAAAACAGAATTTGAACGGGGACTGGGCATTATTGCCGCCCAAGACTGCCGAGGAAGAGAGAGAGAAGGGAGAGAATTTTTCCAAAATCCTTCAATTCCCTTTGCCTCTACTGATTTGGAATGGATCCGGAGGGGAATCCGATACCAAGGCAAGCGAGGAGGAACATCTCCGAGGCCGCTCGGAGGAGGAGGAAGGAGCTTGTCCGTACGGAGAGGAAGTATGACTTCCTTACACCTCCATCGGAGCTTTACCCGGGTAGGAGGGAGCACAAATCCACGAATCCTCAATCGGTTGGGGTAAGCATTCTTAATTTGCTCAATTTCGTCGATTTTGATTGGATTTTGATTGGTTCTAGGGCTTGAATCGAGTTTTAGGAATTTCTCGAATTTTCCTAGGATTTTTGATGGTGATTTTGAAATCTTAATGACTAACCTATGAGGCTAAGAAGATGAAAGAACATGCATGTGCAATTTATTTGACAAAAATAATGAGAATGACTCACTTTTTTCGAAAATAAAAGTAAGAGGGATAATTGTCTAAGAGGTGACGGAGTTCTTGCATGTGCTAGAACTAGGTCATAATGAGAAAACGGGATTTTGGACGATGAAAAGGATTCATGCATGCCATTTTTGAGAAAAAATTAATGCTTATGTGCAAATAATTTTGAAAATTGTGATTTTGTGCTTAGGAGAACAATGTTCTTGACACGATGTGTTTCAAGTGATGAAAGACACGTTTTTCATGCAAAGGCTGCTAGAAAAATTTTATGAATGCTTTTCTTTTTTTTTTTTTTTTTGAAAGTATGTGCACTTTTGAATATATGCATGCTTTTTGAAAATGACACATTTCTTTTGCTGTGCTTGTCTACAGGAGAACAAGTCTAGGGGGCCTTCCGAGATTGCAGTCAGGCTATGGCAGAGGATGCCTGATTTTGAGAAGAATGGGGCGAACCCTAAGCAGCTGGTGAGGGCTACTGGCTTGGATCTGTTCATTGAGGCTATTGGCAGAGGTATTCACATTACCTCCAAGAGCAAGGGCTTTGTCCAGGCCCTATCTGAGTTCTGGTGGGACACCACCCACAGCTTTCACCTTAGCTGGGGGGAGCTTACGGTGACTCCTGCCGATTTCACTTCTATCACGGGCTTACAGTTCACCATGAGGCCTGTGACTTGGAGGGACCATATCACGGAGGAGGAGTTCAGGGCTTTGGTCGGGTTTTAGCTTATTCCAAAGGGGCTCGGAATGGAGACGAGGAACGTCGAGGTGGCAGTCCAGAACTGCATGCGAGATTTTGCTGCTAGTGAGGTGACTGCCCACCAGCTTGCTAGAGCCTTTGTGTGGTTGATGCTGTCAGTCACCATCTTTGCCAATTGCAGGACTCGCTATGACTTGCCTCCTCGAATCTGGAGTGTGGATGGGATTGGGACGGTCTCATGGGGTGAGGCCGGATTGGCGGAGCTTTACTTCTCCCTGGATCTGTACAGCCGGAATAAGGCTGCCTCCATGGATTGTTTCTCCTTTGCTCTTGAGGTAGTCTCATTTTCCTTTCTCTTTTATTTTCTGTCTTTGAGACTTTTTATGAGAGAAAATAACCTTTTTGATGTTTTGAACATGCAGGTCTGGTTTTGTGAGGTGATCAGGTTCTTTCCGTGGAACCAACAGAGCGATGCTACCATCTTTCCTGCTATGGTCCGCTGGAGGGGAGATGCGAGAGATAAGTTCACCGGGAAGACCCGGATCACCTTTGATTACAAGATGGTGAGGCCAGTTATTAACAGAGATGGGCACGATGGGGTGGATTTTTATCCTTGGGGGAGGTACCCAGAGATTCTTCTAGGAGAGGCTGTGGAGGTGACGAGGCAAAGGCGGTGGTTGACCGGGCTGACATGTGATGTCATCTATCTGGGGGATCGATTTTCTAGGCAGCATGGCCATATCCCTCTACTGGATGCCATTACCCCTCATGATCCTCCAGCACGGATGCTGCAGCCCCGGGATTGGCAGGCGGATGAGATAGAGAGATATCAGGCAGGCGTGGCCGCCGAGGAGTATTTTGATATGGATACCCCATATGCTGTGTTTGTGGAGCAGCGACTGAGGACACCACAGAAGCTAGTGAAGCTAGCTGTCACTCAGGGATATGGGGAGGCCGAGCCTTCTGATCCGCCGATGCCTCCTGCTCACCTTTCTTACGTGGTGAATGGGGTACCGAGGAGGTTTAGGATACCTGTCCCCGACACTAGGGAGCCCCAGTATACTCTGCCGCCGGACAGCACTGTAAGTACACTTTTAGGGTCTTTTCCCTTCTCTTTCAGATTTCTTTGCAATTCTGAGATTTTTCTGAGATTTTCTTTTCTTTTTCTCAGGTTCCAGCTCGGACTTATGACAGCTTGGTCAGGCAGAATAGGGGCTGGAAGGACGTGTGCCGGTCCCTTCTGAGGAAGCTGGCCTGCACTTCAAAGGTGGCAGCGAACGTGCAGGAGCCCGGGCGCAAGAGAAGGCACGTCGGGAGCACGGCATCCACCTCTTCAGCCTCACAGTATTCTTCTAGCGCCATGCCTCGGGGACGGGGACCCAATGCCGGCATCTTGGAGCATCTGGCTGAGTACGAGCACGAGAATGTCCATTTATCTGATGTGAGTGACACGGAGGACTTGATGAGGGAGGCTAGCGTCTATGAGCTGAGTAGCGATGAAGAGGAAGGATCGGAGGCCTAGGAGGTCTCTAGAATTGATTTAGGAAGAAAACAAACAATGAACAACTTTTATGCACATTTTGTTTATTTTTTGCTTTATTTGGGCGCCGATGGGGCGAAAACAATGTACTATTGTTTTATTTACTTTTCTATTTTATGCTTTATTAATTTGCATATTACTTGAGCCTCGGGGCAGTTTTTTGCTTGGAATTGGGGCTGAAACTGGGCCAAAATGACATATAATGATATATAAATGCATGGATGGTCTTTGGACATGTTTTTGTATAGGTTTTGGTTGGAAAAGTGGGGTGAAAAACTCCCTTTGGGCAGCAACTTGGTTGCTGCAGATTGTCTTTTACATCAGGCAAATGAAGCCGTGCGATCTGGTCTCTGGAGCAAATGAGGCCGTGCGGCTCACAGTTCTGTCTGGACTGGTTATTTTTAGAATAAAACCAAGGCTTGGCCATTTCATTTCATTTTCAACCTAGACTTGTCCCAACTGCTCCCAGAGCACATATTGGACCTAAAGACACCACCTTTGATCATTTTACAATGGAGAAGCCTGCTAGATTGCAAAGGGGTAAGAGAGACCGTTTTCTGTCCGATCTTCAGTCTTGGGTGAGATACAACTTTCAATCTCACAAGGGATTGTTTGATTCTTCATTCAAGATCAAGTCTTTATGGCATTTGAGGGATATCCCGCCCGATTGGGACCTTTTGAGAGCAGCAGCAAGGTTTTGGGACGTCCGGAGACACGTTTACTGCTTTTCTTACAATGAGATTGTCCCAACGCATGAAGACTTCCGAGCCTTGATTGGGGGTCCCGAAATTGAGGCTATATCGATTCCGTCAATTGAAGATGTGCCGGTGGCGGCAAAGCTTGCATCTTTTCTGCAGATATCTCTGGGAGAGGCTGAGAGGATGATGATTGCTCCGGACAGGATTGACCTTTCTGACATCCCGGGCAGGTTTGGGTCTCCAGATATGGCTACGACCATGGTGGCTATGGATGCCTTTATCCTCTGCGTATTTTCGGCTCTGTTCACTGCTGAGTCTGTGGGGATCTGTCATGGCGGTCTCTTGGACATGGTCAGAGATTGCAGGGCTGGGAAGGACATTGTCCCACTGGTTTTGGGTGAGATCCTTCATGGCATCGATAGGATGGCTAGAGGAGACCGTTTCATGAGGTCTGGGAGTCCGGCTGTGCTGACTTTATGGCTGCAGGAGAGGCCCGGGGCTTTGCCAGGGGCTTTACCAACTCAGTGCCCTTGGGTGATTTCTCGGAGAGGTTTGCCTAGGCAGCAGGGCTAGGGTGATTGGGAGCTGATGATGGCTAGGCTAACCACTTCAGACATTCGCTGGTGGGTACCTCACTGGAGGTTGCAGACCAGGAGGATATTTCAGGAGTCCTATATAGTGAGGGTTCCAGGGTTCTGCTGGTCATCCTTCTACATACCCTGCTTGGTGTCCAGGCAGTTCGAGGCCTTACAGGAGCCGTTGGGCGATTGGGAGGACATCCGTGCCATGGAGGTGGTGCCATTAGCTATGAGGGATCCAGCCAGCTTCTCATTCTTCTCGAGGGCTTGGACATACACTGCTTTCCCGCCCAGGGCTATCTTTAGGAGCAGGAAGAGTACCATCTTGACCACTGTCTACTTGGACTGGTACGAGAGAGAGATGGGAGCGACTCAGGTCATCTTGGGAGAGAGACGTCAGGCTTTATTGGGAGCTGACTGCGACTCGAGTAGGACTCTGAGGGAGACTGAAGCTAAGGCGAGTCGCCATAACTAGTCGGGTGACCTTATTAATGATATGGAGGCTCGGTACAAGAGGCTTTCTGAAGTTGCTCCCTTGACTGAGGCTCAGAGGGAGGAAGTGCGGACTCGTGCCCGAGTAGAGAGGGCACTTATTGACACAGGTTTGATGGAGGCTCCAGTGAGGATACCGGAGATCGGGATGAGGGAGACCGACATCATAGAGAAGAAGAGAAAGAAAACTCGACGGGGTCGAGGTAAAGGGAAGAAGACCAAAGAAGACTCAGCGAATGACGACTGACAGATCTTTTCTTAGGATTCCCTTATTGCCATTTTGCAAACACAGTAGTTTATTAGGCGTTTTATTGTATTTTAGATCTTTGTAGCAGGTTAGCAGAGTCAAGAGTAGACCGTGCTTGAACTCATCAAGAAGTTTTTAACTTGTAATGAACAAGAGATATTATCTTAGAAATTAATCAAGACACAATTTCATGGAAACTTCAAATGTCTTATTGAGTAGGACCCGTTTTATGAAAACTTGAATATCCTTTATTATTGTTTAGGACGCATCTCATGGAAACTTAATCTCCCTCTTTTATTGTTTAGACCGAACCATAAATGGCTGCCTACGTTCCCCTTTTACAAGAAAGACTAAGGGGCTCAGGTCTTCGTAGTTCATTCTGGTGAACTCTTTTTTTTTTATGTGCAGCCCTGTTTTTTGCCTAGACTGCCCTTTTTGGGTTTTCAGCCTAGCTGGACATTACTCTTTTTGCACTAAGATTTTTTTATGTGCAACCCTGTTTTTTGCCTAGACCGCCCTTTTTGGGTTTTCAGCCTAGCTGGGTATTACTCTTTTGCACTAAGATTTTTTTTTCTTTTCTTTATTTTTATTTTCTTCTTTTTTATATATATATATATATTTTTAGACATAGTACCTTCGGAGTTTATCACCGTTGACTGGGTAGACAAAGGGATTGTCGTCCAGGTCTGCAAGTTTCATGGCTCCTCCCGATAGTATCTTCTGCACCACATACGGGCCGATCCAAACGGGTTCCCATTTTCCCAGGGGGTTGTCTCTGGTAGGGGGCTTCACTTTCAACACTAAGTCACCCTCTTTGATGTCCCTGGCCTTGACCTTTTTGTCAAATGCTCTGGCCATTCGCCTCTGGTAGGCTCGGGTGTGCTCCATGGCCTTTAGTCTTCTTTCATCGAGCAGGGCCAACTCATCATGCTGGCTGCGTAGCCATTCTACTTCGTTGACACTGTTTTCCAGGAGGACCCTTAATGACGGGATTTCCAACTCTACTGGTAACACTGCTTCCATCCCGTAGGTTAGGGCAAAAGGAGTTTCTCCTGTGGCTGTTCTGACAGACGTCCTGTAGCCCCAGAGTGCTAGGTGCAGCTTTTCGGGCCAGTCACGACCACGGGTGGCCATTTTCCGGATAATCCGTTCGAGCGTCTTATTAGCAGCTTCCACGGCTCCGTTAGTCTGAGGTCTGTATGGGGATGACTTGTGGCGAGTGATTCTGAATTCTGACAGTAACCTATCGCAGTCTCCTTCAAAGTGCGACCCATTATCAGAAATGATCTCGTTGGGCACCCCATATCTACACATTATGTTTTCCTTGATAAACTGGGCCACCCTCTTGGAAGTGAGGACCTTGTAGGACTTGGCCTCTACCCACTTGGTGAAGTAGTCGACGGCTACTAACACAAATTCATGCCCATTGCTTCCTGCCGGGGCTATCTTCCCTATCACGTCAATACCCCAAGTTGCAAACGGCCAAGGAGTCATCATGCAGTACAGGTCATGAGGCGGGAGATGGTTGAGGTTGGCAAACCGTTGGCATTTGTCGCACGCTCGGACATGCTGGACACAGTCTGTCTCCATGGAAATCCAGTAGTAACCCATTCTGAGGATCACTTGCATTAGGGCTCTAGCATTCATATGAGGACCGCAGGGACCATTGTGGACTTCAGTCATCAACTCTTTGGCCCTTTCTTGAGTGACGCATAAGAGGAGTGGTCCTTGGTACCGTTTCTTGTACAGGTTGCCTCCTAGAATGACATAATGGGAGGCCAACCTTTTCAGGGCTTGCAAGCTCTTGGCTTTGACACCTTCTTTCGGTCTGCCTTCTTCATCTCTGAAAGCTGACTCTCCATCTTTGAGGAACTGGTAAATTTGATTGTACCAGGGTTCCTTGATAGGCTCAGGTCCCAAGTCTACTTCACAACAGAAGGCCGGGGCTTCTCTTCTACCCACTCTGAAGGGTTTTATGGCTTTTCCCTCGGGGATCTCTACCAGTGAGGCTAGAGTAGCTAGGGCATCTGCGAATCTGTTCTTTTCCCTTGGCAAGTAGTGGAAAGTCACTTCTCTGAACTGTCCAGTCAACTCCTCCATATGGGCATGATACCGCTGAAGATTAGGGTCCACAGTCTTCCATTTGTTGGAGACCTGGTTGATGATCAGGGCTGAGTCTCCATAAACTTCGAGCTCCTTGACATTCCTCTCTAGGGCAGCTTCTAAACCAGCAATGCAGGCTTCGTACTCGGCAACATTGTTCGTGGCAGGGAAGTTCAACTTAAGGGCTATGGGAGTGTGCTCATCTTTCGGATCGACCAGTAGCATCCCTACGCCATTTCCTCTTTTGTTAGCAGCTCCATCAAAGAATAGCTGCCATCGGCTTTCAGGCTCGACTACAAAGATCCCTTCATCTGGGAATTGGGGTTCAGGCCCGCGGTCCTCATTACTGGGGAAGTTCGTGTTGGTGTAATGCCCTAGGCTTTAGTTATGTTTTAACTGAAAAACCGTTATGTATCATCTTTATCGTTTATGTTTATTATTTGATTATTATAAAGTTTGCATATTTATTGTAATAATCTCCGTCCCTAATTATTAAGAGAATAATTAGTATAATTGTCAATGGATAATCATGTGATGATTATACGCATAAGAGATGCACATTGAAATTATGGGTACTTGTTAGAGAACAAGTGACTGGACATGACCCGCATGAGATTTATGTCATGGTCAAATGTCATACTTAAATCTCATACGGTTACTTCATTTATTTCCTAGACCTAAGATTATCATAACCTTACATATGATGAAAGTCATGTTTGATTTTAGTCAAACGATATCTTAACACGATATCTATAAAGACTATCATTGGCATGATCGGATTCATGATGGGAAGGATGATAAGTCAAGAAGGAATTTGTCCCTCGGAAGAGAGATGTTATGCTTGGGCCCCTCGATGAGTGATAATGATGAAAGTGTATGGCCGTACCCCAATATGATTGGAATTATCATTATACTCAAGAATCGAGAAAGCATTGAACAATAACAAGTTGACAAGGACCATGACTTGTGTTCAAATATAACATCGTGAGACAAAGGGATAAATGGAAGTACACCATTGGAAACGTGAACTCTTACGTTGCATTATTTGGGTAGACATAATGGCTTGCTAGAGTCCGCTTATGTCTTATGAGGTTCGATATGATTGAACTCATTGCCAACATAATGTAATCCTATTGGGTCACACACAACTAGAATGAATTGGTTAAACCGGAGGAAGAATAGTTGAGAGTTTCTGTATCTGGCTATATATACCGCGCGACATATCAAGCCAATGGCTTGATATACCGCGCGACATAATAGGCCAGTACGCGGTTTGACAGCCTGTCTCTCCTAATACGATTAGGAGAGGTATTCTTACTATTGTAGTATAAATACAAGGGTTCTGTCAGACCTAAAAGGTCAGCCGAAATTTTTCAAGCAAAATTCATAATTAAATACTCTCAATATTCTTCAAAGTTTAGATCTAGCAATCATCAAGAAGTTGTTCTTGGATTCATTCAAAGGTGTGGATACCAAAAGAGGGTCTTCGCTCGTTCATCGATCAAGGCCTAGAGTTCAAGCAAGTTGAAGAACGAAGTTTGTGATTCGATATCACATAATCAAATCGTTCGATAGCTCAAGACCGGAAAGCGTTCCAAGGTTGGTTTAATTCTATCTCATAGGTATTCAAATTAATTGTATAGAACGGATCCTAGGGCTTCTTGGGTTTTATGTTTTTAATGCTTAATTCCGCTGCGCATGGACCCGTAAAACCCAACAAAGGGTATCGTGAGCCCCGTTCGTATGGTTAAGTTTGAATTAACATGCTAGATTTAAGATATAAATTGTTTATATGCTTATTGCATGTTTTGTATGTGATAGAATTTTTAATTGTTTATGTGAAACAATGTGAAAATCGTTTTCAATTTATGCCGAATTAAATCAGAAAAAGGTGTTTTATGTGATTTAATTGGGTGTAATCTGTATTGGTTCGAACCGGAAATCACGTAACTTCGCCGCCTATGTCGTGCGACATATCGAGCCATGTGGAATTCGGAGTTAACCGGCTCGTTACGTCGCGCGACATATCAAGCCTACGCTGATTTTGTCACGCGACATAACAAGCCAAAACCGGCGTAACTGTTTGTTCAAATTTTCGCTATTCTCGTGATTGTGTTTACAATCGATATGTTGATATGAAAATCTGGATGTTATAAAATTGAGTTTATAAGTCCGCGATAGATTGATTCATTGATATACATGATTAATTGATTAAAATGTGATTTTAATAATTATTGCAATGTATATGAAAATCTGGATGTTATAAAATTGAGTTTATAAGTCCATGCTAGATTGATTCATTGATATGCATGATTAATTGATTAAAATATGATTTTAATAATTATTGCGATGCATGAATTATCTGTTCTTAAGTGTTAAGAATTTTATTAGATGTTTAGTTGAAACATTGAATTGTGATTTCCTAAAATGTTTAGTTGAAACATTGCATTATAGTTTCCTAATATGTTTAGATTTAGACATTGTAAATTTTGGATTTTATGATTGTTTATGGAAACAAGTCATAATTACGCGAAATTTTAAAAGGAAGCTAATTGTTTATAAAAGGTAGTGATTATGTTGCCAAATCAGAGTTGATTTCTAATTGTGCATGACTAGGAGAGTTCTGTCTAAGGAAGAGTTGGTACTTAAGTAGTCCTTGTGGCTCACCTATCTTCCCGGGAACTTACCCGGTGCATGATTATGACTATCTTTGCCGATATGCTTATAATCTACCTTAAAGAACCTTCATTTAACTTTTAAGTTCTTTATGCCAATCCATGATTTAAACACTTGAGACCACTCGGATAGTTTTGGGTGGGCTTGCCATAGCAAGGTGCTTTGATTCTATTCCGTTTCATGCGAGCAAGATGAGGAAATGGTGGTTCCTATACGTTTAAAATGGATGAACTTAATTGGGTTATCAAAATGGTTTTGGACCCAAGGCATAAGATGAGATTAAAATATGCTTAGACATATGATGTCTTAAATAAATCTCATAAAAGATCCTAAGAGTCATATATGATATGATTGATGTTTTCTACCTAATTAGTTTGATCTTGAGCGGTGCGCCATAGCGTACTTGAGATCAAATTAAAGATGGATCTTAGTCCTAAGAGTCATATACGATATGATTGATGTTTTTCTACCTAATTAGTTTAATCTTGAGCGGTGCGCCATAGCGTACTTGAGATTAAATTAAAGTTGGATCTTAGCCCATTAAATGCATATTATGCTTATTAGCATTAGAAGATGTATGATTTAGTGGGAGTATTTGTAAAATACATTATTTGCTCTTAAATGATAAATATGTTGATATTGATATGTGTTCATATAATTTGTATATTTTGTTGTAGAAGTAGCATTACATAATGATAATTGCGATTCGTCCTTATGAAGGACAAAATTCGAAAAGAACGGTACAAGTTACTCGATTTGATCGACGCTCAAGAATTGTTCTTAGGCAAATGTGTACGTTCTTGACGAATCCGTTCCTACTAAACCCATTGCAAATGTTGCAAAGGGCAAATAAGGAAGCAACATTAGAAACATATTGATGATTCTGACAATATTGCTTGCCTTGAATTTGCCACCATGGTTAAAGGCTCTTATGAAGAACCTTGAGCACATGATAACTATTCCTTTTGTTATAGCATAACGCAAAAAGGAAATGTTCCAAATGCAAGCTAGACAAAAGATATATGTTGTGGTGAAAGCTCTTAATTCATATGATGAAAGAAGGAGCAATCCGCAAATTGTGTTAATGGTTAACACAAGAAAGGGTTCACAAAGGAAGGAAAAGTAGGTAAAGCAAAAGTTGCTAAACCTAGGACAAAAGTTGTCAAAGCCGAAGAGGCTAAACCCAAATTGTCTCAAAAGGATGCAGTTTGCTACCAATGCAATAAGATTGGTCATTAGAAGCAAAGTTGCAAGGCTTATTAGGAAGGCCTAAAAGGTGAAGAAGGGCAATATGATTGCTACTACTTCAAGTATCTATATGATAGATATTTTCCTTTCGACTTCTTGTTCTTGGGTATATGATACCGGATTGGATCCCACATTTGTCTAAATGTGCAAGGAGCAAAGAATAGAAAGCTACTCAAATAAGGTAAATTAAACCTAAGCATGGGAATGGAGCAAGAGTTGCAACATTAGCCATAAGGGACTTATGAAGTCATCTTACCTTGTGAAGTAGTACTTGTTTTGAACAAGTATGACTACGTTCCGGATTTGAGTAGGAGTATTATTTCCGTTTCTTAAATGGATGATGAAGGATATAATTTTCTTATTTTCAATAAGAAGTTTTATATTTATTTAATAATATGCCTTATTGTAATGCACATGTCATTAAATGGTCTTCATATCCTTGATGATGAGAAACAAAATAATATTGAAGATATCTATGATATAAATGGGAAATCTAAACCGAACAATATGAACAAAGCGTTTATATGGCATTGCCGGCTTGGTCAAATAAATAAGAAACATATATCTAAACTCCATTAACATGGACTTTTAGACTCATATGACCATGAATCATTTGAGGAATGTGGATCTTATTTATTGAGATTATCGACCAAACCACCCTACACTAAAGTAGTGGGAGGGCTAGTAACTTATTAGTCATTATACATAAGATGTATGTGAACTATTAAGTAGCATTGCTAGGGGAGGATTTTGGTATTTCATCATATTTCACTAAAGACTTATCTAGATATGATTATGTCTATCTGATGAAGTCCAAAGGTGAATCGTTTGAGATGTTTCGAACATTTCAAGATGAAGTGCAAAACAACTTGGCAAAACTATTAAGTACTTCGATTGGATCGAGGTAATGAATATTTGAGCCAAGAGTTTGACAATCATCTCAAAACTATGAAATCGTTTCAAAGTTGACTCCAACCGGAACACCACATTGTATGATGTGTCTGAAAGGAGGAATTGAACCTTGTAGGACATGGTTCGTTCGATGATGTGTCAATTAGACTTTCCTATTTCCTATTTCCTTTTGAGGATATGCATTAGAAATAATGCGATTACACTGAATCGAGTCCCTACTAAATCGGTTCCTAAGGCCCCACATGAAATGTGGCATGGAAGAAAACTTAGTTTGTCTTTCATGAAGATTTGGGGTTGCGAATCTTATGTAAAGAGACTTGTCTCTTATAAGTTAGCACCAAATCTGACAAGGTTATTTTCGGATATTGATTTTACAATCACAAAGAGAACAAAATGTTTGTTGCTCTACACGATTTGTTTCTTGAGAAATAGTTTCTCAATAAAGAATCTAGTGGGGGTAAAATTAATCTTGAAAGAAGTTCAAGAACCCGAAAATAATATGGAACCAAGAGTAGAGACAGAATCAAGTTCACAAAGGAGTTGTGAAACCGGTTCAAGATGCACAAGTCCATCGTAGATTGGATAGGTTACGATCCGAACTCAAGAAATAGTGATTTCTCGTTGCGGAAAGTGATGAAGTGGAAGTCATTGAGAATGACGATCCTAATTGCTATCAAGAAGCGATGTCCTCTCCTAATTTGGATAAATGGTTAGGAACCATGGAATCCAAATTACAATCCATGTTTAACAATCAAGTTTAATTGGAACTTGATTGGGCTACCTAAAAGTGTAAAAACTAAAGGGTGCAAGTAGGTCTTCAAAGACCAACATGGATGTGAAGGTGTATACTTTTATGACTAAGGATTGTAGCAAAGGGACTTAGGTTAATTCATAGTATTGACTATGTTGAAACCTTTTCCGCCAGTTACAATGTCGAAGTCTGTTAGAATTTCAATTGCCATTATCGCATATTGTGACTATGTGATATGACAAATGGATATCAAACGAATTTCTTTAAATGGAAAGATTATTAAGGATGTGTAAAGTACACAACCCGAATAGTTTGTCGATCCAAGAAACTCTAATAAAGTATGCATGTTGCAAGGATCCATGAGATGGATTGAAGCAAGCTTCAAGGAATTGGAATCTTTGTTTTGATGAATTGGTCAAAGAGTTTGACTTTATCAAGTACAAAGATGAACCTTGTGTATGCATGAAATTCAGTGGGAGCATGGTGTTATTTCTATTGTTTATTACAATAATATTTTACTCATTTGAAAAACAAGTTCCGACACTCAAGACTGTTAAGTCTTGGTCAAGGAAAGGTTTCTCAATGAAAGATATGGGTAAAGCCGCTTACATCCTTGGCATCAAGATCTATAGAGATAGATCTAGAAGGATAAATTGGTTTGAGTCAAAGTGTTCACATTGACAAGATTCTTAGAAGAGTCTAAGAAAAGTGGCTTGTCAATGGGTCATGGTATTTTCTCTTAAGCAATACTCATTGTCTTATGACAATTGATGAGCAAAAGGGAATGAATGAAGTTCCATATGCTTCGGCATTTGGATCTGTCATGTATGCCATGATTTGTACTAGACTCGACGTCTCGTATGCTATAAGCATAATGAGTCGATACCAATCTGATCCTGTTGAGAACCAATGGATGGCAGTCAAGATGATCCTAAGTACTTAAGAAGAACTAAGGATACGTTCTTGGGATTTGAAAGATTGAAAGTTAATCTTGTTGTAAGGGTTACAAAGATGCTAGCTTCCAAACTGACAAAGTTATTTTAAAATCGCAATTAGGATTTGTGTTTGTGCTTATTAGAGGTGCAATTTTGATTGGAAGAGTTCCAAGCAGAAATTGTAGCCGATTCTACTACTAAGGCCATATTTTAGCAACATATGATGTAGCTGAAAGAGGCAGTTTGGATCAAAAGTTCATTTAGTATTTTGGAAATACTTCAAGTGTTTTTCCAAGTATCACTAATCGGTGAAACTTTTGTTATGACAATAGTGGTGCCACTTGTGCAAACAATGGAACCAAGGTCACAACAGTGATCCAAACACTCACTTAGACGTTCTTCGAGGAATTCATAAAGAATGAGAAGACGTTAAAATATACAAAGTATCAGCCGATGATGACATAAGGGATTCACTTACAAAGACACTCGCATAGGCAGAAGCATGATGGGCATGTTAGATTCATGAGTATTCGATACATAAATGGAGCCTAGTGCAAGTGGGAGACTGTTGGTGTAATGCCCTAGGCTTTAGTTATGTTTTAACTGAAAAACCGTTATGTATCATCTTTATCGTTTATGTTTATTATTTGATTATTATAAAGTTTGCATATTTATTGTAATAATCTCCGTCCCTAATTATTAAGAGAATAATTAGTATAATTGTCAATGGATAATCATGTGATGATTATATGCATAAGAGATGCACATTGAAATTATGGGTACTTGTTAGAGAACAAGTGACTGGACATGACCCGCATGAGATTTATGTCATGGTCAAATGTCATACTTAAATCTCATACGGTTACTTCATTTATTTCCTAGACCTAAGATTATCATAACCTTACATATGATGAAAGTCATGTTTGATTTTAGTCAAACGATATCTTAACACGATATCTATAAAGACTATCATTGGCATGATCGGATTCATGATGGGAAGGATGATAAGTCAAGAAGGAATTTGTCCCTCGGAAGAGAGATGTTATGCTTGGGCCCCTCGATGAGTGATAATGATGAAAGTGTATGGTCGTACCCCAATATGATTGGAATTATCATTATACTCAAGAATCGAGAAAGCATTGAACAATAACAAGTTGACAAGGACCATGACTTGTGTTCAAATATAACATCGTGAGACAAAGGGATAAATGGAAGTACACCATTGGAAACGTGAACTCTTACGTTGCATTATTTGGGTAGACATAATGGCTTGCTAGAGTCCGCTTATGTCTTATGAGGTTCGATATGATTGAACTCATTGCCAACATAATGTAATCCTATTGGGTCACACACAACTAGAATGAATTGGTTAAACCGGAGGAAGAATAGTTGAGAGTTTCTGTATCTGGCTATATATACCGCGCGACATATCAAGCCAATGGCTTGATATACCGCGCGACATAATAGGCCGCACGCGGTTTGACACTGTCTCTCCTAATACGATTAGGAGAGGTATTCTTACTATTGTAGTATAAATACAAGGGTTACATCGGACCTAAAAGGTCAGCCGAAATTTTTCAAGCAAAATTCATAATTAAATACTCTCAATATTCTTCAAAGTTTAGATCTAGCAATCATCAAAAAGTTGTTCTTGGATTCATTCAAAGGTGTGGATACCAAAAGAGGGTCTTCGCTCGTTCATCGATCAAGGCCTAGAGTTCAAGCAAGTTGAAGAACGAAGTTTGTGATTCGATATCACATAATCAAATCGTTCGATAGCTCAAGACCGGAAAGCGTTCCAAGGTTGGTTTAATTCTATCTCATAGGTATTCAAATTAATTGTATAGAACGGATCCTAGGGCTTCTTGGGTTTTATGTTTTTAATGCTTAATTCCGCTGCGCATGGACCCGTAAAACCCAACAGTTCGCTAGGTGATCTGACAATGCTTGACCCTTGATGGCCTTTCTGGTCACGTAGTTGATGTCGTACTCTGCTAAGAAGAAGGACCACTTTGCTAGACGCATCGAGAGGGAAGGTTTATCGAAGATGTACTTGATGGGGTCCATTTTTGAGACCAAATTCACAGGGTGGGCTTGCATATAATGCTTCAGCTTATCGACTACCCAGACCAGTCCTGCACAAGTCTTTTCACATGCTGAGTAATTGAGCTCACTTCCCTGTAGCTTCCGGCTAACAAAGTAAATGGCATTTTCTACCCGAGAGCCTTTCTTCTCCTGAGCAAGCATAGCCCCAACTGCCGTATCAGTGAGAGTGAGATAGAGCAGAAGAGGTTTCTGTCTATGTGGGGGGCATAGTACTGGAGGATGTACTAAGTATGCTTTGATCTGGTCAAAGGCATCCTGGCATTCTTCGGTCCACTTTGTATCTACATTCTTCTTCATGAGCTTGAAGATGGGCTCGCACATAGTGGTCAACTGGTTGACAAAACGACTGATGTACTGTAGTTTTCCTATAAAGCTTTTGACTTCTGTCTGGGTTTGAGGTGGCCTCATGTCCATAATGGCTTTGATCTTTCGGGGGTCGACTTCGATACCTCGCTCCGTGACCATATACCCAAGCACTTTTCCCCTTGTCACTCTGAAGGTGCATTTAGCATGGTTTAGTCTCATGGAATGTTGTCTCAGCCTTTGGAGTGGATTATCATGTCGTCTACGTAGACCTCAATCTCCTTATGGATCATGTCATGAAAAAGCGCGGTCGCTGCCCTTTGATAAGTAGCCCCGGCGTTCTTGAGCCCGAATGGCATTACTGTATAGCAGTAAGTTCCCCACGGTGTGGTGAAGGCTGTCTTTTCTTGGTCTTCTTCGGCCGTCTTGATCTGGTTGTAGCCTGCAAAACCATCAACGAAGGATTTGACTTCGTAGTTGGCAGTGGAGTCCACCAGGACGTATATGTTTGGCAAGGGATAATCGTCTTTGGGGCTGGCCTTGTTCAGATCCCGGAAATCTACACAGCAGTGCACCTTCCCATTGGCCTTGGTGACGGTCACAATATTGGACAACCATGTCGGATATTCGATGACTCTGATGAATCCTACCCGCAGTAGCTTCTCAATTTCCTCTTTGACCTGTAGAGACCACTCTGGCTTGATTTTTCTCAATTTCTGCTTTACTGGCTTAGCATCTGGTGCTAGAGGGATTATGTGCTCCACTATTGAACTGTCTAGCCCCGGCATATCCTTGTACGACCACGCAAAGATGTCCATGTATTCTCTGAGCAGATTAACCAGTCTGTCCCGTTCAACCCCCTGGAAGAAGCTTCCAATCTGTGTCTCTTTAGGTTCCTCGACAGTACCCAAGTTAACACTTGTCAAAACCTCCTCGGCAGCTTGGGCCCGGTTTTCCTCTTTTTCTGTAACCTGCTTAAAGATTTCTTTAATGTATTGTTCGTTTAGTGTGTTTGCATCTTGTTCAAATGATTCATTATTAACTGTTGTTAAGTTTTGAGTTAATTTATCATTTGTTAAGTTGGCAATAAGGGGATAATCAGAAAGATCTGTCATTTCATTCAAAGCAAGAGGAAAGATGACATCGATTACATATTCATAATCCTCAGGCGTGAGGCCTTCGGATGACTCAGAGGACTGGAATTCAAAGATTCCTGACTCAACTGTATGGACAACAGGGTGTTTGACACGACTGGGCTGAGAAGGACGTGGTACCAATCCAAGCTCCGTGATCATTTGTTGTCGGCTGGCTATCGGTCCAGAGAATGTCTCCCAATTCTTCAACGGCATCTCTGTCTTAGTCACCAAAGTGCGGGGATCAAAAGGATCTTCACCACCATCTCCAATTACGGCAACTACCTCATCATCTGAGCTGAAGTCGATCAAATCTGGGATCTGTGCTTCTTCATCAAACAACTTCTGCAAGCCCCACTCACTGTCTTCACTACTGGCAGCTTCTATCTGGCTGATCTTCGGAAGAGCTAATTCGAAGGTGGAGAGGTCCATTATCTCGGATGCTGACTCTTTGACACTGTCTGAATTTTCTTTGAAGACATACTCATTCTGAACGGTAGTGGTAGCCCCAGGAATGTCTGGCAAGTCAAGGAACATCCTTCGAACAGGATTTGCTGGTTTTCCCCTAACCTTCTCAAGGTTTTCCAGAAGGGTTTTCTTCAAGGAGATTTGGTGATCACTCTCACTATATTGTGTCCCGCCCTTTGTGAAGTAATGAGTCAGGGATAAACTGTAGGGATAGAGCTGGACCCCTTTAGCTTTTCTGCCATCCCGAGAGTTCGGTTTGTATCCCAAGCCATATCTGGTAGTCTGTTCCTTTACATCAATGATGGTATTGCGACCCTGCAGTCTTTTGCCCAATCCAAGCCCCGGAAGATAACCCATTTTTCTCATCATTCTCATGGCCGGAGGAATTTTATCGGAGGTAGTAGTGAGGTCAGTGCAACACACTTGTGCTTTGGAAGAAGCTACAGAGAATTCGGTCAAGGCAAACCCTTCATCATCATGCTTAATTTCCAATATCGGGATACCTCCAGTGCTGGTTCCTTCCACCGTGACACTGTCTCCGTAAATAGTGGTGATAGTACCATCGCTAGACTGAAATTTGACGCATTGGTGCAGAGTAGAGGCTACCCCGTTTATCTGGTGAATCCAAGGGCATCCCAGCAGAGCAGTAAACGAGATCGGAAAGTCAATTACTTGAAAGTCAACGTCAATGACCTTTTTCCCGAACCACAACTTGAGAGTAGCAATCCCCAAAAATGATCGTGCAGTGGAATCGTAGGCCTTAATAGTCTGACTAGAAGGCTTCAAATCCGTTGGCTTTAAATCCAATAACTCCATCATTTTTGCTGGCAAGACGTTCATTGCGGACCCTCCATCAACTAATACCCGTGGTAACCGACGTTCTTCCAACTGGACTGTGATGTAAAGGGGTTCATTATGACTAGCCCCATACTTTGGCAGGTCCAAGTCGGTGAAGGTAATGATGTTTCCGTAGTGGATACTTCCAATCATCTGGATGACCTCATCTGGGGTGACATCTATGGGCACCATGGTCTTGGCCAAACTTTCTTCTAGCTTCAGCTTATGAGGGTATGAAGAGGTTAATAAGGACCACAAGGAGATATTGGCCTGAGTACACTTCAACTGAGTCAGCACTGGATCCTCCTTGTCAGAGTCTGGCTTTTCTGCTTCTGGTTTATAGGGTCTTTTGTCTGTTTTTGGCTCAGAGACGGCATTTCTTTTATCACCCTTAGGCTGTTCAACACTCATCTGTCCGGACTGAGTCATCACATAGACTTTAGATTTCTCTGGATCATCATTCCTACTGGAGGATTCTGTCAGCTCTTTCAAAGTGAGAGGCGGGCTCTTGATGGCGTATGGCCAACTCTGCTGATTAATCTGATTAAACGCACTACTGGAGGCATAGGCGGCTTCCCGAATCTGATTCCAGGTTAATGGCTTTCTGACCCTTTCTGAGTTCTGACTCCTTAATTGGCTCAACAGTCGGTTGGTTTCAACTTTACCTTCCTCATTTAAAGCCTTCACAGTCTCGTTCAAGCTTTTCAAGGTCAGATGCAACAGGAATTATCACCTTCAGAGTTTGGAGTCTGATGAATGGCTTCCTCATCTGGACCTAGCAACTTTTTCAACAGAGTGGGATCATATTCCTCATCACTGTCAAGCATGTCCCTCCTTTCTCTAGGGGTTAGTTTTCTGACGGCATCTTTGACATTGGCCAAGCATTTTCTGAAGTGGGAAATTCCATCATCGAGAAGGATTTCTGCGGGGTCAAACCTCATGGCGGGTTCCTATTCTTTACTGTCGGGAAGGTTTTCTGGGCTTTTTGGCTTCTGGGCTAACCACTCCTCTACTGTTCCTTCTGGCACTTCGACTGTGTCTTCCTCGGTATCACTACAGTAACTCTCGTGAGAACTCTCATCTTGACTCTGATGACCAATGAGGGCAAAAGCAGGTCGGGATACTTGACGCCATATAAGAGGTATCTTGGATTCTTCCTCTGGCTTGGGAATTACCAAGAAAACATCGCTGTCATCATAGGATATAAAGGGGACTGGGGTCGCCTCAAACTTTAAGACCCTTTCCAGGGCATCCATACACTCTTCTTCAGACAAGGTCTCAGGGGTTATTCTCAGCACTGCAATGGAGTCTACTCTTCCCGACGGGGGTTTAGCTTCAACGACACTTACATGTTCTAGATCGGCGGGCGGAGCCCACTTCCCTCTTCCAGCTAAAGCTTCAATCAAGTTCCTCCATTCACCGACCAAGTCTTTGTAGGGGGTATTGAATTCTAGGATGTAGAATTCATACGCTGCCTCATCCTTTTCCTCTTTCGAACCTTCACACAGGTTACAGATACACTTTGAAGTGATTACATCTCCTATTCCAGGTCTATGGTTTCCTACTTCATCTTGCCTTCCAGGTTTTACTTCGGTCGACTCCAAGTTCATTCCTTCTACTGAACTGTCGTCATCACTATAAATCCACCCATTCCTGTTCTCATTTCCGACTGACTCTTCACTGCCGCTGTCTGGGAGATAGGCAAATTCACAGGCGTTGACAAAGTTAGAAAGGTCAGGCTGGTAGTGGAATTCCAAGGTAGGGAAATTTGGCTCAGGTTGAGGGGAAGGAAAGAGTCCCATGGGGTAATGCAGAGGCTGCATTACGGGGATAGTGGTAGCGTTTGTTCTCTGTTGGTAGGGAACAAAGCTGGGTCTTATCTGAGGGGGAGAGGGTGTCGGGACCTTGATGGCTTGAGACATTGGGAAGGACTGAAAAGGGACAGTCTTTGGCAATGGATCGTATGTGGATGGAGGAGGGCATTGTTTATAGGCTAGGGGAGCTGAGATGGTTACTTCTGGAGTTTCATCTTCTACCATAACCAGGGAACCGTTGGGCTCTACCACTCTCTGGACCCCATGACGGCGGAGCGCATCAATGAGCATGGTCTGTTGTTCCTGATGGGCTTTACGACTGTTTTCCAAGGCTAAGGATAGCTCTTCTTCCCTAGTCATCTGGTTACCCAAACCAGTACTGTTCTCTGTCAAATCGGCCATTCTGACTTTCTGGACTGACAAAGCTGAGGATTCTGGCGAACTGTCTGAGAATTCTGCGCTAACAAGTCGCTGACCCGGTGTTCTCACCCACTTCTTTTTCGCTGCGGGAAAGGGATAGGAGAGGTTTAGACTCGGGGTAGGTGTTTAGGCTGAAGGCTCAAGCAATATGCAAATTAAGAATCTTCCAGTTTACTTAAAACAGTGTCTTTTATTAATTTCCATTTGGTTGGAAAAGGGGTTCTGCCCTTCTTTTTCGCAACTACTCTAGATCCTGGATCAGTGGGTTCCGTCACTACGTCTATAAGCCCCTCGTATTCCACCTGTATTTCGACCTCCCAGGGTGGACAGCCCCGGGCGAGGATCCTATAGGGCACGCGGATCCCACCGACCGAGAGAAAAGAACGCTCCTAATGGATCTAGCGGGTCATAGGAACTTTTAACGCACGAGCGATGCGAATTATAGTCAAGGCAATACCGGAAAAGTCTCGTCTTTCAGCCTTAACAGAATTTCGCTTGCGCGATTGACGTTTTGACTTTTCGGTAATGTCCGAGAAGATAATAGGCATGGGTCGGGCGGTAAAAGCCGGATGACACAGTGTCACATTGAACTTCGTTGCATACGCCGTGCGTGAGTCAAAATCGAAGTCAATGCCGGGTCAAGATCTTGCCAATTTTTCCTTGTAGGAATTTTGGCAGAGCTTCGCTTGAGCGAAAGATCTTTTGGATTTTCGGCAAGGACTCGGTCTCGACTCTTACGCATTCCGTGCGGGTCAAGGTCAAAGTCAATGTCAGAGTCAAGATTCTACCGATTTTTTTTCCTTGTCGGAATTTCGGCAGAGTTTCGCTTGAGCGAAAGATCTTGGCTTCCGTTATGAACTAAGGCTTGACCTTTACGGGGATATGCAACTGGGCTATATGACACGGACTAGACCAAAAACCAACCAAAAGTCACTGTTTTTTGAAACGTGTGACACGGACTGTGCATTGGTCGACACTGGCTGCCATGGGGAGTTTGGGGTGATTCCGTGCGCGCCCGGGAGCATCGTAAGGCTGTTCGTGACTGCAGCTGAAAAACCACCCCGGATTTAAAGGGACGTGCGTGCAAAGTGTACAGGATATATAAGGTGCGCGTAGTGTGCGGTCTCCTAAAAATGTTCCTTTTTGAGTTAAAACAGAAATTTTCATAAATGTGTTTTAAAGGAATGATTTTTGGGACGGGGGAAAATGCAACAGATAAGGCACGTAAATTTTCTGGGAGCCCCAGTTAGTCTTGGAACTGAGTAGCCCCAAGCTGCCAAGGCTGCCAGATTAATCTCAATTTTTCCTGGTGGAATTGCCACTGAGGCCGCCCGGTCAGAATCCAAGGAGGATTGAGCCGTACGACTGCATGGATCAATTTTCCAGGTTTCACTCCTTTGCTATTTCAGGTTGTTTCCCGAATATTTTAGGCACCTTTTAGCCTTGAGAAGGCTCCCTGTTCAACGTATGCACAAATCCCAAGATGCAAATGATGCAATGCAAGGTAAAGAAAGCAAGCAAGATAAACGGAATCCGCGATGGGAGTCTAACCCGCTCAAAGGGAAAAGCTTTCTTTTACTTTTTTTTCGAAAAGTGATACCGGTACGTGGGATTGTTAAACCACCGTTTATCCCAAGCCCCGGGTTAGGGAGCGATACAGGAAGGTTCAATGGTTTCCACCTATATACCGGGTATCGTTTATTTTAAAAATGAAAGCTTTTCTCCTTTGGGATGTCCCCAGCGGAGTCGCCAAACTGTGAATGTGTGCCCAAATTCTAAATTTTGTGTTTTTTAGATCGAATTCACGCGATTTTGAAAACATCCGGTTTAATTTGAAAAACGGAGTCGCCACGCCATTTTGATTTCCTCAAAACTTTGAAAAAAAGGTTTTTATGGGTTCGGAGGTTAAGTTACCCCTTGGGAAGAACGGATCGTCGTTCACCCAAGATGCCTTGCCGTAGCAAGTCTCCCTAGATTCCGTTTATCGTGCTTGCTTGCGTGCTTTCTTGTGTGCATGTGTTTGAATAAAAGGGGAGGGAATGTCCCAAGTTGTCTTTCGGACGTACAAACCATTTATTGATTGTCGCTCGGGATTTCTTGGATTTTATGTATTCGGGATTTTGATCCCGTCCTCATCTTGGACTTGTGATCATCGCTTTTTAACCTCGGGACTTGCGTGATAGAGAGAAAGACTCTCTTTTATAGTCCAAAATGAGGTTCTTTAGGAAAGGAGTGACCTTAGCCCATCAATCCTACACCTTAAGACGATTGAGCTTATATATGTGCTTCACGCTCGTCTTAAGTGATAATCGGAGATGTAGGTTCAAGGTTTTATCCCTTTCTAAAGAGATTGTGGCACCTTTAATGGAAGAAACGATGTAAAGATAGGATCTTTACACCGGTCCGTTCCAAGGTTGCTAATGGGGACATGGGGGAATGCATGTAAAAATGACATTTTTAGTGAAAAGATGACATTTTTGAATTGCAAAGGATGCATTTAATTTGCAAAGGATGCATTTTTATATAAAGACATGATTTTTATGCAAAGGATGCATTTTTATGGGGAAAATAGTATTTATTATGCAAAGGATGCACAAAGATTACATTTTGAAAGCAAGGGATGCTAATTTGATGATAAAATGATGATCTTTGATGCAAAGGATGCATGAAGATGGGTTTTAGATGCAAAGGATGCACCTTTATGATAAAGACATGATTTTTATGTGCAAATGATGCATTTTTTGATGTAAAATGGGGGCTTTTAGGTGCAAAGGATGCACCTTTAACATAAAGATTACATTTTTATGAGCAAAGGATGCTAAGGATCACATTTTTATGAGCAAATGATGTCTATTTCATGCAAAGGATGCAAAAGGGGGAAAGGGGATATGATAAAGATAGGATCTTTAATGATAAATGCCAAGTCCCAAGCAAGATAATGGCAATATATGAATGCAATGAGCAATTAAATCATATAGACAAGCATTATGCAAGGTAAGAGAGTGAGATGTTACCAATGGTGGTGGCCTCTTCTTCTTGGGGTTTTGCCTAGCGGTAGGACCAACTTTTGGAGGCTTTAAGGAGGAGGGGGGTGACTTCTGGGCACCTTCAACTTCCTGGTCTTCGTGGAGAGAGTTTATATGCTGGTAATTATCTGATTGTGTTGTTGTTGGTGTCTAAAATGGGAAGAGGAGGGCTCTATTTATAGGCAGTCTGGATAAGGCTAATGAAGCCGTGCGGCTAGAGGTCCTTGGCTAATGCAGCCATGCGGCATTATCCTGTGTGACTCAGCATGTTTCTAGAATCATGCAAGGTGGCAATTCTAGAAGGTCTTTGGGATTAAGAAAAACGTGTTTCTTAATTACCAAGCATTCCCTTCATCCCTTAAATGTTTTGGAACAGTTCCGGAATAATTCCGGAACTCTAGGAAAGTCCGGGGAATTACCGGAAAACTTTACCGAAAGGCATGAGCCAGATTTGGGTACTTACACTAGGATGCCTCCACGTCCTTACCATCGACCTATACGGTCACCCAGGACGCCTCCACGTCCTTACCACCGACCTATGCGGTCACCCAGGACGCCTCCACGTCCTTACCACCGACCTATGCGGTCACCCAGGACGCTTCCACGTCCTTACCACCGACCGATGCGGTCACCCAGGACGCCTCCACGTCCTTACCATCGACCTACTCCACGTCCTTACCATCGACCTATGCGGTCACTCAGGACGCCTCCACGTCCTTACCATCGACCTATGCGATCACCCAGGATGCCTCCACATCCTTACCATCGACCTATGCGGTCACCCAGGACGCCTCCACGTCCTTACCATCAATCTATGCGGTCACCCAGGACGCCTCCACGTCCTTACCATCGACCTATACGGTCACCCTGGACGCCTCCACGTCCTTACCACCGACCTATGCGGTCACCTAGAGGATGCCACCACATCCACACATAGAGTTTCAGTCAGAGAACATCTCACGTCCCCGTACACAAAAACACTCACCCCACACACGAACTACGATCAGGCTTGATTCCCGCTAGGGATATGTAGGAATCCTATCACAGGGTCCAGCCAACTGACCTATACGGTCACACAACAGGACACCACCATGTCCTCACGCACCGACCTACACGGTCACTTTCTCTCCCAGCACGCGATCCAGATCAGGACCCTTATCTTATCAACGACCCCACTTCCTCCGTAAGTGACGTCGTCGAGGGGCTTCTGTAAGTACCCCAATCTGGATCACCCTCTTCCGAACACACGGGAAACACCGCAGACTCACAAACGCAGTCTCGAAGACCCGTGACACTCAAAAACACTCAAAAACCCCCAACCAAACCAAGGGAGTGACCTTTTTGGGCCAAAAAGGGACAAAAAGACCTTTTAGGAATTTTTCAGAAATTGGAAAAGCATATGTGGTCCGTACGGACCTCTTTGCTTCAATGATTACTGAATCCCCTTAAAGTCCAACTTATTCCCTCAAATCCCGGAGTGCATCATTACTGAAATGTAGGACCTTATTGCATGCAAGATTGGTCCGTACGGACCTTCTTGCTACTAGACACCATCATTTCAGAATCCTCTTAAAGTCCACTTATTCCCTCAAATCAAGGAAAACAAAAATTCTGGATTACCTAGAAGGTCCGTACGGACCTTCTTGCAGTTTTCCCATGGCTATAAATAGAGGGCTCCCCCTCCCTCATTTCACACATCTCCCTCTTCTCTCCTCTCCCCCCAGCCTTCTGGCACCCCTCTAAGTCCTCTCGAGGCACTCCCGGCCCCTTTCGAATCCTTCCGAGGCCTTCCGAGCCCCCTTGTGGTGCTCCGAAGCCTTTCCGAGCGCTCCCGCGCTGCCCCGAGGCACTCTCGAGGTACTCTGAGGCCCCTCGTGGTACTCCGAGGCCTTGCCTGGTCTTTCCCAAGGCGTCCCGGCTCTTTCCGAGTCAAACCGGCGATTCCGGCCCACGCCGAACCTCTGCCCGAATCCAACCGACGATCCCAACGCACGCCGAACCTCTGCCCGAGTGATCCCTGCGATCCCAACGCACGCCGAACCTCTGCCCGAGTGATCCCTGCGATCCCAACGCACGCCGAAACTCTCTCCGCAGACAACCGGCTCATCCCGAAGCAATTCTGGTCCGTCCCGAAACACTATCCTCAAACACTATTCCCCCGCGGAAGACGGACACGAACAAACATTGGTAAGGCTTCCTTCCATTACTATTTCAATACATTTCAATAAAGCAGTGTACAATGTAGACATCCGATACAACATGCATTTTTAAAAGCACATACACACACACGCACAACAGTTAAAGAATATAAGGGGTACCGAAAGACTCATTTTTACGAGGCGACTTGGGTGAGCCCTAAGATTCTAATATTTTCTTCCTGAGGAGTCATCTGACCTCCGAACTCAAAAATCTCATCACACAAAAACAGTTTATTTTTAAACTGATGCCCTTTTTCAATGTTTTGGGCTTAATAAAAACGACGTAGCGACTCTACAAGCAAAAACACGGCGAGACATTCTCCAACACCGCAAAACGGAATGTGATGCAGGAGACGCTGGAGCTGAGGCGGCCGCCCCATATCTTCCCAAGCGCACGCCTCAAGCCAATGTTACGGAGGGATTGTTTTCTGTTGAGGCGTACGCCTCTTCCACATCCAAGCGCTCGCCTCAAAATGGACCAAGTATGGAGTTTCCTTCGACAGCCCAGGCGGCCGCCCCGGAGGAGGTGATGCGGGCGCCTCAAACCAAGGCAACGCAGGGTGAAGTTTCGACCTTCCAGGCGAGCGCCTGGCCCTAACCCAGGCGGGCGCCTCGCGTCGTCATTGTTTCCGTATTTTCGTTCCTTTCAATTACGTTTATTATGGTTGCTCAGGAAAACGTGGGTAGTTTAGTAATTGTTTTAAATTTCAGCACTTAGGGTTTGAGAAGTATAAAAACAAACTTTGTTAATGATTGACGGCAGCTTTTGATTAATTAAAATTGAAGAGTTTTTCTCTTAATTCCTGGTGGATTCCAGATTACTGCTGGTGGATTCCAGTATTGTGTTTGAGGATTCTTCGCTTGAAGAATTCTTGTGATTAGTGCGCTAATCACGAAATCTATCGTGCTTCCGTGCTGCGTCAGTTGGTATCAGAGCAGGCCATATCCTGCCTTTTCACCACTGATTTGTTATGGGGGACCAAGTGACAAGGGAGGAGTTCGATCGCTTAACCACAGCCATGGCTGCGATGTCAACACAGTTGGAGGCGCTCGTGGCTGCTCAACGAGGTCCTAACGCTCGTGCTAATCGTAATCGTGGTGGCGAGAGAGACAGAGGTATTGAACAGGGCCGTCGCCCTAGGAGGGGCGAAAATAATGAGGATGAGGATCCTAATTCCGAGTCTGAGGTTGAGGTAGACAGTGATGAATCGGAACGGGGTGGAAATCGACATCGACAAGATTATCGGATTAAGGCGGATATTCCATTATTTTATGGAACTATGGGAATTGAGGATTTTCTAGATTGGCAGAATGATGTTGATCGTTTCTTCGAGGTTATGGAGGTACCTACGAACAAACAGGTCAAGATGGTGGCGATCAGATTGAAGAGCACTGCTGCGGTTTGGTGGGAGAAGCTTGTTGCGCAGAGGCGACGACAAGGGAAGGGGCCAATCAAAACCTGGATGCGCATGAAGCAGTTAATTTCGGAGCGATTTTTACCTGCAGATTTTGAGCAGACCTTATACAGATTATACCTCAATTGTGTGCAGGGTAATAGAACAGTTGATGAGTACACGACGGAATTTCAGAGGTATACTGCGCGGGTTAGGATTGAGGAGACCGAGGATCAGAGGATTGCTCGTTACATCAATGGATTGAAGGGTTCGATCCAAGAGAAGATGGGTTTGCATCATGCATGGACGCTGACAGATGCTACCACCCTAGCGTTGAAGGCTGAGCTCATAGAGAAATCGAGCGCGAAAAACTTTACCCCTTTTCGCAGATTTCCGCAAAGAAGGTAGTTCGGAGGCGTAGTTGATAAAGGTCCAAATTCCCGCAGCCAAGAGTACCACCAATGCTAGCAGTAGCGCAGTAAGCAAGGCTCCGGCGCAGAAGCCAGCAAATCCTTACGCCAAGCCAACAGGGGACAAGTGTTATCGTTGTCAGGGATATGGCCACAGGTCGAATGTTTGCCCCACTCGGAGGACAGCTGCAGTATTGCATGAGTACGAAGATGATGAGCCCGAGAACAATGAGTATGACGATGCTGAGTTTGCGGAAGAGGAGTCCGGTGAGAGAGTTGGATGCGTGCTCCAACAGATGTTACTTTCTTCCAAGGACGAGGGTCAACGGAAGAATCTGATGCGTGCACACTGTTCTGTGAAGAACAAGGTATGTAATTTGATTATTGATAATGGGTGCACTGAAAATCTTGTTTCACAGAAGTTGGTCGAATTTCTAGGCTTAGCAACTGAACCTCATGATAGTCCTTATAGTTTGGGGTGGGTGAATAAAGGTTCAGAACTCCGAGTAACCCGAACTTGTAGGGTCCCTATTTCCATTGGCAAACATTATAGGGAAGAGGTCGTTTGTGATGTTCTGAGTATGGATGTGTGTCATATCTTTGCTTGGTCGCCCTTGGCAGCTTTGACCATGATATTACTTATCGGGGTAGGGATAATGTATTGTTGTTTACTTGGGATAATCATAAAATTGCTATAGCTCCCGTATCACGTTTTGAGAAGCGGTGGAGAAAGAGAAGCCGGTCGTAATGCTCCTACTGTAATGAAAAGGGAGCTAACAACTGCTATTGCAGAGGCCGAGTATTTTTGTCCGATAGTGGTTAAAGGGCTGTTGGGTTCTGTTAGTGTGGAGATTGGGATGCCACGGGATATTGCAGAGCTTTTATCAGGATTTCAGGAGTTACTTGGTGACGAGTTGCCCAACGAGCTCCCTCCTATGAGGGACATTCAGCATCAGATTGATTTGATTCCGGGAGCTAGTCTGCCAAACCTCCCACATTACCGCATGAGCCCTAAGGAGAACGAGATACTGAGGGAGCAGATTGAAGACTTGTTGCAGACGGGTTTTATCAGAGAGAGTATGAGCCCGTGTGCAGTGCTCGTCCTTCTTGTGCCGAAGAAAGGGAATCGATGGCGTATGTGTGTTGATAGCCGGGCCATCAACAAGATCACCATCAAGTACAGGTTTCCCATTCCTCGTCTGGAGGACATGCTTGATGAATTATCCGGGTCTAAATTCTTTACAAAGTTGGATTTGCGCAGTGGGTATCATCAGATTCGGATTAGGCCGGGGGATGAGTGGAAGACTGCTTTCAAAAGCAAGGATGGTCTTTACGAGTGGCTAGTCATGCCATTCGGGTTGTCGAATGCCCCTAGTACATTCATGAGGTTGATGAATCAGGTATTCCGACCTTTTATTGGCTCCTTTGTAGTAGTTTACTTTGATGATATCCCGATTTATAGTAGAGATAGAAGCTGCGCATTTGGAACATCTTAACCAAGTGATGCGTGTGTTGAAAGATAATCAGTTGTATATCAATCTTAAGAAGTGTATATTCTGCACCAACAAGTTACTTTTCTTGGGGTTTGTTGTTGGTGAGGACGGTATTCATGTTGATGAGGAGAAGGTGAAGGCAATACGGGATTGGCCGGTTCCACAGTCAGTCACAGAGGTGCGCAGTTTTCATGGCTTGGCTACATTTTACAGGAGGTTTGTGCGCGATTTCAGCACTATTACTGCACCTATTACCGAGTGTCTGAAGAAGGGGAAATTTCAGTGGGGCTTGGAGCAAGATCAGAGTTTTGCCCTCATCAAGGAGAAGCTATGCACCGCACCAGTTCTTGCCCTTCCGCATTTTGACAAGATCTTTCGTGTGGAGTGTGATGCTAGTGGCGTGGGAATTGGGGCTGTTCTCTCACAAGAAAAGCGTCCGGTGGCTTTCTTCAGTGAGAAATTGAGTGAGGCTCGTCAGAAGTGGAGCACGTATGATCAGGAGTTCTATGCAGTCTATCGAGCTTTACGACAGTGGGAGCATTATCTAGTTCGTAGGGAGTTTGTTCTGTTTTCTGACCATCTTGCCTTGAAATTCCTGCATAGTCAGAAGGTGATAAACAAGATGCATGCACGCTGGGTTAGTTACTTGCAGAAGTTCCCGTTCGTTATTCAACACAAGTCGGGAGTTCAGAACAAGGTCGCAGATGCTTTGAGCAGGAGGGCTTCTTTATTGATCACTTTATCGCAGGAGATCGTTGGCTTTGACTTATTGAAGGACCTGTACGAGGAGGATGCAGATTTTATGGAGATATGGTCGAAGTGTGTGGGCACGCACCCTAGTGCAGATTTTCATGTCCGAGATGGCTTTCTGTTCAAGGGAGATCGGTTGTGCATTCCTATTTCTTCCCTGCGGGAGAAGCTGATTCGTGACTTGCATGGCGGAGGCCTTAGTGGACATCTGGGACGAGACAAGACTATTATGAGTTTGGAGGAGCGTTATTTCTGGCCTCATCTGAGGAAGGACGCGAGTTCTATTGTTCGGAGGTGTTATGTGTGCCAGGTTTCTAAAGGTCAGTCTCAAAACACTGGTCTTTATTTACCCCTACCTGTTCCTGATGATATTTGGCTAGACTTGTCCATGGATTTTGTCTTGGGCTTGCCTCGGACACAGCGGGGTGTAGATTCAGTATTTGTTGTGGTTGATCGGTTCTCCAAGATGTCCCACTTTATTGCTTGCAAGAAGACGGCGGATGCCTCCAACATTGCGAAGCTATTTTTCAGGGAGATTGTTAGACTACATGGGGTTCCTAAGTCCATTACTTCGGACAGGGACACCAAGTTTTTGAGCCATTTCTGGCTTACTTTGTGGCGCATGTTTGGCACTTCACTGAATCGGAGCTCTACGGCACATCCACAGACGGACGGACAGACAGAGGTCACTAATCGAACCTTGGGGAACATGATTAGGAGTGTTTGTGGGGACAAGCCAAAACAGTGGGATCTTGCACTACCACAAGTGGAGTTTGCCTACAACAGTGCTATTCACTCGGCGACAGGGAAATCACCATTTTCTTTGGTGTACACATCTATCCCTAGACACGTGGTTGATTTGGTGCCATTAACTAGAGGTCGTGGGGTGAGTCAAGCTGCTGAGAATATGGCTAAGGAAGTGCAATCCGTCAAGGAAGCGGTCAAGGCTAAGCTCGAGGCTACGGGGTTGAAGAACAAGACGACTGCGGATAAAAAGAAGCGGGTAAAAGTTTTCGCAGTTGGGGATGACGTTATGGTGTTCTTGCGGAAGGAGCGTTTCCCCGTTGGTACGTACAAGAAGTTGCAGCCTCGCAAGTATGGACCTTTCAAGGTTACCCGGAAGATCAATGACAATGCGTACGTGGTAGCTCTTCCCAATGATTTGAACATCTCCAACACGTTCAACGTTGCGGATATCTATGAGTATCATGCGGATGTAGTTCTTTATCCTGATGTGAACTCGGGGTCGAGTTCTTTGCAGGTGGGAGAGATCGTACGGGGAGACGCCGGAGGCTGAGGCGGCCGCCCCATATCTTCCCAAGCGCACGCCTCAAGCCAATGTTACGGAGGGATTGCTTTTCTCGTTGAGGCGTACGCCTTC